>OLKM01000039.1:558355-674949 GCA_900291075.1 Melanogrammus aeglefinus
CTTTTCGGAGTGCTCCGCCCTTGTTGAACCATGTGGTCTGTCGGCCAGAGGGGGCTGATCTGGCATCGTGTTAGGAGAAAGAATGCGTCTGTCTTGGTTGTGCATTGTGATGTGTGTGCCCTTTCACATGCACACACTCACACACTCACAAATACGATGCCATCAGTAAAATGTTCCTTCCTCTTCCTGTGTTTTGTTGCTAATGAGACAGGAAGACCAAACACACATGCTCCAGGGAAATTCGTTTCAAGTTTGTCCTCTGGTCAGGGTTTTCACGGGAAAAAATCCTGCCCACTCTATATTTTACGGTTAATTTGTTGAAATTATTTATATGGTTTCAGACCACATACTTAAGAGCCTACTGAAAAAAGCCAAGCCCATAGTAATCCCCTGTTTGTCTTATAGCCAACCCACTCAATGATGCCAAAAGCGACAATGTTTCCCCCTGCTCACAAGTATTAACTCTCTAGCAAATGGCAGAAAAAGTGCCATGGACATGCATTGCCAACCCAAAACTGGATTCACAGGGCTCTGCCGCTGCTTTGGTCAGCACTACTTGTCGCCTGTCTCTCCACTGTGTATCTGCGTCTATTAATGTATTATTTATTTATTTGAAAGGGACTCTGGTAGTCATTCCTAACTGGCCATCTTTTAGCCCGTGGCTTTGTTTGGCTGTTGAGTCTTTATGTTATTGTGGTCATCTACGAGGGACTGCCACTGGGCACCACGATCCAAAGCGTGGTTGAATACAGTGGATCAATGTATTCTTGTGTTCTTTTTACTGTTCTAGTGATGTTATGTCTTGTTCGGTTGAGCTGTTAAGTGTTTAGTGATTAGGCGTACCCTTGCTTTCGCACCTTTATGTTGAGGGTGAGGGTCCAATCCTAGCCTTAAATACTAGTCGGCCATGTTGATTCCCAGTAGGGATGTTGCAATAAGACATTACAGCTGATCTGTTGGTCATTATCATACTAGTTACGGTATTCCCTTTTCATTATCGTACTATTTATAAGCCATTATCTATCCTTTCTCTCTCCTTACCAGGCAATAGCGCTGCCTCCGATAGCCAAATGGCCTTACCAGAACGGCTTTACCTTCCACACCTGGCTGCGCATGGACCCGCTCAACAACATCAACATAGACAAGGACAAGCCTTACCTCTACTGGTATGTAGCCCCCCACCGGCACAGCACATATTTAAACCGTTTAGTGTAGTTTGTTGGTTCATCTATTTAAATGTGAATACAAATGGAGACAAGGCCAATTTCCTGTGATGTTGAAGTTCCAATGTTGGATTGAAATCCTACAATGAATAAAACATGAAGTAGTTTGTATAAACTGTAAATAGAAGTGCATTTACAGTTACTTAGGGTTTGGGGTGTGAGTTTTTGTGAATTTACAGGCAGGAAGTACATTAGGGAATTAAAGGACAGTAAATGCAGCAACTTGACAAATTAAATGCCTAATGCCGTCCTCTCTTTGGATTCGGTTATCAAGGACTCCACTTGTTTTTGTTTTTGAATTATCTGCCGATGCTTAGAGCCCTTCTGTGGTTATTTATTTGTTATAATGAGGTTTTGCTGCCATGCATTTTTGGCAAATATGTGAATTAGCACAACATTTTTCTTGGGCCAAATGTTACATATTATTTATGCATGCTAATGGTCTACAAACTAAACTATCCATGTTAAGCATTTTCTTTATTCTAGAATTATAATAAAAGTTTGTACCCTGTTAGAAATGAACCGCAACCAAAGTTTTTGGAAAGAGAAGGAAGTGGCTTTAGCTTGAGGGCATCTTTAATCATTACCAGAAATGTAATTTATCGAACAAGAATCTGTTGGGAGCCCTTGTTGAAAACAATGCCAAACCCAAGCAGCTTGCTGCAAGCCCGGGGAATGTGCAATAACATGCTTCTTCGGCCTGCTGCCTCTTAAAAATAGATGAGTTCACTAAATCACATTGCCCAAGCGCTGCTACCACAACAACAATGATCATTCACAAAACGGAACAATGATGGAGCTGTTTTTGTTCCCTTGTTTTCCCGATCGTTCAAATCGGTGGCATTTATTTTTTCCCAGTTGGGTGGATGTCTGAAATTGCCATGCTTTTTGATGGTGTGTGTGTGTGTGTGTTGTGTGTGTGTGTGTGTGTGTGTGTGTGTGTGTGTGTGTGTGTGTGTGTGTGTGTGTGTGTGTGTGTGTGTGTGTGTGTGTGTGTGTGTGTGTGTGTGTGTGAATGTCCTTTTTCCAGCTTCCGCACCAGTAAAGGCCTGGGGTACTCTGCCCACTTTGTGGGCGGCTGTTTGATCGTGACCTCGTTAAAGGCGAAGGGAAAGGGGTTCCAGCACTGCGTGAAGTACGACTTCAAACCACAGAAAGTAAGTTGACAGGAAGGAATGGAAAATCTCTGAGAGAGAGAGGGGTGAATCACACTGCTCAATTGGTCTTTCACAGGGGATATCCCATGCGAACATGTCGCCTAAATGTGATTCAAGAATATGAAAAGTACATCATTATTACCGTATATATATTTTAGTTGATAAAATCAGAATATCATGTTTACAGTCGATATTCACAACATTAGAGTATGTTATGTATGCAAGTGCACAACAACCCACCGTTGACTCACGAAAAAATAAGAATGGATTCACTTTGAGTATCAGAAGAGCTACAATGAGTTTGGTATGTTTCAGGGTTCCTAGCCCAGCAAAAAATAGCAATGACAAATGACGGAGATGTCCAATGGACTGAGCCCACTGCTCCTGCCAGCTTTACACTAAAGCCTGGTACCGTTTAGAGCCGTCCGTTGGCTACGGCTAATGAGAAACGTCCGCCGTGTGCCCCCTCTGGGCGTAAGTCCCACCTAGCTGCCACACACAAACTCAAGAGGGACACGGAGGGAAAAAAACCTAATTTTCAACGCAACTCTGGCTTAAATTTAATCGGTTCATTCATTTCTGGTAGTAACCATGACAACCCCCTTCGTGATTGCTAATGCCGCTAACCTGTTTCACCTTCTTTACAGAGTTTGATTGAAAGTGTGATCTACACTAAGAAGGGATTTTAACTGGAAGGGATTGGTGGTGGGCCAAATCTGTCTGCTGGGAAATGTTCAAGGAGGAATTGACTTTTAGTTATCATGCTGTACATATTTTAAATGCTGAAGTGTTCATGACAGCCTGCCTGTGTGTCAATCTCTGTGTGACTATTCAGTCCTTGTGAGACACGATTATCCAAAGCATTCATTTCAGGTATAGTGAGGAGCAGGTTTTGGCTTATTGAATCTTGCTCAAGTATGCCTAGAAGGAAGACAGCGGGCATTGGGGACCAAACCCAGTCCTTCTCACAGTAACCACCAGCCTGTCCTGCCCGTCTTGTTGTAGTGGTACATGGTGACCATCGTGCACGTGTACAACCGCTGGAAGAACAGCGAGATGAGCTGCTACGTCAACGGAGAGCTGGCTTCTTACGGCGACATCACCTGGTTCGTCAACACCAGTGACGTAAGTACTGCATCCTCATAAAAAGACCAACTTGAACCGGTCCAAGAAGTACATTTATTTGCATGCTTAGTTGTGATGGTTATTTTAAATTGGATTCATTCACAATGTTGGCCTTTCTGTTTTACCTGTCCACTTGGATTTCACCTCCATCCCATTTATTCTTCTTATACATTCTTCTTCTTCTTCTTATACATTCTTCTTCTTCTTCTTCTTCTTCTTCTTCTTCTTCTTCTTCTTCTCTTCTTCTTCTTCTTCTTCTTCTTCTTCTTCTTCTTCTTCTTCTTCTTCTTCTTCTGCTTCTTCTGCTTCTGCTTCTGCTTCTGCTTCTGCTTCTGCTTCTCTTCTTCTTCTTCTTCTTCTTCTTTCCTTGTTTGCTGCAGACATTTGACAAGTGCTTCCTGGGCTCTTCGGAGACGGCGGACGCCAACCGGATGTTCTGCGGCCAGATGGGGGCGGTCTTCTTGTTTGGCGAGGCCCTCAGTGCCGCTCAGATTCTGGCCATCTACCAGCTGGGTCCAGGATACAAGGTTCATAACACTTCACTCATTCACTTTCATTCATTTGTTTGTGAATGCTATGATACATGCATGCATGAAGGCCATGAAGGATCATGGATGTACTGTATTCTGCACTCATTCATTCACTTGAATTAATTTGTGCATTGAACAGGTTGGACGTACGATGAGTCCTCTTTACTCATTCATTAATAAATTCATGCATTTATTAATAATGCATGCATGGTTGGATATACAATTTGTAAAGTCCTACTTCTTTGCTGTTATGAAGGAACTAGAGGTTATTATTTATGCAGAAGAAGATCATACTCCTTGAAGGTCAGGGTAGTGGAGTATACGTGACCAAAATATGTTTGACTTCCTAATTGGCTTTGAAGCCCTGGTCAGAGAAATACAATATCAAGTTCAAAAAATATGAATGTTATGATTTGACGATATGAAACTGGACCAAAAACATCTACAACATAATTCTTTTTTGGGGAAGATGACAATAACGACTTATTTTGATGTTGTTTTTGTTTTGTCTTTTATCTCAATCTCTCCATTTCTCTCCCTCTCCCCCTCACCTTTGCCCCCCCGCCCTGACTCACCCTCCATCACAGGGTACATTTAAATACAAGGCGGAGAGCGACCTGCTGTTCGCCGAGCACCACAAAACGCTGCTGTACGACGGCAAGCTGTCGGGCAGCATCGCTTTCACCTATAACCCCCGCGCCACCGACGCCCAGCTCTGCCTGGAGTCCTCCCCCAAGGACAACGCCTCCATCTTCGTGCACTCACCCCATGCACTCATGCTGCAGGTACGCCAGAGCGGAAACTAAGAAAAGGGTACAGGCAGGAAGTGTGTGGTTTTCGGTTTGCAGAGGTGCAAGTGCGCTTGATGCAGCACAGAGGGGTGCTGTAAGTGCTACCTACGGGCTTGTTTAGAAGTCAGTAGAGCGCAGATACAATATCATAAAATACTTATCAGGACGATAGGATCCGGATGTACAACAGGGTTCCTTCGGAGTCCCCAAGTTTTCTCCAGTCCTTGGGTTCGGGTTCCCCTTATACAACAGCTTAAAAGGTCTCATAAAGAGTGTGTATACAAACAGACTCATGATTCGAGCCGGGAGCCAACGACTGCTCATCCCTGCGGCATTAATATCGCCGCAAGAGTTTGATAGGTTTGTAAAAACAATGTGTGTGTGTGTTGTGTGTAGAAGCAGAAGACGTTTGGACCGCCAAAAATGTCGGGCCTAAAAATAAGGTTGAGGCCAAACTGGGATCCACACAAATGGCAGAGACTGGTCTGACTTATGGTCCAATGCACAGCACAAGCCACAGCCCTCCCAGCTCACATACCTGATGTCCGCCTGTCTCCCCCGGTTCAACCGTTCTAACGAGGCAGGGAGAGGCAACACACGGCTCATTAATATAACCCTGTGGGGCGTCTCCATATCTCGTGCTGTGTGCCTCGGGATTTTGTGCTTAATGCTGTTAACCTTGGCTATTACATCACTGCTGTTGTTAATTTTAAATGTTTTACTTGCCATGCTACCAATCCCACCTGAGTAACCTAGGTTCTCTAAAGTGTGTGTGTGTGTGTGTGTGTGTGTGTGTGTGTGTGTGTGTGTGTGTGTGTGTGTGTGTGTGTGTGTGTGTGTGTGTGTGTGTGTGTGTGTGTGTGTGTGTGTGTGTGTGTGTGTGTGTGCTGCCCCGGGATAATGCATATGTCACACTTGGCTTCTCCTCACTTTAACTGCCTCATTAGGGACACTGCGCCACAACCCAGTTGATCCTGGTCAGATTAGTGCGTCTTGAAAAAGCTGCGGATAAGCACCAGCTAGCTGCTTCAGTTCAGGACAACACGCATGGCTCGGTTTCCAATGCTGGTACAATGCAGACCAGGCAATTCTTGATTTTGTCTGTGAAAGTGTTTTGGTTGGATTATAGCGTTCTAAAAAAACGACCTGCACCGAGCGATGCATTGTTGGAACACATCTCACCCCTAATCAACACATACATTTAGAGAATTTCTTACAAAAATATGTAGTGTTATTGTAGGATATAATGCTGGCAGTCCTGTGTACATCGGATGCATGTACCACACAAATGAACACACACACACACACCTTCACTTCAGGGAGACCCCTTAACTATTTGGTGAATACAGGATGGATGCCACTGTAGCCATCAGGTTATTGTTCTTACCAGTCTGACGCCAATAGGGCTCCACCAAACCCCTGCAAGTCCCCTTCGACGGCAAACACACGCCATCGACACGCTGTCACCGTGGCAACCCATCTCTGTGGCAATTAGTCGTGCCACCCAAGCCGCCTCGCTTCCGACTTGGTGACGGGATGTGGCTGAGGACAGGTGTGTTTCATTCCAGGAAGTCAATTCCCGCTATGTAATCACAGTTCACTGGTTCTTATTGTTTGCTGAGAACGTTGCCATGGAAACATTCCCTCAGAGGCAATTGTAACTTTATTGAAGAAGTGACACATGCCGCAGCGACACACCATCGGTTTAAATTTGTTTCCGTCATGGGGATGGAAGATCAACTCATAAGGTTGAATGAGACTGATTTACGGAGGGGTTGTACGTTTAACCCCCGGTCCCAGGCCTCTTCATCTCACGAAGGAATGTCTGGGACGGAGGTGCTTCAAATTGGCATTATTTGGGAGAGAGAGGGCGGTGGCTTCCATTGCATGCCTCTGAGGGAGCGATATCCTTTCAGTTGCATGGTTTGAGTGGTGAAAGGGAGCCTACGATAACACACCTGTCTCTGTTATATGTTTCAGATAGAACTCAATGTCTTCTGGGGTTCAACTTTTCATATTCTTAGTCTTCCACCCAGGGCAGTAATAAACTAACGTACGTAGCTCATAAGAAGTAAGAAAACACAAATTGCATTACGGTAGACGGGATAAGTGATAGAATTGATGACTCCTCCTCGCAGCCTAGTATGTTTGTGTACACTTGAGGTGGTGTTTGGTTTATATGTTGTTGTTGTTGTGATTGTTTCCTAGGATGTGAAGGCAGTGGTGACCCACTCGGTCCAGAGTGGGATCCACTCCATCGGAGGAGTGCAGGTCCTCTTCCCTCTGTTTGCACAGCTGGACTGTTACCAGCCCTCCAGTCAAGAGCTGGATACCTCCGTCTGGTAGGTTTAATCATTCACTGGCTCACTGGCTCACTGGCTCACTGGCTCACTGGCTCACTGGCTCACTGGCTCACTGGCTCACTCACTCACTCAGTCACTCACTCACTCAGTCACTCACTCAGTCATTCACTCAGTCATTCACTCACACATTCACTCACTCACTCACACACACATTTACCCACACAAAGCGGACACGCACACAAATGTTTTCCCACAGATGGATACACACACGCGCAATCACACAAAGGCACTTCGACACACACGGAAACACACACACAGCTATTAGTATTCGGCCTTCCCTTTTGTTATAACTTGAAATGAGAGGATTAAAAGTAACCCATGGTGATCTCCATTAATGTGAGGTCCCACTACACTGGATCGTGCTGAAGTCATCATTTTGTTATTCCTGCGTGCCGCTTGGCACGACTCGGCCTCATGACCACGGGGCCTGTTTGTGTGTGTTGTGTTCACAGTACCGAGGTGTCCACTCAACTGTATTCAATGTGATGCAGCCCAGAACCTATTCCCCTCCCCTACACACCCATGACACTGCAACCTCATTCTATCACAACGTGTTGTCCTTATCTCTGTCCCTCTGTCCCTCTGTCCGTCTCTCTCCTCTCCTAGCTGCACGTTGCTCTCCTTTGTCATGGAGCTGCTGAAGAACTCGGTGGCCATGCAGGAGCAGATCCTGGCTTGCAAAGGCTTCCTGGTCATAGGCCACACTCTGGAGAAGGTGAGAATCACCAGCGGATTAGTGGTTCGTCCAAATGTCAGCTAAAGGACACCATTAAACCAGTGTAACGACCAGAGTGCAGCATGCTGGTCTTGTGGATCGAAAAACCCAATCTATACTTCCAGACCGTGACCTATTAGAGAAGGAGCTACTTTCCTAGTGGGGCCTGGGAAGTAGTTTCAGCACCAGGAGATCCAGACAAACCAATATTATGTTGTCAAGATGCATTTAAATTGTCAAGATGCATTTCAATTCCCTCAAGCACTCACTCTACGGAGAATGGCCCACCCATCCATATAATAATGTGTATTGTCTGAAAAAGGATATGTGCTACATACTATATCTGTGGGGCCATTAATATGCTGCTGTGTACCACTTCTCCCCTTGGGAAATTAACAATAGTGAATCTCTGTCATTACGATTAGACTATGTTGGACTGTTATTACCTTCCCCTGTCAGACACACGCAACGACTTATGCAATGCATTCACACTCCCCAAGATTTTAAGGGGATGCAGTGATTGGTTCCTTGTGTTGAGTCCCAAATGTCCACAGCCCACCTGTAGGCTTGCTTGAGAAAAATGCCCAACCACACACAGTCCGTAACTACATCCGACACAAGTGACATGTCTGGAAAAATGAATCCAACAATAATCTTCACAAATCATGCATCCTTTGCTTTATGTGGTCAAGGAGGTTATAACATAATCCTAGTTGATCAGACAGTATATTGTAAGTGAACTAGCACTGTGAGAAGTTGAACCTTTTGGGTTCTTTCTTCGTACCACACCTACATCCTCTGGTGTTTTTGACAATGTCATATCTCCCTGTAAAAGTCGTGTATTGTCAATGCTTCATTTTAGAAGCTGGGTAATAATATGATCATAGTACTGTTAGTGGACTGCATTTTGGATCTGCATTTTGGATCGTGTGGCCTTGTCTCCATATCCCTCCTGTGGCTTTGCCTGCTACCTGTTATCCAGTCTTCCAAGATGCACGTGACGCGGCCGGTGCTGGACATCGTCCTGGCCTTCGCCCGCTACCTGTGTAACCTGCAGAACGGCGTCATGCTGCTCAAACAGCTGTGTGACCACATCCTTTTCAACCCCGCCATCTGGATCCACGCCCCTGCCAAGGTCAGACACACACGCACACACACCCCCCCCCCCCCCACCCCCCCAACGGTTGTCGTGTATGAAGATAAATATGCATAGACACATTACCAGCAGCCATCCTCTGAGTCCCCTCTATGTGTGTTGTGTGTGTCCTGGGGAGTGGAGTCTCGCTAGGCCTTCTACCTTAGAGCGATGGTTGACATCTACATGAGCTGTCCTTGTCTTATGTGCTTGGACCCTGTCAGCCATCCACTCACCCTAAGCACACACACACAGCCCACAGAGATGCATCATTAGCATTTTACCCTGGCATGACTGAAGAGAGCCTGCAAGTTTGTTTTCGTCCTTGTGGCTGCCTGTCTGCGCATGTTTGTCGGAGCGTGCGTGCGTGTGGTGTGTGTGTGTGGTGTGTGTGTGTGTGTGTGGTGTGTGTGTGTGTGTGTTGTGTGTGTTGTGTGTGGTGTGTGGGGGGGGTGCACATTTGTGTGTGTGTGTGCACATTCGTGTCTGTGTGTTCACATATGTGTGTGTGTGTGTGAGTGCATATTTATGTGTGTGTGCGTGCACATTTATCTGTGTGTGCGTACACATTCATGTGTTTGATGATTAGCATTTTACCCTGGCATGACTGGAGAGCGCCTGCAAGTTTGTTTTAGTCCTTGTGTGTGCCTGTCTTTGCATGTGGGTCGTGTGTGTCTGTGTGTGTACATAAGTGAGCACACATTCATTTTGTGTGTGTGTGTGTGTGTGTGTGTGTGTGTGTGTGTGTGTGTGTGTGTGTGTGTGTGTGTGTGTGTGTGTGTGTGTGTGCTAGTGAGCAGTGTGTTTTGTGTGTGTGTGTGTGTATGTACCTGGATCTGTGTGTGTTATCCTGCCATCATCTGCTGTGTCCGTCCCTCCCCAGGTGCAGCTGATGCTGTACACTTACCTGGCCACGGAGTTCATCAGTACCGTGACCATCTACAACGCCGTGCGGCGGGTGGGCACGGTGCTGCAGGTCATGCACACGCTCAAGTACTACTACTGGGTTGTCAACCCCCTGGACCGCAGCGGTGTGGTGCCCAAGGGCCTTGGTGAGGACCACCATGACACTATACGATAAGACATGACAGGACCGTACTGCAAACACACGGCCAGAACACCAAGCTGGGTCTCTTCATTACAAACCACCCTTTGCGATGTGTGTCCAGTATTCATGCAGGGGTAGTATCAGGGTGAGGATGTTTGACTCCCAGCTCATGGGTTAGCGGTCGAACCACAGTGTCTGCCCTCTACCTGTATGCATCCTTGAGCAAGTTGCCCTAACCCCGACCCTGCTCCTTCCATTCCATATGTATCATACATTTATTCGAAATAATGTTGGATATTTATTGGTAATAAATAGTATCCTGTGTATAGATGCAAGAACACTACACCATATCACATTGGAAAGTGTATTTATTTTACGGTAAATGGTAAACTGATGATGAGTAAATTAGTCAGCTGTTGACATATCACATTCCTTTTTATCTTTTGGGCCCTGCCAATTCCCTTTACTTTACCAGACCCAGCCTTTTCTAATCTATTAATGCCCACAAAATCAACAGTCTGTCATCTGCACCCTGTCATGTTTTCGCCAATGCTGATTTGCTGTCTATCGTCACGGTAGGGTGGATCTGAAGGGTTCTCGTTTGTCTTTTCAGATGGGCCCAGACCGACCCAGAAAGAGATCTACTCCCTTCGAGCCTTTCTGCTGTTGTTTGTCAAGCAGCTCATCATGAAGGTACGACAGCAATTCATTCATTTATGCAAAGCCATCTATTAGGATGAAATATTAATACATAGAGAGCGTCTGGGGCATTATCCTTTCAAAAAAAGATTGAGTTCTAATAATAATATATTAGAATTGCATGGCAGATTTTATTGGCAAAATGGTGCTTTCACATTCACATTTGTGCAACTAATGCATTATGAATCTGATAGTTAATCGGATTTGTGAGATGGAACTATTGACTTGAAATCAGATGAACATTTAGTGCTAGAAATAAGCTTAACCAGGAAGAGTGTAGTTTGTTTTTGGTTACAGATCATGGTACTATACCGTTTGGATGTACTTGTTTAAACGTTGCCTCACTAAAACCATGGTACATTTTGCCGTTCCACAGACGTGTGTGGCAAATCGTTGTCATTAATTTTCACACCTTTTGTAATGCAATGCAAACCGTTTTGTGTTTTCAATTGAAGGATCACGGTGTGAAAGAAGACGAGCTCCAGAGCATCCTCAACTATCTGCTCACGATGCACGAGGTAGGAGTGCTTTTATCAGCCGCCATACCCATATCACCACCAGATGGTGCCAAAACCTTATCACTGTCTGACTTTGCACTGTCTTCCCTCTGAAGTCCACATACACTGTACAAAAAATAAGAATCATTTCAGCTCTAATTCTGCCCATCACGTTTACTACCGAAGCAGGCGTGTTTAGATCGCAGCGATGCATAGGGTTTTAATGAGTGTAAAAACAACAAACCCAGCAGGACCTGGAAGGTGATTACTACACCGCTCCGAAACCCACTGTTACACAGAGCCTCACGACTTTATATTAGAAAAGAAGCCAAAAAATGTATTCCTCATGAGCTCAAGTCAAGTAGTAATTTCTCCCCGTTCTTATAGAGCATATTTTAAAGTGATCCTAAACACCAGAGCGTGCCTAAAGCGACAATGTAGTGAAATTAAAGTACAGAGAGAAAAATACAAATCCTACCATTTTCAAATAATACTCGGCTTGTTTTTCTTTTTTCTTACTAACTCAATTATGATAATAACAATGGCCTACTTTGACGGCATTATATGAGAAAAGCTAATACCACAAAATTACGTTTGGATATTTTTTCCCTATGAACTCACAAAATTACATCAGAAAAGCAAAAAACCCAAATTCAGTTTTGTGTGTATTTTAGTATTTACCATTAACAACCTCTCAGGTGACATTTAGAGGATGGCCGTCTTTTGACGACGTCTCCCCAGAAAAGCTCTACAATGCCCCGATCCTCTCTCTGCTCCAGGACGATAACCTCATGGACGTGCTGCAGCTGCTGGTGGCTCTGATGTCGGAGCACCCCGGCTCAATGGTGCTGGCCTTCGAGCAGCGCAACGGGATCCGGTAACCTGACCTCCATCCTCCCAACACCTGCCTTAGATCCTCCATGTTCTCCCCTCACCTACCTTAGTTCCTCCCCGTTCTCCTCAGATCCTCGCTGGTGTCCCCCAGCACCTCAGATCCTTTGTGTTCTCTTCTCCGCGCCCCCCCACGTTACCGTCGAGCGTTCATAATGCCTCAGGTTATGTTCCAGAAAGTAGTTTGTTCCAGGGTTACATTTGTCTCATGAAAATTAAATGAAGTGATGATAGATTTCAAAATGGTTATTCATTACATTTCTGCGGTTATATTTGTAGAATGTGCACAGTTGGTTTGTTTAATTAGAGGTAATTACAGTTTGCATTGCAGTTATTTATTCAAAGGTTATATTCTCTCTATGCAAATACAGTTAGATTATTTTAAATGTAGACATAATTTTTTTTCAAATAAGAGTTGTTTATTCAGAGGGAATATTTGTTAAAGGTATTCAGTATCTTTGAATAGAGTAATGCTTGTTTCGGTTATTGTTATTTATAAAAATATTTCTTATATGCAATCTCCAAACAACATGCATAAAACAGTTTTCTTGTTTAAATTTAGTAATAATTGGTAATAAAAGTTATTTCTTCAAAGCTTTTTGAAATGCAATTACAGTTAGTTCTTCATATTAACAATACACAGTCAAAAATTGAACCTGAGACAAACTATCAAGTAAAAAGTGCAATATGTACCTCATTTTATGTTGAATATTAATATCTTCCAGACGTAATATAACCTAAAATCTACGGCCTAGTCTATGATTTTATGTTTTAATTTCTCTGTTTGTTATTTTAGCTTGACCCCTGTGCCCTGTCTTTGTGCTTGAATGGAGGCTGCCTGACACCAGTGGGGCAATAAAGATGCTTTACTAGTTTAATTTGAGTCTCTGGAAGCTGCGGAGATGGGCCCGTGCTCTGATTTATACAGCTCATTTAAATGCTCTGCCTGGCCACCGCCGCTCCAGGAGAGAATAGCAGGGTGGTGTGTTGCGGGCGAAACATGCACTCTTAGCAAGGCCAGCATTCACGGTGTCATCCCCAGATATTCAAACACATTGGATTTCATGTCTGAATTATATATTTTTTGGAAAGATGTTAAATTATATTATTTCATTATGAATATTAAAACAATTATTATTGTTTAAACTCTATGATTGGTGACTGTTCAGCTGCTTGAAAATGACTTGAATACAATGTGTCAATAATGTATTGGATGATTTATAAATGCTTACTTTACTCACGCCAATGGTATATATTATTGTTTGTTTAACAGTGTGATCTACAAGCTACTCGCGTCGAAAAACGAAGCCGTTCGAGTCCAGACGCTGAAAATCTTGGGCTACTTTCTCAAGCACTTGCAACCAAAGTGAGTAAAGACATTACAGACTGTGTTGTGTCCCTGTGTTCCCAAGGTTTTCCTCTCGTAATGTATTACTTTACTTTTATATTCAACATTATTGTTGACGTCTCTAAAGTAAAATGTACAATCAAATATTATTCATACCATAAAATAGGTACATTTTTAGCTCTTAGGTGTAGAGCAAATGAAAGTGAAAACAACCAGTTACTTATCACCATGAACTATGGCCCGCAGTCTAGCTAGCTCCCCTTGTAGCCTACAGCGGCGGCAGCAGGAGCATCGGTACATATAGGGTCTCTTGCCCCAGAGCACAGAGAGTGTTGACTCTGGGACTTTATACAAACCGTCCGCGGGACTTGAGCCCAGACCCTCATCCCTCTCCCCACGGTGGGAGATGAAAGCGAAGCGGCACAGAGCTGCTCCCACTTAAGTCAGCAGGAATCCTCCTCTTCATTTCCCCTTCATGTCAAAAGTCTGCTGGAGCCCGACTCCAGTTGTACAGCTTAAATCCTAGTATGTGCTCTTACTTTGGCGGTTTCCGAGAAGCTCCCAGCTCGGCTGGTTCAACCGCTGCCATAAGCAACATTAGTGCCGTAAATACAGACTGGCTACAATCGACAAGGCGATGAAGAGTTCAGCAAATGTGATATAACTGAGGGATCGATTCTAATAGAAAAGGTTATCACAAATTATGATATAAAATATATTAATACATACATTGATATATGTACCTGTGTATAGATGGATACCTCAATTATAATCAATGGATCTAATACAATGGCATTACGTTGATAAATCATGTTGGTGTGATATCTGATATCTGCTCATTGTTACTTGATGCTATGGGGCGAACACTGTAGGCGTTGATCAATACGTAATGTCCTTCCCTGTCCTTTGACCCGGTACCCCCCCACTGCTTACCAGGAGGAAGGCAGAGGTCATGCTCGGTCACGGCCTCTTCTCGCTGCTCAGCGAGAGGCTGATGCTCAACTGCAGCCAGGTCACCATGACAACCTACAACGCGCTGTTTGAGGTCAGTCCCCCCCCCCCCCCCCCACCCCCGTGTTGCACTCCACATGCATTTGTTTTCACACGTTTTCATGTTCTGTTTTGCTTACTGATAAGAATGAGGAATTACCAAGACTACCGATGTTTGCACATGTTTTGCGCGATAATATTTGAACAAGGCCACCACAGGTTAAGGATTTACATATTTCAGCCATTATTCTGTTTTGTTTTGCCACCGACAAGAATGTTGAATAGACAATAACACAGACGCACAAGTCCTGCACGTACACATTTGAGCCATGATACAACTTAAGGTTATGGTTATGCATATTGGATCAACTATAAGATACGCAACTATGGTCTACTGTTGTTGCAGTCTGTCTTCTGTATGAATGGAATATTGTAATTATATTATGATGTATAACAGCACACACATCCACAATACCCTGAACCGTAACCACACACACACAAACACACAAGCACACAAACACACACACACACACACACACTCACACTCACACTCACACTACACACACACACACACACACACACACACACACACACACACACACACACACACACACACACACACACACACACACACACACACACACGAAGCATCCCACTAAGCTCCATCCATCTTAACTTGATCAGGGCGAGGTTCTGAAATAACAATTTGCAGTAAAACGCTCCATTCCTCTTTGGAGCCGCAGTCGGTCGTACTTTTCCATTGCGTGTTAGATCCCAGTGTGTTTATCTGCGACCGAAGTACCCGTTTCTCTTCTGCCCCCAACGACAGATTCTGACGGAGCAGATCTGCACCCAAGTGATCCATAAGCAGCACCCGGACCCTGACTCTTCCGTCAAGATCCTCAACCCACGTGAGTACCCCCCTCTCCCCCCCCCACAGCCACCACCACCACCTCCTCTCTGCTTAACGGCACCCTGCTGTGTATCCACCAGGTACAAACCGCTCCGTGCTGCACCAGGGAGAGTCTTCCCCCCCCCAGGCCCTCCTCTACTGCTGTTGTTGCATCCCAACGCACAAAAGAGCCCACTGGGCTATTGTGTTTACAGTTAACCACTGATACACGCATTGCCAAAGCATGGAGCTCATCGTTTTTTTGTGACAAACAATATTTATATGGACGACCCACTTCTGAGTCTGCTGCGGTTTAAATAAAACGCATCGTAATCTATGAATTAATTTGGCTTCGGCAGTTAAATCACATATTCTTTTTAATATCTTTAATATTCATACAAATGTATTTAACACACACCTTAAATCCCTATCTAATGCATATATTAACATTATACGTCAATATATAAATATATATGTATCTTTATGTATTTCTAATGCTGAGATCACGATATATACATACACAGTATATTCTCGCATAGCATTATAGGGAGGGAATCAGGCTTATTTTAAATATGACGCAACATAATGAGCTGAAACAGAACCATTGAGCGGCCTCAGTGTTCTCGTCCTACTCGGCAGCAGTACTTCCAGCTCATTACTTACCTCCAATTTCAGACGTCAGCCCGCAAAATATTTTCATATGTGGAAATCAAAGTCTTTCGTCTTTGGATTTAAGAGGAAGAAAGAAAATCTCACTCCCTCTCTCCTTCACTCGCTCATATTTCCAACGCATGCACGTGTGTGTGTGTGTGTGTGTGTGTGTGTGTGTGTGTGTGTGTGTGTGTGTGTGTGTGTGTGTGTGTGTGTGTGTGTGTGTGTGTGTGTGTGTGTGTGTGTGTTGGAAATATGAGCGTGGGGAGAGGGATGCATGTGTGTGCGCACACACACACACACACACACACACACACACACACACACACACACACACACACACACACACACACACACACACACACACACACACACAAAAGCACACGCTATTGCAAAACTTTGATCAGTTGGAACTCGATCGCTGGGAAGAATCACAGCCCAGGTTAACTTTCAACCAGCCTTAATCTGACAAGGTACTGCTGTAGTCACACGTTGATTATCTTAAGCCTTTATTGTGTTAGAAAAAAAGCAGCCTCCCTTCAGCCCGGGCCGGGGCGTCCCAGACAGGCCGTATATATCATGGAGAAACCCTGCCCGGGCCCTTTAGCATGCGAACACACGCTATGCAGCACAGAGCTCGGGTCTGTTTCTCCTTTGCCGTGCCTTCCCCTTGATTTAATCTGCGACCAGGCCCCAAAATGGCCCCCTGATTGCAGTCTTTAGTAACGTCAGAGCCAATCAAACAAACCGAGGAAGTACCGTTTCCCTCAAATTAACTCGAGGGACGGGAAGCGAGAGCAAATGGGGAAGAAAAAAAAGAGATGGACAGAAAGAACGAAAGCAGGAAAGGAAGAAAAGGAGTACAAGAAAAAGAAAAAAGTGCTACGCCTCTGTCCTCATTCCTGGTGCATGCTGGGGTAATTTTCTGGCGGTAAGGGTTCAGCGACTCATAATTTGAGTGACTAAGGCGTAGAAACAACAGAGCTGTGTGCAGTAGGGGCGAGGGGGGGGGGGATCGGAGGAGTGCCACGGTCTGGCGAGAGACGGGTGAAACCCTAGCCCCGCAGCCCGTCTCCCCACTCAAGGCAAATGGCCACTGACATTGTCTAGATAATTCATCTAAACAGTCAGTCTCCTCGGGTTAACCCGCAACCAGGACCTTTCCGAGAGGGCCCGTGACTCAGCCTCTCCAATTGGGAACAATACCTAAACTATAACGCCGGGGTACAAATCAATGACAGGACCCTTTTTTGCATGCATGCATTCAGATGCATGTTTCCGGGTGTCTGTAGGCGTGGGCAGCAGACGCCTCGTCACGCAGTGATTTACACATGTTGGGATGAGCCTGCTGTTGATGTCTGGTCCCCCACCTCACTGGGTCATCCACCCACCTACCACATCCACCCACCTACCACATCCAACTACCCATCCACCTACCTGCCCCATCCACCCACCTACCACATCCACCCATACCCACTGCCACACCCACCCACCCACTACCCAGCCCATCTACAACCCACCTACCCCGCACCCCATCTACCCACAGCCCACCTACCCCACCCACCCATCTACCCAACCCACCTACCGCACCCATCTACCCAACCCAACCTACCCCACCCACCTACCAATCCCCTACCCCCCACCTACCCACCCACCTACCCCCACCCACCTCCACCTACCCCACCACCACCTCACCACCTACCCACCCACCCTCTACCCTCCCACCCATCTACCACCTACTATCTACCCCACCCACCTATCTACCCCACCACCCATCACCCCACCCACCCATCTACCCACCACCCATCTTACCCCACCCACCCATCTACCCCACCCCACCCATCTACCCCACCCACCCACCTACCCCACCCACCTACCCACCCTACCTACCCCACCCACCCACCTACCCCACCCACCCACCACCCCACCTACCTACCCACCCACCCACCCACCCACCCACCTACCCCACCCACCCACCTACCCCCACTCACCCACCTACCCCACCCACCACCCACCCTACCCACCCACCTACCCCACTCCACCCACCCTACCCCACCCACCCACCTACCCCACCCACCTACCCCATCCACCCGTCTACCCCATCACCCTGCCTACACCATCCATCCCATCCACCCACCTACGCCATACCCAAACGCATTCCCTGCAAATATCTCTAAAAACAAACTGCTGACATGTGTGTGTGTGTGTGTGTGTGTGTGTGTGTGTGTGTATGTGTGTGTGTGTGTGTGTGTGTGTGTGTGTGTGTGTGTGTGTGTGTGTGTGTGTGTGTGTGTCTATAGAGATCCTGAAGGTGATCGCTGGCCTGCTGAAGAACTCTCCGAATTCTCCTGAGACCATGGAGGTGCGCCGGGTCTTCCTGTCCGACATGATCAAGATGTTCAATAACAGCAGAGAGAACCGCAGGTACACACACACACACACACACACACACACACACACACACACACACACACACACACACACACACACACACACACACACACACACACACACACACACACACACACACACACACACACACACACACACACACACACCCCCCCTCTGCACCCTGTGGTACTGTTAGACACGCTATTCTTACTTGTGTGTGTGTGTGTGTCTGCAGCTGTATTTCCATGTGTATCTGTCCTCATCTGTTCATTTCCCTGTGGTGTGTGTGTGTGTGTGCAGGAGTCTACTGCAGTGCTCGGTGTGGCAGGAGTGGATGCTCTCGCTGTGCTTCCTCAGCGCCAACAGCAGCGAGGAGCACAAGATCAACGAGATGGTGTACGCCGTGTTCCGCATCCTGCTCTACCACGCCGTCAAGTACGAGTGGGGCGGCTGGCGCGTCTGGGTGGACACGCTGTCCATCACACACTCCAAGGTCTGAGAACCCCCCCCGCCGACCCGCACACACACACCGCAGACACACACAGAACACGTGCACATGCATGTACGTACATGAATACAAACTCACACACTTGCGTTATTGTATACACGCGCACATGCAAATACACATGCATAGACATGAGCAAACACACTCATGTGCACACACACACACACACACACACACACACACACACACACACACACACACACACACACACACACACACACACACACACACACACACACACACACACACACACACACACACACACACACACACACACAGGATTCAGCAGTGTTTATGTTTCTCTGAGGTATTCTAGGCTCTTCTTATCCGTTATTTTCCCCATCCTGCTCTTCCCCCCCCGTGCCTTTTGCGTTTCTGTTTCTCTTCATTTTAGCCAACACATTTTTTCCTTCTCTTAACGAATCACATCCTCTGCGCGCCGTCTGCACGCATCTCGGCGTCCCTCCATAAACCTTCTTCTTTTACCCCGCTCTCCGCAGTCGGAAAACCCTCACGTCCCCCCCCCCTCCCAGCCCATCGTTCATATTTTTGTATCTTGGCTAAGCAGTGTTTTAAAATACCTACAACCGTCAAATCAGGTAGCCATCTCATGCTCCGCTTGATGCCAATGTTAATACCATTCCCTCTCAAACGTGGGATCCGCAGGGCCGTGCCTCGGTCACGTAGAGTGATTCCCCGGGACCCCCGGCTCTCAGGGGCCCATCAGATAACGCTACCGAGGCACTATGGAAAATATACAGTGATTAGCATGTAGCAAAGCCTGCTTAGGTTGTAGAATGGAACCAAATCACTGCACCGGCTCGATATACCACTTTATTTATGTAAAGAGTATCTTTTCTCTCTTTACGTCGCATAGATAAAAATAAACTCCTGGCATGTGTTATTTCCAAAACGTGAAATAAAAAGCCAATAAGAAATGCGTTAGGAATTGGCTGTTGATATCATGTTACGTTGCTTGGTTACAAAGCAGTGTGGTAATTGAGGTTGGTGTCAGATTGTGGTCTGGGTATGGGAGCTGAAAGGGGGGGGGGGGGTCTGAGCTTGCCTGGTTGAGGAGGAAGTTGAAGAAACTGCTTGTGATATGATACAGGCCAGGGTGTTGGTACCGGTAGTGTCCAATAGGGGGCGCAGACAGACTGCTTGAGAGACAAAGAGGAGTTTGTTATGTCCATGTCTCTTGATGCTCTGGTCTCCGAGACTCTGCTATTCACAAAATTCTGAAATTTATTTCAACAAAATTAAATAAACAAATCTTAATTTGTTTCTGCAAGAATAAATCTTCACATCATAATCAGGGCTGGAGAATTATCACAAGAGAATATTTTGTATTTCTGCGTAGCAATGCTGTTTTGTGACATAAAATACACAAATACAGCATGATGCAGTCCATACCTATAGTAAATCTGAAGGCTGCTATTAAACACACTGCCTTTACTTGTTTTCGACCAGTTAAACTTAATTCACTATAACAATATACCAAGGTAATGGAAAAGCAGAGTATGTCATTTTATTGCATTATAAATGATTTATAAACCATTTATTTATTATGGACCTTTTATAAATGTATGCAATTTACTGGACTGTATGATTTATTTCATTTGCAGTGGCTGAACAAAGCACTAATTAATGGACAATTAGTCCTGATGTTTAATGATCATACGTGCTTGATGCATAGAAGGCAATCGTTGTAATTTGTTTTGGACTGGGTTCCAGATACAGGCCTTATGTGTATGTATATACGGGTTTTACACACACATACGATACATCTACGTATACACATTTTATGTTAACGTTTAAATATTCACTACATTCACGACGCTCATAAGGGTAAATCAAAATTGTCCGAAAAAAAAACGGCTGACCACAGTGAAACGGTATAAAACATTCATTTTTTTAACCTCTGATATCCCCGACCGTTGTGTTAAAATATGTTATTGATGAATAACAAGCGGCCAATGAGAGATGGTCCCTGCGCTGGGTTTATTGTTGTAGTTGGTTCACATGGCCCTGGTGCGGCAGAGCCTCCATGTTCCCCAGCAGCACAGGGCCTGGTGAGGGCTGGTGCAGATGTTAATTCTTCCTACCTCCAGCAGGCTGTAATTGCCTTTTTCTATGTGTAATTGCTGAAGATTAATGTTTTTTTTTCTTGTGTGTACAATGCCCTCGCACCAGACTAAAAACAAGTTCACTCTTTGTGCACCTTGGGTGATTTCACACACATACGCACACGCACGCGCACGCACAGACACACACGTGCAGACACACACACACAAAGGCAGACACAAACTTATGCAGACTCACACACGTTCAGAAACTCCCACACATGCAGACACACACATGTACAGACCCACACACACACCTGCAAACGAACGCATGGACTTAAAACACACACACACACACACAGACACACACACACACACACACACACACACACACACACACACACACACACACACACACACACACACACACACACACACACACACACACACACACACACACACACACACACACACACACTATATAGCCCTCTGATGTGGAGAGGTGCAGCAGGCACTAGCCATCAAGATACATGCAGGTGCTGTAAAAAAGCAAAAGAAACTCAATTGCAATTTTATTGTCCCGTTTGATAGATTTCCTGCCACCATTGTAGCACCAAAGCTGTTTGTCACTGTTGCTCTCTGCACCCACTGCAGGTGTGTGTGTGTGTGTGTGTGTGTGTGTGTGTGTGTGTGTGTGTGTGTGTGTGTGTGTGTGTGTGTGTGTGTGTGTGTGTGTGTGTGTGTGTGTGTGTGTGTGTGTGTGTGTGTGTGTCTAAATGTGCATGGATCTTACCAGCTGAGTGTGCCCCAGCCCTACATTTCCTCTTGTGCTGTGAGAGGAGTGCGTGTTGTTTTTTCTCTGAGCACATTGAATATTCATTCGAGTGTTGCCTGAACAATCAGTAAAACAAGGGCTCATAAATACAGGCGGCCCTTGGGGAAGCTCTTCCAGGGTGTAGTGTATACACAGGGTTTATTTGTGTGCAACGCCCCCCTCACATGTTGTAGTGCAGAAACGCCTATCTTACATGAATATATTCAGTGAAACGCAAAAGAAAGGAACATGTACCTATTCACTTTGTAGAGGGCGGCCTGAAAAATGCATTATGCTTAGAAATCTTTTTCTTTTTGCACCGTGTCCAGAAAATGCATCGTTACAAATCAAATTTGTAAGTCGAGGTTTCCAGTCAATCTAATTTCATCATGTCCTTAGTAATCCATCCCCTTAATAAGTAAATAAAAGACCCATCCAGGTTCCAGCCTGTTTTCAGTTAACATAGTATTAGAGTGAGCAAGGAGGTTCACCCTGTACCAGGCCTCGTTATTATCAAAGACAAAGTTTTGCCTAAGTCTTCTTCTTTCGTCATCTTTGATTTTGTTGTCGTTGTACCGTCATGTTGCTGAATGGTTGCATAAAAAAAGTGTCTTGGCATTGGGTTGGAAAAGCCAAGTTTATTGCACATATGCATTATTTATATAGCATTTTTGAAACTGCTTGAATTGGAATATGATATATCATTTAAAAATTTAATGATATATTATATTCCAATTCAAGCAGTTGTGTCATTTAAATTTTAAATGATACAATTAATCATAGTAAGGGTTGACAAAAACTAAAAATACAGCCAAACTAAGTAAAACAATACATCCAGCTAAGAAAATAGAAGTTGATACAATTTTTTAAATTATCAACCATTCTCTTTAGTTTGTTCTCTTTTGTGCGTGTGCGTGCGTGCGTCTGAGAGAGGATGAAGGTGGGGGTATCCACCGTCATTGGTAAAGAGATCCAGTTGTTTCTGTGTCTGTATTTGAATACTATAGTTCTACAGTATTATTCAAAGTAACATTTGATGCATGAAGTGTACTGCCCTCCACAATGTGATTGGTCAGCTTGCCTGGCCCATGTAGTGGACAGATGTTTGTGTGTGTGTGTGTGCTGAAGTGGCAGCCTTCGGAGGCATCACCTCCTCAAGGTGCCCCCCCCGGCCCAGGTGAACCCCACAGAGCAGATGTCTAACACGGCCCAACAGTGGATGCTGGGGAGGAGCCTGTGCCCTTAAGCTTCCCTGAGACAGCAGATTCTAATGAGCACTACCCATCACATGCATTAGTGAACCCATTGAAGTGGTACTCTTATGTAGCATCGTCTATTAATCGGTTTTATGATTGATAACCGCTATTTTCCATCTGAAATGTTTTTGCAGACTTTGATCCTATGCAACCACCCCACCCTCCCTGACTAACCTATTATAGATAATCAGCACCATATTTTATTTCGTGCTCTTTAGTGAAAGAATAGTAGAGTAGTTTGGTGTGTGTGCTGGCATCACAGAGACTTTCCAAGCCAAAACTTGTGGTTCATAGGCTTGAAGGCACTGTAGCTGTGTATTGAAACATGGACAAAAGAAGGGGAATTGAGAACATGGACAGTATGGACAAGACCAGATCGACTGGTATTGTCTGGTGAACTGGTCAATACGCTTCTGCTTGGCAACAACTTACTCAACATTACTGTGTCACGGAGAGTTGAATTGGTGTTTTTGGGTTTCACCTTTTGAAATAGTGTGGAATATATTCATTTGCATATTCAGGGATAAATAATAAGAGTAATAAGAGTAAACCCTTTTTAGTTTTATTCTTGGATCTATATCCCGTTTATTTACATTTTTATCAGCTGTCTAGATTAAGATTGCAATGGATTCCGTTTATTCTATAGAGACCCAACAAACCAAATAGCAATTATTTTGTCAGTTGACCAGAGAGAAATCAACATAATAAAAGGTAACTAAGAAGACCTAATGGAGAGAATATAAATGAACACACCATTCAGTATCACAGGCAGACGACGGCAATGTTTTTCTTTTCCTTTCCTTGTGGGAGGAGGAATTGCATTTGGCTAATCCGATTAGAGACTCACGGGCCCCCCTGATATCCCCTTTGTTTTGCGGTCTCGTTCTATCTATTGATCTAAATCTGGTCTCCGCTGTGACTCCTACTGTGGAGGTCTCCCTGGACCATAGCTTAAGCGGGCTAACTCTCTGTGTGTCTCTCTACACGCGGCCGGCAGAATACATCCATCCATCCATCCCTCCCTCATGAAATCAACCTTAAAAGCATCCTATTTTGTGATGAGTTCCTGTAGTTTTCCGATGTGAGACTAATCCTCTGTCCTTCTTTGATACGGACTCGGTATCTGTAGTTGTTGGACCCAGACTCAATGTCCTCGGCTCCCAGGGCCGAGGGCTGTACCGGGCCCTAATGGCTCTGTAACGGATGTCCCTTTCTGTTGCACGCCGTTTCGCTCTCCTCTGTGATCCTGCTCCGCCATTACGGGCCGCTCTCCCTGTGATGTGGTGTCGCTGTTTGCTTTCACTGTAATACCATGTTACCTGTCACATTAGAAAAGCCCACCGTGTTTTCCTACATTACCATAACATTTCTTCTCCTCCGTACCCCCACCGAGGTCTGGCGGGAGGCGGGGGCGGGAGGCGGGAGGCGGGGGGGGGGGGGGGGGCACAGAACTTTAGATTAGATCAGCGCTGATGTCAGGCCCACCCAAGGCAGTCGCTATGCGCTGCGGCTCCGCTAACCACAGAGAACGCTCGCTGCCTCCGTCTAATGGTAACTGGATCTGCTTGCGCAGCCCTGTTTAAAGCCAACATACATCATCTTAATGTAGGGACTCCAACCCCAACCCACCATCACCCCCCCCCCCCCCCCCCCCCCTACCATACCATACCTCCCCCATACCCCACCCCACCATCAGATCCATGATGGGGGAGTGGGTATGTTCTCCACCAAGGCACTAGGCTCAGGCCTCGTTTCCATGGGAGTGCACTCTCCATGTGTCCTTTTAATTGCAATAAATGCTAAATGTCAAATTAAGCTGAAACTAATGGGGTAGAAGACATCACAGACGGAGACAGGGAGAGGGAGAGGACAGAGGAATTGAGAGGGAGGGGAGTGGGAGATGGGGAAATGGGGTGAGGGGGTGAGGGGGGGGGGGGGGTTTGGGAGAGAGCGACAGAAATAGAATGAGAGATGCTATCGATGCATTTAGAACAGGCTCTGCACTCAGAGAAAAGAGTTATGGATTACCAATCACTGCTCCGCCCGGCGCAAGATTAATGAGCAGCCATGTAGCAGACTAATTTAGAACAATAACGACTAATTAATTACAGATAATCAGCTACTTTCTCCTCCCCCTCCTCTCTCCACCCTTTCTTTTCTTCCAACCTCATTAACTCGCTCGCTCTCCTCAACATCTGTGTTTCTCTCCCTTTTTGATCTCTGTTTTCCCCGTTTCTTTCTCTCCAGTGCTCTTCCTGTCGCCATTTTTTGTCTTTGTCTTTCTCTTTCTCTTCCTCTCTCTCTCTCTTTCTCCCCCCCCCCCCCTCCCCCCATCCATCCAAACAGCCTCAGGTTAAAATGACTGCGGTGTGGCTCTGGTTTCACCCTGCCCTTCCCTCCACCACCGACTGCTCTTTGACTTTCTGTCCTCCAAAGCCCAGTGATTAATGCAGGGTCTTAAATTAGGCGTGGGAGGATTTGCCAATACTGGACACGCACTGTGCTCGCACACACACGCACACACACACAGCACACACACACACACACACACACACACACACACACACACACACACACACACACACACACACACACACACACACACACACACACACACACACACACACACACACACACACACACACACACTCTTTCGAAGCAGTATCTACTGCTAATCTATGATTGGTTACATGGACGGGCTCTTCCTCAACTGCCAAGTCAGACTGTTGTCCGTATGGACTAGCAGTCTAGTTAAGCCATATCTGATGGCAGGCTGACTGATGGAAGGTAATGGACCAAGGTTTCTTAAGGTAATGAGGAACAAAAAATGACTTGAAACCAAGAGGATTGGATGAGAGGGTTCAAATTGTCAAACTAGACATTGAAAATGTGGAACATACCTACCCTGATGTTGACCTACCTAAAAAATCAAATTTTATGGCGTTGCTGTCTAAATATCCACTTGTAACAATTATACAGATGTAAAACTTGTCCCTGTTGAAAAAAAAAGTGTTTTTATCTTCTGCTCTTTGTCATTAGTTAAAACCACTGTGTTGAAATCGTTTTTGTTCTTTAGTGTTTGTAGAGGTTCATTACAAAATGTATGCCTGGTACCCAGTCAGGTAGACAGCTCGCCAAGGCTCTTGCCATGAATGCAGTGGAAGCTTAACACAACCTCATGCATGTCTTCCTTGTGCGTTTCCACAGGTGTCCTTTGAGCAGCACAAGCACCACCTCGCCCGCATGTTCACCCAGTACCAGCAGCAGGAGTCCTCGGCCGCCATCCGTACCGTCTCCGCCGCCAGCCACGACGCAGAGACCTCCACTGAGGAAACCGCCCCCTCCACCGTCATAGAACTTACCGTGGACGAGGGGGTCCACGATCAGAGCACGCCCGATTCCACGTCCACTCCCAACCTCTCCTCCAGCCCAACAGAGGGCGCCGGAGAGAGTGGGCCCTGCAGCCGTCAGCGCGTCGAACATTCTGGCTGGGCCAGAGGGAGAGGAAGACCCGCCGTCTCCCAGCGACGAAGAGACCAAAGCAGCTGGAGATGCCGGCGTTGAGGCCCGACTGGAGGAGCCCAAAACCGAAGCACGCTCTGAAACGCCCGATGGCGACGATTCACAAACCGCCTCGGCCTCGCCGACTGAAGTGGCGAGCGACGTGGCGTCGAGCCCCACGGAGGTGGGCGTCGCCCCGACGCAAACGGTTGAAAACACTACTGACAGCACCGACACTGAAGACGCACAGATACCTCAGAGCGACGGCGACAAGCCCAGAGAAAGCGGCGACCGTGCCGAGTCGTCTGCCTCGGTGCCGGAGGATTCCCTGAATATTCCTGAGGGGGCTTTGTCAGAGCCCGACGCTAAGGATAACCAGGAGGCTGCGGAGGCTGCAGACTCCATGCAGGCCAGCACCGTGGAGGCGGTTGAAGGCGGAGATGGAGCCTCCGTCTCCAACCAAGACCCCAGCGATGCTGACGACGGCCTGGAGCCGTCCTCGGGTGAGGACACGAAGGCGGGAAAAAAGGAAGTAGAAGAAGAAGTCGATACTGATAAGACGGGGATTGAGGAAGAGAAGAAGGAGGAGGAGGTGGAGGAGGAAGCAACGGTGAGAGAAAGTGAAGGGGAGAAGATCGAGGAGGCCGTTTCGAGACCCCCAGAGTGAAGGGTTGAAGACGGAACAAGCTGACGTTCCCGTGCCTGATGCCTCCCCGAACCGACCCACAATCCTCGGACTCCGAGGCGCCCCCTTCGGCTCAGGAGTCCTCGCCTATGGCCACTCCCACCCCTGCGGATCCCCAGAGTGCCGCAGCCACCACCAAAGAAGAAGTAGCCCAAGCAGAGGCCCCCGCGTCAAGCACGGCGCCCCCTAGCACCAACACACGGAAGGCCGCCGTGCCGGCCGCCCCCACCAAAGAGATCAAGATCGCCCGGCTGGACGTGTCCAACGTGGCCTTAGACACCGAGAGGCTGGAGCTGAAGGAGACCTCTGCAAGCGTAGGCCACCTTCTTACATCTTTAATGTAGTGAAGTAGTTTCTTGTTGACATGTCTTTAGTCATTTTTACATACAGGTTGTTCATGATTAGGTTCAGGGGTTAGGGCATCTTGCTCTGGGAAGCCGACAGGTAGACTGGGCATTACCCCTGTTGAAGTATAATACACGTAATTAATGCTGAGCACCTCCAGTCTTTGTCACTACGTGTCCCTCATCCAGACTGTGTGTCTCCCTCCTAGGAGCCCAGCGGCTCGAGTGCGTCGGTCTCCGCGGGGGGGCCTGCGCCGGCCCGGGACCCCGCCGGCCACCGCCGCTCCTCCTCCTCCTCCTCCTCCGGACCTCGCTCCACCATGTTCCGCATCCCGGAGTTCCGCTGGTCCCAGATGCACCAGCGTCTCCTCACAGACCTGCTGTTCTCCATCGAGACGGACGTCCAGATGTGGAGGAGGTAGGGACCATTTCATTGGGGGGACCCCCCCCTCTCCCCGGAACACAGGAACAGGGTCACAGACTACTACTGCTGCTACTAAACTTGCTGTCGCTCATCTATGCAGTCCCACTAAAGGAATCCAGCCACCGCATCCTCTGATTCCTCTGCACTCTTTAGTTGTGGTCTAATGTTTCAGGAACTAGGTTGTGCAGCGCTTTCTGTAGCTATTCCAATTTAGATGTTATGCTTTCATAGTGCCCAGATATAAGGTTTAAATAGAATAAAAAAGTGTCTGCTTTAAAACATTCATGGTCATCCCATTTTAGATATAACTTTATAAGGTGGTTCTCTTTCTAGTTTTCACCTCCTTCTCTTTGTCTCCCGCCTCCTTGTAGCCACTCCACCAAGACAGTGCTGGACTTTGTGAACAGCAGTGAGAACGTGGTGTTTGTCCACAACACGGTGCACCTCATCTCCCAGGTGGTGGACAACCTGGTGATGGCCTGTGGAGGCATCCTGCCACTGCTCTCTGCTGCTACCTCCTCCTCGGTGAGCCCCTGTGTGTGTGTGTGTGTGTGTGTGTGTGTGTGTGTGTGTGTGTGTGTGTGTGTGTGTGTGTGTGTGTGTGTGTGTGTGTGTGTGTATGTGTGTGTGTATGTGTGTGTGTGTGTGTGTGTGTGTGTGTGTGTGTGTGTGTGTCGGCATGTGTTTGTGTATCTTTGTATTTGTTTATGGATGTGAATCTGTTTGCCTGTGTGTGTATTTGTTTGTGCATATGCATCAGAGCCTTTGTCTGTCTCTGCATCTGTGTGTGTGTGTGTGTGTGTGTCGATGTGTAGGCGAGCATCATTGCTTTGTCTGTGACAGCCAGGTCAGGGGGGGTCATCCATCCACCATTGACCTTTTCCCAATCACATTACACTACAGTTAGCCGCTCGCTAACACGATTAGCTCTGTTTTGTGGGCTCTGACCTCAGTGACTGTAGATCTGATGTAACATGATTCCTCCTCTCGGGTCAATACTCTCCCGCTCGCTTCGGTGGACTGTCTGGGAAGACCCGGGCAATTTAGGTTCAATTTCACCATAACCCAGTTAGGTTTCACCTATATGGTGGATCTCAATCAAATTTATAGCCGAGTACGACCTATGTATGTCTGAAGTGGCCTGAGAGCGCTTTGGATTGGAACGAAGGCGGTATCATCGTGAATGTAGTCCACCCTTTGCGTGGAATCACTTGTGTTATTTTCTTTCCCCTTTTAACATTTTCTACGTGGATTAAAGGAAAAATGGAAATACTTCCATGGCACATTTGTGTGTCATTCATAGTCCAGCAAAAATGACAGAAATGTTCTCTTGCAGCGCTCACATAAAAATGCACAACAACATGCAACAATGTCGCTCTGTTCTTAACAAGCAGTAAAGCACACAAAGCAAAACATGCACAAACGGAAAGTGTCGGAATTGAACGATTGAAAAGTGAAGGAATGACCCTCCTGCCCTCCTCCCGCAGCACGAGCTGGAGAACATCGAGCCGTCGCAGGGCCTGACGGTGGAGGCCTCCCTCACCTTCCTGCAGCGGCTGGTCAACCTGGTGGACGTCCTCATCTTCGCCAGCTCCCTCAACTTCACCGAGATCGAGGCGGAGAAGAACATGTCCTCCGGGGGGATCCTGCGCCAGTGCCTACGCCTCGGTGGGTCAGCCGGCCGGCTGTCCTCCTGTTTGTCTGTGTGTCTGGCTGGCTCTCGCCTTCCACCTCTTTGTCTGTGTCTCTCTCTCCGTCCTTCTGTTTGTCTGTTTGTTAGTCTGTGTGTCTGTCTCTCTCCGTCCTCCTGTTTACCTGTGTCTCCCCGTCCTTCGGTTTGTCCGTCTGTATGTCTGTCTTTCTCCGTCCTACTGTTTATCTGTGTATCCCCGTCCTTCGGTTTGTCTGTGTGTCTGTCTCTCTCCGTCCTACTGTTTATCTGTGTATCCCCGTCCTTCGGTTTGTCTGTCTGTCTGTCTCCCAACGTTCTGTTTGTCCATTTGTCATGGCCTGCCTCTCTCCATCATCAAGTCTGTCTTTCTGTCTGTCCATCCCAGTGCCTGTCTGTCCTAGACACTGCCCTTTTTCCTTTTAATCACAAGTTCTATGTTGGTCCTAATTTTGTGATTTGGCATGAATTTGACCAGATCATATTTTAGAAACACAGTGCAGCAGTCTTCAACCGTAACTTATCTTAGGACCTTTTAGTAAATTTCCCCTCATTTTTTCCTCTCAGAAGCATGGAGAAACAAGTGGTTACAGTTGTTTTTTTTCCAGAGGAATTTAATGTGATTAGCATGACTCAAACTGAAGCACAAATCGAATCTGCCTTCTTGACGGGTAGAAAAAATAAAAATGCATTAAGTAGGCAGGATTAGTTACATATTCAGTCCTGTTCCTTGTTGTCCGATATGACAAAATATTTGACTTGGTGGTGGAAACCAGGGAGACGTTATGTTTGGCTGTTTTCTGCAGGCTTCTTTTGATTGAAAGTCTATTATATTCCCACCCAGCCTCCTTCCATCCACCAGGACCGCCTCATGCGTTCACATCCAATGAGTCGGCTAAAGCATAGGTTCGGTTTACTATAATAATAGGGATAATCGACAGAGACTGTGTCCATGTCTATCTAATAATATAAAAGAAAACATATAAAATACATCTGTTGCTGAGGTTTCTTTTGTGCGCATTATATTTTATAGTTATTTTCCACACAACACATCATTGAATTAATGTGGCACAAAACGAACCAAAGGGAATCCAATATGTCATTTGTGGACAGCAAACGAACGTCCGTGCAGCAAGCGGACGTTCCGCTCCCGATAAATGAAATATTGATATTGTTGTGTTGGGAGTCGATGCGGTATTGGGAGGACCTGAGGGCCGCCATTCTCAAGCCGATCAATATTCTCCCACCCGCTCTGTTCCGCCACCGCCCTGCTCCGACACAGGGTGGTTCTCTCTCCGTTCAGCCGGTGTACTGCTCTCTACCCACACTCCGTGCCCTGCCCTTATCTCCTCCTCTTACCCACTCCCCTCTCTCCCTGTGTTCATCGATCCTCTGTGTATCTGGCTGCACACACTTTGGCTCCGGGGCCCGCCCCGGTCATGGCTCTCTTTAGCCCTATTCACCCCACCTACTCTGTCGTCTCTTACTCATGTTTCACGCGCTCTCTCTCCGTCTCTCGCTGGCTCTCTCTCTTCCCTGCCTCATCTTCTGTCATCACTCCTCCTATATTTTGCTTGCCTTCACACTCTCACTGCCCCTTTTGTTTTTATCTCTTTTCCTTTCTCCCCTCTTTTATTTTACTCTCTTTCCCTCTCTCCATCTCACTTTCTCCCCCCCCTCCCTTTATCTCTCCACTCTCTTTCCTTCCTCGCTCTCCCCCCTTCATTCCTCTCCCCCTCTCTCTCTCTCTCGCTCCCTCCCCTCCCCTTCACTCTCCCAATCCCTCTGTCCCTCACTCTCCTTCCCTCTCTCGCCCACAACCCTCGCGCTCTCTCCCCTCACTCCCCCCCCCCCGTCCCCTCCGATTCCCCCTCTGTGCTCGTATCAGTACTCCCCCCTTATCTTGTTATTATAACCCTGCTGCATGGCAACACTCTAAAATGGCTGCTATCATGATGTAGTGCGTTCTTCATAATGGCCTTGGCTGCACACCGCACAGCCCCCAGTAGCCTGGGGGCCACAGCCTGCCTGCCTGCCTGCCTTCTGGTGCAGGCTATTAAGGTCTCCTCTGACAGCTTCAAGAGCCAAGCCCTAGCTCCGGCTGAATAAAAGATTTGAAATACTTTACATTATTCATCCTTTTTTTTCTGTTTTTGCGGGGAGTCCACACTCCCTGCACCACGGCGATCTGTACCTCTTGTAATTCACACGGGTGGTTAAACATCCCGTACCGGATGCTAAATAGATCACTCCTCCGTGTTGTTTCTTCCCGTGTCATATATTGTGTACAATGCCCGCGACGAACAAACAAGGCCAACACAAGCGTGTGCGTACGGCGTGCCGCTCGGTGCAGCAAACGGCCGCCGTGGCCGTGTTGGGGAGCTCGGTGGCGTTCGCGGCGGAGGCTGCTCTTAGCGCGCCGCCGTTATGAAATGAATATTTGATGAGGTATGCTCTCGCCGCCGTCGCTGCCGCCTAATCTGATTTTGTAAGGCTGTAACAAGGTTTATCCTCGGCCTCCTTTCCTCCTCCTCTCTCCTGCCCGCCGTGCTCTTTCATTTTCTTTCACTTTTTTTCGTGTCTTTTTTTTTCCGCCGGTCTTTTCTTTATAAATGGTTGCGTGAACGAGCAGCCTTAATGGAAAAAGAGAGGCCATTTCAGGATGGAATAATTCCCTGTGTAATCTAAACGGCTTTGGAGTCAACATTTGTCAGTTGTCAAGTACAGAGCAGGGGAGGGAGGGAGAGAGAGGGAGTGGAGAGAGAGAGGGAGAGAGAGGAGAGAGGGAGAGGGGAGGGAGGGAGGGGGAGAGAGGGAGAGGGGAGGGAGGGAGGGGGGAAGAGAGAGAGGGAGAGAGAGAGAGAGGGAGGGGAGGGAGAGAGGGAGAGAGAGGGAGGGAGGGAGAGAGGGAGAGAGAGAGAGGGGGAGGGAGAGAGAGAGGGAGAGGGAGGGAGACAGAGGGAGACAGGGAGAGAGAGAGGGGGAGAGGGAGAGAGAGAGAGAGGGAGGGAGGGAGGGAGAGAGGGGGAGAGAGGCAATATGTAAGATTAGAAATGGTAAATGTTCCAGTTTTAGCTTGTGAACCTGCTCCACCAGTACGGAGTACGGCCGCCCCTCCCTCTTCCTCTTCCTCCTCCTCCTCCTCCTCCTCCTCCTCCTGGAGCATCATTTGTTAAGGGAGCGTGGCGGTGATGGTGGTGTGGAAGTTGTGATACAGGGGCGTTGCCACGGTGACCTTGAGGAGGAGAGGTGGAGCAGGGAAGAGTGAGCGTTGCTGCCAGGGCTTGGCCGTAGCGGCGACCTTGTCTCACCCCAGTCCTTCCCCGCTCGCCCCCTCGCTCGCTCACTCGCTTATTCTGTCCAACCTTTCGCTACAGATCAGATTTTTCACCATGTATGGTTTTACAGTTATTGTTATTGCTCCATCTGTTCCTTTATTTATTTGGACTTGAGCCCCATTGTGTTATTTTTTTGTCTGATGTATTTGCTGTGTTGCTGCTGTTTTTAACATGGGCCTGTAAGTCCTTGTTTGTCATGGAATGCATAACATCTCTGTTGAGGTGCTGCTGATGCTGTTGTCTGAAAAAAAGTGCAGAGGAAAAACTGTGGACTACCCCCCCACCCCAATACATCAAAATGTTCATCAACCACACTTAATCCAAGCCTCTATTAATCATAGTCAGTAACATTCGCTGGAGTTTCACCACACATCAGGAGAGCTAGATCTTTCTGTGTTTTTTGGATGCATTTCCTGGCATTGGCATTCCACGTGAGGATTCAGCCATGAGGCTGGATCTGTTATTCCGATAACCCAGTTCATCTTTGTTTTACGTGATGTCACATGAGCCATAACATCTCTCTCCCCCCCCTGTCTAGTGTGTGCCATGGCCGTGAGGAACTGTCTGGAGTGTCAACAGCACTTCCAACCCGGATCGGACTCCATGGGCCGGTCCCACGCCACCGCACCCGGCACCGGGTCCATGGCTGCACAGGCAAGTGGTGGTAGAGACCCCCAACCCCCCATCGCCCCCTCCAACCCTACCCTCCTCTCACAAACACACACATGAATCTATCGGTCAATGAAATTAATACATTTAGTTTAAGATGGCTCAATATTGTGCAAGGAGGAAAAAAGCCCTTCTCCCTTCAGAATAGTTTGTGTATTTGCGCAAACAAAGTTTGTGTTCGGTCATCTGAGGTTGGGATGAGCTAGTCCTATCAGGTCCGCCTATGCTACAGGGACTTTGGGAGATCTGTGCTTACGAAGTTCAACTGAACTTCAGCAAACCCTCTCTTGGCTCAGCGAACGCCTGTTCCTTACCTCAGAGCCCCCCAAAGAGAAAGTGAAACTAAACATTCCTGTCTGGTCAGGCACAAGTTATAAATAGCCTTGAGTGAGTCCAAACACCCTTCCCGTGTTTCCTCCTCCCCCTCCCTGCTGGTAAACCAGATGGAGCCGTGACCTTTGGCGGCCGCCGACCCCAACGGGCCCATCGGCAAACGGTTGTTGCGCTAGATCCCATCTTCTTGTGTTACCACATCGGCCGCTATTTGTTCCACCCTGCCGATAGCCTTTCTGCTGTGAGCTCAATAGATCTGATACGCCGACTTCCAGTAAAGTCGTGTTTGGCTTTCCAGAAACGGGTGTGAGTAAAACGCTCATTTATAATGCAGTGGCTCTATATTAAGAGCCATTATGTTAAGGACCAGCTCCCCGGAGGGATAGCATCCCTAAATCTTGGAACTGTACCATTCAGCCTGAAGTGCACATTGATTGATAATGATGATCACTCTGGCAGTGTGGTTTTCTTTGAATTTGAATTGTTTCCCTTGCATTCCTTTGTGCATAGAAATGCTTGTCTATTTGTCAATTCATTTCTGTGTATTGAGTCTGAGTTGACAAAGAAATCCCTCGGGATTGTTGAAATGAATTAATCGCTGAGTTCTCATCTATTCATTTAGCGGATACTTTCACCCCAAAATGACAGGTTTAGGCATGATAGGACCTATGGTGGTGTTTCTGTTTCTGTTCTGCATTAACATGGTTTGTCAGTGAACGCCCCTGTTCTGATGTCTTGTTGTTTTCCCCGTTCCAGTGAGGCTTAATTAGGTAGTTGGTTGTGGGTAGGTGCGTTGAGTGTTGGGGCAGTTGGCAGCTGGCGTATCAAGGCCAGTGTGGAAAGACCAGTCACCAGCCCCCAATGTCCTGTGTCTCTTAGTTTAGTTTAGTGTTTTAATTATGCATATCAGCCTTAGGATGTCGTAACATCCATCTTGCTCTTTTGCCTATGTGTTGAACATCCCCACCAGTACAACATGATGCCCCTGTATAGTCCTCACCAATGTAATTAGAGTCTTTCCCATCTGTCTTCTGTATAGTTGTGTTCTCCCATACTGTGCGTTAAACTGGCATGCTGGTGTCTTCCAGAGTCCCGTTGACGTGGTTACCGGGGGAGTTTCTCCCATCAGTGACATGGACCGGCTGCTGCAGGACATGGACATCAACCGACTGAGGGCGGTTGTCTTCCGAGATATCGTGAGTTAACACACACACGCACAAGCAAAGAAATCCAAATAACTCATATAAGCACACACCTTTTATAAACGCATGCATACAAACACACAGAAACCTAATCATTAAGTACAGCCCAAGTTATATAGCAGATCTCTAAAGCATGTCATAATAGAGCATGCAGGAGTCTACCTCTATCTCTGTCTGTTTCTCTCTGTGTCTCACTCTGTCAGTATTTCTCTCTCTCTCTCTCTCTCTCTCTCTCTCTCGCTCTCGCTCTCGCTCTCGCTCTCGCTCTCTCTCTCTCTCGCTCTCTCTCTCTCTCGCTCTCGCTCTCGCTCTCGCTCTCTCTCTCTCTCGCTCTCTCTCTGTGTCTCTCTCTGTGTCTCTCTCTCTCTCTCTGTGTCTCTCTCTCTCTCTCTCTCTCTCTCTCTGTCGTCTCTCTCTCTCTCTCTGTCTCTCTCTCTCTCTCTCCTCTCTCTCTCTCTCTCTCTCTCTCTCTCTCTCTCTCTCTCTCTCTCTCTCTCTCTCTCTCTCTCTCTCTCTCTCTCTCTCTCTCTCGTCTCTCTCTCTCTCTCTCTCTCTCTCTCTCTCTCTCTCTCTCTCTCTCTCTGTGTCTCTCTCTCTCTCTCTCTGTGTCTCTCTGTGTCTCTCTCTCTCTGTGTCTCTCTGTGTCTCTGTGTGATTCTTGGCGGTCACCAGAGCCGTTCCCCTAACAGGGTTTGGGTCATAGAGTTGTTTGGTTGTTGTCTTGTCCCAAGGAGGACAGTAAGCAGGCCCAGTTCCTGGCTCTGGCCGTGGTCTACTTCATCTCAGTGCTCATGGTGTCCAAGTACCGCGACATACTGGAGCCCCAAAACCACAAGAAGACCCCGTCGCGCTCGCAGTCTTCCCGGAGCACAGGTACACCAGGCCTCACGCCAGGGCCCCATTCTCACCAGGGACCTTTGTTTATGCACATTAATATGGTCTGGAACCAAATTTTTTCCAGTGCATAGTTATTTTGGGGATTAAACTGCTGTTTGGATCCAAAGCAAAGGGAGGTTGGAGTAATGTTCGAGAAACATGTAAAAGAAAAAAAAAAAGAAACGCCAACTGGACAAAGTGCAGAGTAGGAGTCAGAACGCAACGTCTCAGAGATAAAGATGAATTACGTCTCAACAAAGTGCACTCCTGATAAAACATGAAAGCTAAAAGTCTTGCTTAATGCACTGTTCATAACACTTTTGACCGGAGCTGCGCACACCATTTTCATAACACCGCCCTCGTCGATATTCCCGCTCGTAGACAGCGCCGGCGTCCACGGCGGGCTGGAGCTGGAGAACGGCGTCCCTATCCAGCGCTGCGACTCGGGCATCAGCGATGACCGCGCCTCCGCCGACGCGGCCGCCCCCCTGGGCGCCACCACCACCACCAGCGGCGGTGGGCCGGACGCCATCTCGGAGGCCCTGTCCACGCTGTCCTCTGAGGTGCGGCCCCCTCCCGCCGACGCCAAGGGCAAGAATGTCAAGGACATCCTGCGCAGCCTGGTGAGCGCCCCCCACGAGGACGTGGTGGTGGACTCGGGGCTCCTCCCGCCGGCCTTCCTGGGCGCGCTGGGCGACGCCTCCAGAGACCCGTCCCGCTCCTTCCGCTCCTTTGATAGGTCAGTAGGAGGCTTTTAGTGCTTTGGGCTTTGACCCATATGTAACCCGCTTTATATCAGTTTATGGATGTGTCGCTCCTGAGATAGAGTAGTAGTGGAGGTGGTTTTTAGATGCCAGACGGTTATGAAAAACATTGAACGCAGCTAATTTGAGTAAAGCTCAGGGCACGCCGAGTTAATTCAACTTAAAGCATGAACCGAAGAATTTTGGTTTCTACACTAGGAGTAACCTCAAACGTTCATGTCTAGCAGCAGAAATATACCAGTATAAAGTAAATAATAAAAGTGATGGCTGGTGACAGGAAACTGTTTAAACTATCAACAAATATAAACTATCACTTATATTTATGATTTTCAACTCTCACCATGTCACCCTGAAATGTAATATGTTCATTTTATCATTCTGCTGTTTAATTCCCTTGTTTCCCTCGGCCTGCCCTGTGTTTCTCTGGTAGTAAAAGATGTATACATTTGCGTTTGTTCTGGAGGTGTGCGGGGGGGGTGAATGTCATGGTGGGTTTTGGGCGGGTGGGGTTCATGTGCTTTAACTACAGACGGACCCGGGTGAGACGGGACGGGACCCCCTTCTGGTTTACATTTGGAGAGCATTGTCTCCGCAGAAGATGTTCACAAATGGGGGGTAGACACGGAGAATGCGGGGGTAAGGGAGAGAGTGAGCGAACGCTCTCCACAAGGGAGTTGTCATGTCAAGGTGCTCACCTCTTGAAGAAAGCCTTTCTCCATCTCTTTCTCCCCTACACACACACACACACACACACACACACACACACACACACACACACACACACACACACACACACACACACACACACACACACACACACACACACACACACACACACACACACACACACACACACACACACACACACACACACGTTTGGGAATTGCGGGGCATCTCTGTGATCACGGGTCTTTTATCTGAGGAATGCTGTGTCAGAAGTCGGGGTGCTTCCATATCAGGGGGGATTAGGCTGGCTCCGGCGCTCTGCGCTGAGCGCACAGTAGGACCAGAGAGGTGCTGTCGGGGGGGCAGGAGGGCGTACACTTACAGCCCCGCTCACTGTCTCCGGCTTGTGGGGGCCGTCCTCGACCCCCAAAAGCCGGCTTACAGATGCGGTCGCTTCAGCTAGATGACGTAGCCCCAACAACCCCTAATCCCCCCCCCCCCCCGACTGCTAGTTTCTTTGTTTACCTCTCGCACCGTTTACTGTCTGTGTTCACAACCACTCCAAACTAAAATATATTGATCAGCACACATGTCCTGGTCAAAGCGTCAAGGAGTCTAGATTGTTGAAGATTATGGAATACTATATTGGGAATATGTGGCTCTGATTCATTGATGAAATGCTACACCCTTGCTAAATTGCTGATCATTTGAAGAGTCTGACCTACCTATCAGGCTGCCTCAATACCCAGATCAGCCAATCTGTGAAGTACCTGGGCTCGAGAATCAAGATGTAATGATTCACTGCCATTGTGCTTACTAAGTCCCTTTACAAGTCTGACTTTGACGGAGAGTGGTACTCTACATGGATTTTCTTGACCCGTGTCATGATGAAGGGGCAGGTAATTTACCTGGGGAAAGGAAAATCGGTCTTATGGATGTGACATCTTGCTTCCTGTACAAGTACATTGTCTACACCCTATGCCCCCTCTCTAACTTCAATGCAATCACTTGCACCAGTGGAATGTACACAGTGTAGGCACTGGCAAAAGCATCACAAAAGCCTCCCCTATGAGTCTGTTAGCATAGCCGGTCAATGCCTTGAGTTGCCATTTCACCCCAACATGTTCTGTAAAAAAATATATAGGTGGGCTCTCTCCGCTGGACAGAGCGGTGGGGTGGATTTATGAGGCCGACGTATGGAAAAAGCCCGGATCCCCCAGATAAAAACTGGGCTGGGTCAGGAGGGTGAAGTATCCCCTCTGATTTATATCTCCGCGAAGACCCCTTGAATCCCCCCCCCCCCCCATCCCCCCATCTATATCCCAGCGATGCCCCTGTTATGACAGCCAGTCTGCAAATATTTGCTGACACTAACCAGAGCTAAACAGTGTCATTGTACAAGCCGGTGATTTAGATTGCGTGCTTCAGCAAAACATGTGCTTGTTGGACGTGGGGCTGTATATATGGAGCGTCGCTGTTTGCATTCCGGGATGCAGGCCCCTGCGTGCGTGCACGGGAGATGAGTCGAGGAGAGGGGTGGACCCCGGGGTCCCTGGTGTCAACGGCACCGCTGCGTATCTGCAAAGGAACAAGACACTAGTGATTCCGTCCCATGTTTTTATTCATTTAAATGTATTACAATTTAGAATGTACTTTTTTTTTTTTTATTTTTTTTTTACATTTTTTGGGATAAAATATGCTGACTTGAACTGTCAGATGGATATGGTCATTTTAGGTGATATCACAACAATATAGTGATTTATATCCCAAAATAATCTTTCAGTCCCATTAGTTGACGATGGAGAAAGAAATTCCCAAACCAGGTACTCCCTTAGAATGAAGACCGCAAGCAATTCCCGTGCTCCAGGCTAACTGTGGTTCTCTTACACAGTCACACTGGGTACACGGTGGGCCCCTTCTCTGTCCCCGGGCCCTGAAACCCGCAGACCCAGCCTCCATTAATCACTGATGTCTTCAAGGTTGGGGCACCTCCCACTCAAGCCACCACCGTCCAATCACAGCTCAAGGGGAGTGGATGGGGGGTAATTGGGTTGATTGGGTCGGAGTTAAAATATCATTCTGTACATTCTTACGCGCTGGGTCGCATGAAATGAGGGTGAAAGGGGGGATCAAAGACGGGGTCACAGACGGCGCCCCTCTCATCCACCCACCCCAACATCCCCCCCCCCCCCCATGAATAAGACATGAGGTTAACACGCTGGAGACCAGAGGTATTTTACACAGACATCCACGCATGCATGCACACGGACACACAGACACACCCTCCCACGCGTTCTTTCACACACAAACACGGCCGCACGCACATGCACTGATGCACATGGTGCTGACCGTAAACCACCTTCACACGTCTTCCTTGTGCCGCTCCCTTCATCTGCGAAAGCGGAGGACAGATTACTGGAATCCAAGGCTGTGCTGAAGGCAGTGGGTTAAAGTGTGTTAAATAATGCATCCCCACCTCTAGTTCATATACAGGTCCACACAGCCCAGCCCTGGCTGGGCTGTGTGGACCGGGCAGGGCCAACTGATGGCTGATTAACCGACTGGGCCGTCCCACTCAGGATAAGTGTGTCTAATGATCTGCTGAATAATTCACTTGACCAGAGCGGGGGGAACATATGGGGAAACACACACACTCACACACACACTCACACGCACACACTCACACTCGCACACACACACACACACACACACACACACACACACACACACACACACACACACACACACATGGATTTGTTTCCTCATACCTTTACACACACACACACAAACACGTATGCATGTACACACACACGCGTCAGTGAGGATGCCTGGAATTCATGGGCACTAATGTGCATATGTGAAAGAAGCTCGGCTCTTGAAACGGAACGTACATGCATACGTTGACACACACACACACACACACACACACACACACACACACACACACACACACACACACACACACACACACACACACACACACACACACACACACACACACACACACACACACACACACACACACACAATAATCAGAGCCCTCAGCTTGGTCTGGACCATTGAACAAGCAGAATCACGCCACCCCTTACTCTCTCTCCCCAGCAGTCGTCACCCTGCTCCGGGCGTGCCTAACGTCAGCACCACCCCTCGACTCTGATAGGGACCATCCTCTCATCCACCGCTATCTAGGGACACCCGCTGTGAGCCAGATTCTGCCGTCTCTGCACCACGTCCGGGTGGTGCTAGTCTTGATTCAATCATCAATTCACTATTTTGTTACTCAACACTTTAATCCAATGCGATTTGTGGTTTGCGTTTTAGATAATACAGGCCATTTATGACTAGGCAGAGTCTTACTCAAGGATGCTTATAAGTAAACACACACGTTAGGATTTGAACCCACAACCTTTCGGCTGGGAGTCGAACACCCTAACCGCCTGTCCCCTTCTCTCTCTCTTGTGGGTTTGAACCTGATGACTACTCTGTAATCTCTTTCCTTTTGACGGTACAACCCCACGAGATGCATTAGGCGTATGTATATATACAGTATATGCGGTTAGTCTATACCTGGCCTATACATCATCCAAAGGTCAGGAGCTGTCAGTGTTTAACATCCACAGTAACTTTTAATACATTTGATCTGCGATCTTAAATCAAGTGAAAGCCGCCTTTGATTCCCCAGCCAGCTTTCTGTCTGCACTAGAGGCAGCCAGGCTCCACTATCTCCCCTGTGTGTGTGTGTGTGTGTGTGTGCACGTGCGCGCGTGCGCGTGCGTGCGCGCGCACGTGCACAATGTATCAAGCTTTATGTAAAACACTGTGAGGCATTTCACATGCAACCCTGAAACACCGGCAACGCAACATTTTAGCGTCCTTTTCATTTTCAGAATTTTTGTCTCCATGTTCACTCACTCACTCACCGCACGCACGCATGCATGTTTGCCCATGCACGCAGGAGCATCTATACAGTAGGTAGATGTCTGTGCTGTGGGTTTGTTTGCGCGGGGGCCCAGTAGCTGGTGATTAGCCCCTGCTCCCCCTGTGTCAGCACTGATAACGGGGGGGGGCCAGGGCTCTCTTTGATGCAGCCAGCGGTCTGTCAGTGCCCCGATCCCAACCGACAGCTTATCTACATGCTGCTCTCCTTCCCCCGTCCGCCACTTCCGTGCCGCTAGATAGGGGGCAGAGCAGAGCCTGTAACGCAGAGCACCCCGGGCGCACTGGACCTCATCCCGCAGGCCCTCGCTGTATCAGACAGGCTGTTTATAAACAGGCTTAGAGGGAAAGCTGGTGGAGGACAAGGCCAAGCACAACTTTGGACAGGTTTGCACACATTAGGAACGGGATATCAAATCAAGCATGTTTCTTTTATAATTGCCCTGGATTTACAGAGGAAAATAAAATGGCTAAAGTCAAACTGACTCCGGGAGAAAGCTGTATGAAGCGGTCTCGTCCTCCGCGGTAATACTATCAATACCGTTGTGTTGTTTCATTAGGCGTCTAGAAAATCACTACCATCCACTGGCCTGTGTTTATTTTATAGGCGGCGGCGGTAATGTATGAAGCCAAACGATGGACATATCATCCTGTATTACTGACTGCAGCAGATCCCCTATCGATCACAAGGAAGACGGATGTGGCCGTCCCTTTAAATATTCCGAGTCAGGACAATACCCTCATCGACAACTCCACGGTCTAATGGGCCGCTGATTCTTCCTCCGGCCGGGGTCCTCAGATCTTCAGAGGCCTCCTCCTCCAGTCCGAAACTCGCACCATCAGCGGGTTTCCTTTTTTTTTATTTTTTTTACGATTATAGCGATGGAGCAGAAGCGTTGACAATGGGAAATCAATGTGTTCCAATCTGGGCCCCGTGTTCCTCCAGGAGCGTGGTCGTGGCGCCCAAGAAGGCCAGCTCCTCGTCCACGTCGTCCGCCGCCTCGACCTCCTCCTCCTCCGCCGCCGGCGCCGCTGCTGCTGGGATGCCCGCCGACAGCGTTGCCGTGGTTTCCTCCACTGCCCAGAGCACCTCTGCTGATGCGGCTGGTGAGCAGAACTGTGCACACACGTCAAACACACACTGTACAAACTGTGTGATAAAGTTGTTATTTTACAATGTACTATACTCTATTGGAACTTTGTTAAGTTAAAATAACTTAATCGGTCACACGTGTACATGATGTATGCATGCGTGTGCTTATGTGTGTCAAATGCATAGCATCAGGTTTTATTTAATCGGTTTTAAGCATGTTATAGTTGTGTAGTCATTCAAAACGAATATATCAGTGTGTATAACTGTCTGCATTGGTCTTGGATTTTTGTGTGTGTTTTTTTGTGCGTGTGTGTGTGTTTGTCTGCACGTGGGTGCGTGTCTGCTGTGTTGTGGTGGTGGTAGTGGGAGGACTAATGGAGATGAGTTAATTTACTCGTCTGCATTTGAAGGAGCTACTTCAGCTCCAGAAGGAAAGGTCTCTGTAGACCAGCATGGAGCTGTTTAACACACACACACACACACACACACACACACACACACACACACACACACACACACACACACACACACACACACACACACACACACACACACACACACACACACACACACACACACACACACACCAGCAGAAACACAGCGGTGCTCCAGTGGTTGTCATGCCGTCAGAGTTATCCCTGGTTTGGGACCGCTCTGGCTGGAAAAACAAGTCGAGTGAAGGACCAGAGTAACCCTCCCCCCCAGCCCCTCTTGTTCAGCTTGGCATTCCCTTCTTTATGTTACCCACTGAGGTGGATTTACAGCCTGATCAATCCAGAGGGCCGCCTCATGCCGCCACTAGCTCCGTCTCCGGTACAGAGTCATAAAGAACGTTTTAGTTGAACAATTAAACGCTCAAGAGGGAAGCGTCCCACAGGGGGTGAATCGGTATGTAACGACATAATGAGCAAATAGTTTATCGTTAGGAGGAGGAAGGAAAACCTACGAGGTGAGGCAGGGCTTTCTCAATCAGAGATCTGAGAACACAGGTGTGTGGGAACCAGAAATTAGCCTAATGGCTGGGGGGAAGATGGTCATTATTCCATTATGGAATTTAAGGGTTTCCATTGAAGAAATATTTCACCTGTTTTATATTTATCCACATACACAACATGAAATATATGCAAGAGGACCTATACGAAATTTAATGAGCCTCTGTTTTTTTGTTAATTAAAATATGCAAAATGGGGGAAATGCTGCTTTTACAAAATCATTTGTGCAAATTTTACCTGCACATTTTAAAATTATTCCTTAAAAACAACACTGTAATTATTTGAATGTAGAACCAGCACCATAAATTGTTTCTGAGTGATGGACAATGGTGAATAGGGACACATTTAAAACTGGAGCTCATCCCGAGAGCTGTGCATGCTAATGTTAGAGGAAGAAGCATAGTGCGAGGTATGAATCATCCCTATCTCCACATTAAATAACACTGTACTTACACCACACTTGCCCTATTACACCATAAATCGCCCCTCTTCTATACATTTGAATGGGGGCCACTGTATTATTTCATAGCCAAGGCGTCGGCACGCAGATTTATGGTGCTACCGTGTCCCATGCTGGGGTAATCTAGTGGGGTGCGGTTGTGAGTGAGTGTGCCTGTTGGTAAGTGTGTGATTGCCTGGTAATGTATGTTGTATTGTGGTGTGTGCATCCTTATCTTGTGTGTGTGTGTGTGTGTGTGTGTGTGTGTGTGTGTGTGTGTGTGTGTGTGTGTGTGTGTGTGTGTGTGTGTGTGTGTGTGTGTGTGTGTGTGTGTGTGTGTGTGTGTGTGTGTGTGTGTGTGTGACTAACAGTGTGTCTCTCTGCAGCAGGAGGCCAGGCTCCAGCCAGCACCAACCTGCCATCTGTCCCCATCCTCTCCCCCATCAGCACCACCCCCAGCATGAGGTCATACACACACACACACACACACACACACACACACACACACACACACACACACACACACACACACACACACACACACACACACACACACACACACACACACACACACACACACACACACACACACACACACAGGTTTTATTGAAATGCACATTTATTTTTTTATGTTTACTTTCATGGAAATTACAAATTCAAATTATTAATCTATGTTGTATTTCAAATTTCGTGTCATATGAAATTGAATGTTGTGAAATATAGTGTGTAATGTGTATAGTTATATATATATATATATATATATATATATATATATATATATATATATATATATATGTATATATATATATATATATATTATTATGTCACAAAAACTGAAGTATTATGTTTGTGTTTTCTTCTTTGTGTGTACATTTTGTGTGTGTGTGTGTGTGTATGTGTTCATGTGTGTGTGCGTCTTCAGCATCTCCGAGCGCCTGGAGCATACTCTGGAGAAGTCGGCCCCCCTGCTGAGGGAGATCTTTGTGGACTTCGCTCCCTTCCTCTCGCGCACCCTGCTGGGCAGCCACGGCCAGGAGCTCCTCATAGAGGGCACAAGTGAGCACACACACACGCACGCACGCACACACACACACACACCCTGTGTAGTAGGCTGTTTCACACACAGATACTCATTAGCTTCATCCCCATCGTTCCAAACTTAATGTATTAGCATCAGGTGAAGAGGAGTCTATAAACGGATCTTTATCTCACTTCTGCCAACATGTACAGGCAGATCTCATGATATCCTCCCCCCCCAGCCTTGCAGACAACGACCCATAACTTTTAAGCTAAAGCCTAAGCTGGTCGCATGGTCAGCAATATAAATCAATGTTTTTCAGGAGCATTCAGATGACCAACTAGGTTCAGCCATTTTCAGGTCTTTCAGGTTCTGATCCAGTTCTTCTTTCCATGTGAAGGTTTTAAATTCAATTTTTTAGATTCGATTTAGATTTTTTTAAAATGTATTTCACGGTCAACCCCAAAAGAGAATACGGTGTATGTAACATGCGGTCTACATGGAGTACAGTTGGTGTGGTTGTCCTTATTGAAACCCTGGCGGATGCTAATTGAATAGCATTGTGTGTTGAGTGTGAGGGCTAGGGGTGGTGCTGAATGGCTCTAGCGGTTAGGGTCGGAGGTCAGGACACTAATAGGAGTGTTTGGGATATCTGCTGCCAGCAAGCAAAATGGAAAGTTGATTGATAGCTGTGTAGGGGCCCGAACAGAGAAGGTAGGCGTGTACGTGTCTGTGCTTGTCCCTGCATGTGTGTGTGCGTTTGTGAGTGTGTGTTTTTGTGTGTGTGTGCGGTTGCGTTTGTGACTATTTGCAACCATATGTGCATATGTATGTATATCTATGTGTGTGCCTGTGAACATCCCTGTGTGTGTGTGTGTTTGTGCACATCCATGTGTGTTGGTGTGTGTGTGTGTGTGTGTGTGCGTGTGTGTGTACATCCGTGTGTGTTTGTATAACCGCGTCTGTCTGTGTGTGTGTGTGTGTGTGTGTGTGTCGTCGAGCAGCTCCACCATGCTCGGGTCATATGAACAGCGCTCCAGAAAGGACACCCTGACCACTCCAGTGCCCCCCCCCCCCCCCCCTGCCCTTTTAAAGTCCCCCGCTCTCGCCATTAGAGATCAATGAGACATATGCTCGGCCGCGTGGCCAGCCCTGTAATACAAGGCCCAAATATGTATTAGTTTACAGTAACATCATGTCCACTCATTAGGCCCGTCAATAGTATCAGCTCCCCTGCTGCAGATGGCCCGGAGTTGAGCTAATGCAAGCGTTGATGTGTGGGTGGGGGGCTGTGTGTTTTGGGTATGGGTCGATACGCTACCCATTTGATCCGAATGGAAGGCCGGGTACGACTAAAAGTAGGCGATGCGCCGTAACTGTGTTCGGTAGGCAGCGAAGGGGCGTCTGTTTCTTCTCAACAATGCCAACGCAGTCTCCCCTCTCTCTCTGGTTTGGTTCCAGGCCTGGTGTGCATGAGGTCCAGCAGCTCCGTGGTGGAGCTGGTCATGCTGCTGTGCTCACAGGCAAGTCTTCCCACCAACATCTTCATCATTTCTTCACCTCCACCCTTCCCCCATCCCCCCCCCCCCCCCCCTTCCTTTCAACCCCTGCTGTCCTCTTCTCTCTCTCGCCCCACTGATTTATCCACCCCACCCTCACCTTCAGTGCAGTAAATCTGCGGTCCGTGCGCGAAAAAAGGAAAAAAATGTCCATCCCAGCATCTTATCTTCTTTCCCGCACCACCGCGGGCTCTCGATCCCCAAGGAGTGCGTCCGGGGATAGGAGGGCATCACTGGGCCACGGGAGCAGATATTGGCTGGCGTGGGTCAAGGGTGGCCGACCTGTCCGGGTCACCTCTGACCCGATGGCACTGGCCCTAGCCACCGGGGGCCAAAGCGATGAGGAGGGATAATGTCGATTTGATGCTGCGGTGCATTGATTTTTCTCCTTTTGTTTGTCGTGCTCCTGTGGTCTGTTTTTTTTTTTTTTCTGTTGCCAAGTTTATTCAGCGGGGGGCAGGGTGGTGGGGGCTTCATGAATACTAATTCCTGGGCATCCTAAGCAGGTGTGGGCGGAATCAATGAAGAGGCCAGGGGTGTGGTTGGTTGCCCTGCATTACCGCTGAGCTGAGCACACAGCGCAGTTCATTAACGTGGCTCGTCTATGTATGCCGAGCCTTCGGTTGGATTAAACCGTGTGTGTGTGTGTGTGTGTGTGTGTGTGTGTGTGTGTGTGTGTGTGTGTGTGTGTGTGTGTGTGTGTGTGTGTGTGTGTGTGTGTGTGTGTGTGTGTGTGTGTGTGTGTGTGTGTGCGCCTGTGTGAGTGTGTATCTTTTGTTTGGTAAATATGAAACCCAAAGCACCTTCATTTATAGTGCGTAAGGCGCGCGAACAAGGAGGACATCTGATAACCCCCCCCCCCCCCCCCAACCTCTGGCTCTGTTTGCCTTTTACTGTTTTAACAGTGTGGTGAAAAACAAAGAGACCTGTGATGCAGGACGCCGTCTGATTAATGACGGCGCTCTGGGAGAAGCCACGCTGACTGCTTTTTATGTTATCAGCTTCATTTCCACACACCAAAAAAATGCTGTCTGTGGTCTGTTTTCTTCTACTCCTCCTCCTCCTCCCCCCTTCTGCTCCTTCTCTCTCTCTCCTCACCCGCTTCCACCCTATTTACTTCTCATTATTCACTTGGCTTCTCCTCCACCGTGGTAATACAGTGAGATTACACACATCCGCCTTGGTGTCAGCCGCCCGGAGGGGGGGGTGGGGGGGTGGGGTGGGTGGGTTTGGCGCCCAGACACCCAGGAGCTGGAGGGGAGTGGGAGCCAGAGGAGGAGAGAGAGATAGAGGGGGAGAGGGAGAAGGGGAACCAGGGAAGAGGGAGAATGACAGCCTCTAATGCACCTATTTGTCATATCTGCCAGGGTGTTGTTTAATGCTAATCTAATCAAAGGCTGAATCTTAGTGGGATTGCCCCCGCTGCACCGAGCTCGTCTCACTCCCCCCCCCCCATCAGTCCTCAGCACCAGCTATTTCTTCCCCTGCTCGCTGTGGGACCAAGCCAAGCCGCACCCCCCCACCCTCCACCCTACCCCGTCCCCCCCTCTCCGCCTTTCACTTCTTCCCCTCCCTAGCTTCAGGTTAGCATTGCGCGGATTGGCCGGCGCCGTGTTGATTGCTTCAATAAATCATCCAACCAGATTCTCCCACAGCTGATGCAAATGTAATTTTATTGTTGTGTGGAGGGCGAGGGAGAGGGGCGGGGTAGCTGGGGGGGGAAAGGTATTGGAGGGCAGGGGGATCTACCTTTCACCAGGGAAATGAAGGAAACATTGGAAGACCTACCTCTGGGCTAAATTACGGTTTGTGTGTGTGTGTGTGTGTGTGTGTGTGTGTGTGTGTGTGTGTGTGTGTGTGTGTGTGTGTGTGTGTGTGTGTGTGTGTGTGTGTGTGTGTGTGTGTGTGTGTGTGTGTGTGTGTGTTTGTGTACACACATGTCATTCTGCATTTGTGTGTGTTCCGGTCTTTCCCTCTCTTTTTGTGGGACATTGGAAAGAAAAAAAAGCAAATCCGCCAGTGCCATGATTAATGACATTATTTAGCAAAGTTTGCCGCTGCCCCTGGCACAGAGAAATGCTCACTCCTCCCACAGGAAGTGGCTCAGTGGCCGGCTTGTACCTCTTCTTTACCTACAAGGAAATACGGCAGACGGAGGTGACGGCGTCGCCTTTGATTGATTTTCCTTCCCCCCCCCCACCCCACGCCCCCCCAACACCCGCCCCCACCCCGAACCCCCCCTACCCACCCTCCCCCTTCTCCCCGTTTCATCAGAGATGTCGAGAGATGTGTGATGCGATAACGCGGCGGCGCTGAACATTTTTCTAATTAATTTCCCGCCGTGCCTCCTTTGAGATGGAGTAGGACCGGGGTCGGGGGGGTCGCGTGCCTGGGGACGCCAGAGGAGTTTTTAATCAGGGCTCTTATGAATGTTGCATTGGCAGCCGCATCAGCCTGGCATTCAGCCGGCGATTGTTAACCGCTGTTTGATGGCCGCTCCCCTTTCTAAACAACTACCGCCGGGCTCCCAATTAAAGGGCCATTTTGTGGCAGGCATTAAGCACGGGGGTGGCGTCCATCACGGCCGTATCGATCCGCGCTCGCCCACCGCTGCATATACAAAGTCAGGATTAATGACCCCATAGGAGGCGTCATATAGTTAACGGAGTGATGTTTAATACAGTAGCTATGCAGTCCCTTCAAGCGCTATTAACCACCGGGAAAGTAAGCATGTTGCAAAACGCCCCGTTGGAGGAGGTAGGCGTTTAGCGACGTAGACATGTACGATGCTAAATGTTTTTTGCGTAAAGCCACGCTTTTTCCCCGTGAATGGCTTTCTGGTTGTTTGTTTTAGTTTGTGTATCATGAGGTTATTGGGAGAAGGTTGAGGCAGCAGGGAATCGAGCACATCCTGTGGCCGTGGCCTCGAATATCGCATGCATGTCATCAGCCAACACCACCAGGCCTAAAAAGCCTCCGTCACTGAAACAGCCCTAATTTGCCCCGACAGTCGACCCCTCTCTCCCTGTCCCTCTTTCACATGTTATTTCCCCTCGACGGTCATATTTACGGCAGCCACGTTAACCAGGGGCACTCGGCGGGTGACGGGGAGGACCGCTACCACAGAGGGGAAGAAAAGAAACGGCGTGAATAAATAAAGACCGCAGAATAAGAGAAAGGCCTTTAACTTTTTTCTATTCCCGCCTTGATGTTGGAGCGTTGAGGGATGGTCCGGACCGTCCGCCATTATCAGCGCCGTCGAGGCTCACAAATCTCTGCGGCGGGCGCGTTTGTGTCCTGTAGATCAGCCGTTATGGTCGGCCCCTCGGTCGGCCCATCCGTCTTACTGCCATTTATCAGGAACGCATCCTGTATGGAGAGAGTGGAGCGAGGGAGGTGGTTACTGCGATGCTGGAGTGCTGATAAGAGCCACTTACAGAGGTCCATGCACTAGTGAAGGAGTGCATGTCCATGAAAAAAAAAATAGAAAAGGGGAGGATAGAAATATTTATGGAGACAGTGTGTGTGATCTACTGTAGGAGATTATGGTGGAAATACGAGAATGTACGACTTTTTGATTACCTGTCGTATGTATTCTAGATATTTTTTTATGTAATTGCTAATGTATTTCATTGTAGTCCCTTATTTTTCCTCTCATAAATAGGTACTTTATCAAGATGCAATTTAAGAACATCATTTAAAGCTAGGGTATGCGATTTTGGGGAAAACAGCCGTTGAGATCCCGTTGCGTTCTCTCTGGTCCCTCCCTCCCACGCGCTACCTGCTGTAGCTCCTCCCTCCGAACGTCAGTGATGCGCGTTCATGTGAATTCAGTTACATTGATAGGAAGACGAAACACCATGTCCGATTCCGAGGTAATTAAACATTAGTGCTGATAACTGCATAAGTAACATATATAGCATCAACATCTTACTCACAGACATACCATGTATGTTATCTTAAAATCATTGTAATTGCGCTGGTAGAAAGGTAGCTGTATCAGCCAAGCAAGTTAGCAAACTAAGTGCAACTGTAATTTGTTAGCATAAGCTGCTAGGCTCGTGAACGCTCACGCAGGGACGCACGAACGTCGGTGCCTAGTTGACGGACAGTCCCACAGCCAATAAGAACGGAGAATCGGAGCCTCGCTCTGATTGGTCAAAGTGTACATGAGCGGTGGCAATTTTTGGGGGGGGCACACAGAGGCAGGGGAGAGCAAAGTGATGTGCAGATATTCTCAGAGCACTTCGCCTACATATAGCTGACTGGCTATTATGACATTTTTGCTAAATATTTCAGTAAAAAAATCGCCTACCCTAGCTTTAATACACACATTGACTTCAGCGCAAAGCTCTTTGATACAAGCGAGCGATGCTCATCGGTCCATATCCTGGTGCATTGATACCGGATAATCCCTAAATAGATATTCAATAACAGCAGCAGCAGCTAATCCACTAATCCACCCACATCATCCCACGGCCAGAGTCGGCGCATAGAGAGACAGCCCTCGCTCCTAAAGTTAACCTGTTTAACAGATGGACACCTCTGTTCCCAGTCAATGAGTAGACAAGAGACTTGGCTTCCCCCCCCTGACCTCTGGCCTCGCTGACCTCCACGATGGAAGCGGAGAGTCGTGTCGCTGTGGAGTTTAACCCCCCCGCAGGCAGCGCTCGGAGCCCGGGTGTGCGTTCGCTCCGTCCCCGCCTGGCCCATGCCTGGATCAATACCCTGACGCTGGGAACGCTGGGACCATAAACCGCAGCAACTCGGATGCTACACCCTCCCCAAAGCGACAGAAATAATATATATCTCCATTGGTTTTGGTTGAAATACTTACTTCAGTCTTCACCTAGCTGTGGAGACTAATGGAAAAAATACCTGAGTGACGTATTTTTGGATTTCGCTTTAAAGGCTTTTAATGTCTTGCTTTTCAACGGACATAAATAAACAAAGGGCCATTGACTCCCATTGACACATCGGCTTATTTATTTTTAATGGCAAAGCAGCAGCATTTCATTTTTTTTTCCTTTTCTTTTACGGAGGTATTTGATAGGTTGGGAGCACGGCGTGAGTTTGCTGTATGAAACATTTTTGAACACAGCGGAGCAAAGGTGAGGGGAAGGGACCAGGAATGTGGTTCGAGGCAGGGGACCAAAAAATATGTTTCCCTCTAGAACGAGCCTCTCGATCCTCACAGCCAGAGCTGCTTCCCACTGCGTAGCCAAACACACTCTCACGAACACACACACATCTATCACACACGTACATAAGTATGTACGCACGCACACACACACACACACACACACACACACACACACACACACACACACACACACACACACACACACACACACACACACACACACACACACACACACGGACACACAACAACAGACACAGACACACACACACACATACAGGACACACACACACACACAGACACACACACACACACACCACACAGCACACACACACACACACACACACACACACACACACACATACGGACACACACACACAGACACACACACACACACACCACACACGACACACACACAGACACACACACACACACTCGTTTCAAGATCAATGTGGATCAAAGTGTTATTTTTCCCTCCCAACCTCTCCTTAGCCTTGTTCCTCCTGGCTTGCTGCTCCTCACTACTCCTCACCTCTGCTCCTCAATACTCCTCACCTTTCTTCACCTTCGTCTCCATGCGGTCCTTCATCTGCACCCACCCCCTCCCCACCAGCCCCCCCCCCCCTACGGTGGGGACAGGTGGATCGTATCATAGCTCCACCGGGTTCGCTTTTGGGAGCTCTCGGAAAACACGCCAACTGGCACTTACTGCTGTCGGCTCCCCGCCGATGGCAGCTATGGAGCGGGGAGATGGGATGCTATGGGGGTCTGGGTCCGGGAAGGGGGAGCTTACAGACAGGAAGTGAGGTCTCGCTGCGAGGGGAGTATCGGGCAAGTGACTCTTAAAACATGGAGTGGCTTTTAATTTAGCTCCCATTATTATTTAATTTTAGCATAGGGACCCAGGGGCCCCAAGAGGCGTGAAGGGTCCGTTGTTTATCTGTGGTATTTAATAGTTTTTCCCAGTATATGAGTTTTCCCCTTGACAAGAGGGTCTCTCCTATGGACGGGCACTGTTCATGTTTTCTTACCTGGCGGGGTCCAGGCTGTTGGAGGTTGGAATGCGGCCCTCTGTCCCTCTCCCTCGCTGTCCTGCTGGTATAATGGACTCCACGCCCCTCCCCTGTCTGAGCTCTGTGTGGGGAGCGGATGGGACTTTCAGAATAGCATGTTGCCAAAGTTATGTCCACCTTTTTGAGAATTATAGTATTTAGCCTAGAGATGATACCATCATAAATAATACATAACGTGTGGTTTTATCTTTGTTTAGATATGAAGTCAGGCGATCAGTTGTGTATATGCAATCCCCCTGTGATGGCTTTAATACTGGATTTAATTCCAGGCTACACGGCTTAGATATTAATTCAGAATTATAAATACAGGCTTATTTAGAAGTTTGTATTAATCATTTTAATTGTTTTTTATTTTTAAATAAAAAAAAATCGAATTATATGTGGTAGATGGGTTTATTAGATTAAATCTAATAAATTTAACTTTTTATTGATATTATACGTGTTTAATATTTTTTTATTCAACTATCCAATAAAGTCTCTTTGGAACAATTTGGATAAATACATAACATTTATTTTCCTTAAAAAAATATGAAATTTTACAGTATCCTATTCATGAGGTGCCAAACAGAGTCGTTGCAAAACAGAATAAGATAAATTATTTACATCTTACTTCCATCTGTCATTTATTTATTTATAATACTATATTATTATCATATAACTATAAAAAGAAAAAGTTTAAAACTAGTTAATAAAAAAAGAATTCCAAAAGACTTATAAATGATATACGACTGATAATGGCAAAATGAAAGACCACAAGGATTTGAAAATTCTTGAGTGTAAATATTTGGATGTCAGGAAATATTCCCTTAGTTGGGATTTCGATCACATGAGCATCACTTTGAGATGTATGTTTTCCTTTACCAAGATAACATCTGCCCACACTAACATACACACAAAGAGATGTCGGTGTTAACATATTTCTACTCTTGTTTTTCCGACAGTCGGGAAATAGCAGTTGACGAGCTCCACACTCCTCGACGTCAAACTAACGATAAACTAAATACAATAAAACAAAATCAACTTTTTCAGCCGACCGGATCGCACGCTGATGCGTGTTGTTTGCGTGCTTGGTGGTAGAGATGTTTATCGTGTGATTGGCTCGTTGAGGAACGTACACGGCTGGTGCTGTCCCGCCAGATTATCGTTAAAATGTTTAAAGCCCCCCTCCCCCCAACTCCGTGTAACCATGTAATTGAATTTAACGCCGGACCAAACAGCCACAGCAGGTCCGGCGTCCTGTTTCCTCCATCCAATAATAAATTGATAAATAAATAAAAGACCCTGAGGTCTTCCTCGGCCGTCCCCGGTCTCCGCGTAACTCGTGAGAGGGACTTACCAGAACTATCTTATTCGCTGAGGGGGTCAAGCCTTCAGTCGTCCGTGTCACATTTTTACATTGTTGTGGCGAGCCTGCCTGATGTTTGAAGGACTACTTTTCTTGCAGAGGAAGTCTGTCTTCTGTCACCCGCGGCGGCGGTGGTATATTTAGATGTTGATTATGGATAATCAGCTGCAATGACGGAAGTGCGTGGCATGTGTGTTTAGACTCACTGCCGTCGCTGCCCAAACAAAGGGGCAGTCTTGTGGGCTTCTGGTCTGTCCCAGCGGCTGGCATGTTCAATTAATGCCTCGTTGTCGCTTACTCTTTATTGACGCACAATACAAACACAGGATTTCACGCAAAACACTGTTACACACACACACATATTGTCTATTTTCTATAGCTCAGAGAATCTGTCAAATGTACGCATGTTGACGAGAAGCTCCCGATCGAGACTACGGGGGTGGTGGAGGGAGGGGGGCTGTTGGGGGGGGGGGGGGGGGAGTTCGATCGTGCAGTGCCCCATCATCAGTCGGGAGGTCAGGTTAAAGGTGATAGGTCACAAATGGCTGCTTGTATCCTCTCATCATGGGGAGGGGAGCTGTGGCCGCCGCCCCTTATCGCCGCCATAAAAGTCATGACACTGCTGACCAAATCCAATATCCTATCACTGAATTGTCCCTGCGGTCGCTGTCTGTCACCGGGACCTGTCCTGATGTCTCTGATCAGGGTCAATGCTCTTCTCTTTTAATTGAACTCCAACACTCGTTTCTCGGCCCATAATGACACCATTCGTCTTGCCATCACCCCTTTGTCCGTTTATTTCCCCAGGACATGCCAATGACCTCCCGTGCGTTTGTCCAGTGTTCAGCTCCCCAATCAAAGGCTTGATTAGTTTTTAGTGTCCAAGGCAGTGTTTGAAAGGTATCCAAATGCAGCTTTACATTATAATTTTCGCTTTCGCTTTTCTGAAAAAAAACCCCCACTGTTGACTTTGAATCCCAATCATTTAAGCTTTCGATCGCGTTTCCTTTATCGTTGAGTGCGTGCAACATTGTTTACCACCTTGCTTCTGATTTGTGTTTATTTAAGAGAGCAGGGGGCTTGTCGTGGTCTGGCGTGTCCGTGTCCAGGCCTCCAGCCCCAGGCCTCCAGCTCATGGTTAATGTCCTTCAACCTCCAGGGGCCCCTGGACTCCTCTGACACACTTCCTCTGAGTCCCGACCCCGTCTGCCACAAAAAAGGGCCTGCTCTGCCAGTGTTTAAAAATAAAGAATAAAACAACTCTATTTACACTCCCAAATCCCTGACGTGCATTCGCCCTCTTTGCCCGGTGCTATTTTGAATGTATTGTAAACACGGTCATTGCCAATATTTTCCGCCGAGACAAAAAGCACTTCTGATTTTGATTTGGTTGCAAGCTCACTGCCACTGCTAGGAACCCTTGGTCTCAGACTGATGGTTCACAGGCATTTTCCCCCTTTTTTGTGTGTGTTTTTTTTTTTATTAAGAGTGGTTTCTGTTCGAATATGATCCGTTCTGATGGTTTCACACGCGTCAGGGTTAAGGAGAAAAACCTGGGAGAGGGTGATATGAATGGTAACGCATGCGCTAATGCACGGGGATGTGTCCCGAGAAACGGCTGTAAAATGAGCCGTTCCTTCCTCCCAGTAACACTCATTCTTCCTGTGGGCTCGAGACGTTTCGCTGAAAGGGCATAAACACGCACTCCTCTGTCCAGCCCGGGACACGGAGGGCAGCAGAGTTCATCACAAGCGTTCCCACTTTCACTCTCACCTTTTTATCTTCATTTTGAGTCCTTGGATTTTGAAATGTGTATGCAGGCATTTTTTTTTATTTACAAAGTTTATTTACAAAGTTAACTTTTATTACAAAAACTTGAATAACTTGCACACGTTTTTTTGATCGTCTTTATATTTATACTAAGTGCAATTCCATTTCTATCAAATGATTAGCTCCTAAAGGATTTAAAGACGGCCATAGCTGGGAAGTCTTAAGTCTGTTAACTTCAGATTGGGAGTGCATTTTTCTCCCCGTCCCGAGAGAGGAAGAGGAGGAAAAAGCAATGTGAAGTTCAGACGGGCGACCTTGTTGCTTTATTATTCTTTTGACGGTTGTGTCGAAGGTGTTGAAATATTGAACGGAACACGAGTGCCGATGGCGACGAGTTCCTCCACCTCCTCCTTCTCCTTCTCCCCCTCCTTCTCCCCATCCTTGTCGTAGCTGAGAATTTAAAGTCCAACGCGGAGCTTGTTTGAATTGTTTAAGCTGACACCTCCAAACCATAACTTTTCTCAAGGGGGAGAGGGGGTCTTAGCACGCTCACTTCAGGGTCGTGATGTATGCATCTACTCTACTGCTCTGTGCTTAATCTCCATAGCATCTGAGGCCATAGAGTGTGTGTGTGTGCGTGTGTGTGTGTGCGTGCGATAGCATGTGCTAGTTTTAGCGTTGTACCCATATAAATGATTTGTTAGCCATAAGTCATCGTGTGGATTCTAGCAGGAAAGGCTCAGCAACAGGCTTTGCTACATTAGCATCCACTTTTTAAGGTCGCTGATGATCAATGGATCTGAGCACTGGCTGATATCTCCTTTCTCCCTTTTGGGTTTTCTAAATTCTAAATCCATCTGCCCCGACCTAATAAAGACAAACACCAGTTTTTATTTAAGGAATGAAAAAAAAGAACCTTATTTTAACGGTGACCCATCTGTTTCCCAAGTCAGAACTCCCTTTTCCTTTTCCCCTTTTAGCTGTGCCATGTGTTAAATGCATTTAGTGTGTATCACTTAACAAACGTTGGCACTGACCCCACATGTGTGTGTGTGTGTGTGTGTGTGTGTGTGTGTGTGTGTGTGTGTGTGTGTGTGTGTGTGTGTGTGTGTGTGTGTGTGTGTGTGTGTGTGTGTGTGTGTGTGTGTGTGTGTGTTACAGGAATGGCAGAACTCCATCCAGAAGAACGCTGGGCTGGCCTTCATCGAGCTGGTGAATGAGGGCAGGTCTGTACCCTGATCCCCGATACATCTTCTCACAGCACCACCTCTGTATTATCTTCCCATTGCCGTGCCGTCGGCCACACCCCCCACCCACCACACACCACTGATCTTTGGGACGGCCCCTAGCCCCCCCCCCCCCCCACACACCTCCTGTCATGGGTCTCCTAGTGAAGGTTCAGCAGAGGAAGATAAAAAAAAAACTGCAAATAAAAATCAATGGGCAGAGAAAGAGGAGCTGTGGGGGGGGGAGGGTTGGCGGGGAGGCCCGGGAGTTCAAGGCTCCGTTCGATACCTGCTCGTCCCACAGGGGGCTCGGGAAGACAAGGGGTGGATGGAGAGGGTGGCGACGGGGATTTTGATCTCAGAGTCCTTCTGTGACACTTGGGAAATCCCCCCCCCCCCCCGTACACGCACATGTGCACATACAAACACACACCCACCATCATCCCCCCACTCTGTCTCCATGTCTGGCCCTGTGAGTTCACATCTGAGTTAATCTCTCTCCTTTGCCTTTTCACCATCTGTCCTCGCTTTACGCGCTACATGCGTCTCCGACGTGCGGTCTCCTTATTTGTCCCTCCGCCATCGTTCGAGAGCTGGAGGACATATCGCTCCTCTCCTCTCTTCCCACTTCACTTCTCTCTCTCTCGTCGCTCATCAATTTCCAATGTGGGAGGGGGTTGGCTCCCCCATGCATTATTGATCAGCGGATCGCGTGAAGCGCTCGTCAGGCTAATCCGAGCTAATGCTAATGAGGCCGGCGGTGTACTTTTTATATACCGAGGGAAAGAGAGCGGAGGAACCGGCCGTGTGGAGACTCTGCTACATTCTGGTTGTGGTTACCATAGGTGAGGCTATAATGATTTGCGTTGGTGGTGGGGTTGCGGGGGGGCAGGGCTGTAACTTGACCCTGCCCGCTCTCCTGCTTTTAGAGCAGTTGGTACTGGCTTTAGTGTGTGCATACATTTTTTTTTTCCTTTTTTTTTTTTTTTCTCCGTCTCCTAGTTTGTATTAAATTTGAAATCCATCATCGCAGTGTACGTTGGGAAGTTGAGCAAAAAAAAAAATCGAGGTATAAAGGAAAAATGATTTTTGAAACATTTCGAACATTTTGTGTCAACTGAAAAGCCGTCGGGGATTCATTTTAGCCGTGCATGCGGAATGAACAAAGCTGCATTTTTCGTCACTTACATCATTACTCACGTGACAAAAACAAACAGCTCAAGCCAGGTTAGCTTTTTCCCTGCTCACGTTTATTTTCCCGTTTATATCTGCTTTAGTGAAACGCAAAAAAGTTATTCACAGCACTGCATATATATATATTATTTTGTACCAATCCGAAATGCATGTTTGAGTCTCGGCGCCGTTAACGTGTATGCAAACATTTGTACGTGGGTGCGCACATGTTTAAGTGTGTGCCTCCTCCATATGTATGAAGCCCTAGCATCTTAAAGCTGGCGGAGGGCCGCGTTGGAGGCTCCAGAGGCCTCTCTGCTCCCCTGCTGACCTGCTCTGAAACAGCAGGCTTGGGTTACAACCGTTCCCTGGCCCCTAACCTCCACCAGCCCAGCCTGTCATGCCCCCTCCACCCTACTCCCAGCCCACTCTCTGGCCCCTAACCTCCACCCAGCACAGCCCCCCACCCCGCCCCCCCCCAGTCCATGCTGGCCTGTGGTCTGTTATTGTTCCACTTTGCACAGGCCTGACCTCCTGCTCTAGAGAGGGTTTCTCTCTCTCTCTCACACACACACACACACACACACACACACACACACAACACACACACAGCACCACACACACACCACACAACAACACCACAACACACACACACACACACACACACACACACACACCACCAGGCCCCGCCTTCAGACACACACACACTTACATTGACTCGCCCTCCCTAACACATACACCCGTACGTGTATGCATGTGTTATTAACACAGATAAGGGAGAGTGTGTTTGGGTGAGGGGGTGTAGGTTACATGTGTACCGACATGGGCAGGAGCCCTCGGCCCCTGTCAGATGAATATCATTAACAAATCTATTAGCCCCTTGGTTCCGGACAGAGGACACCTCTGGTCTGCTGGGCTAAATTAGATTTCCTTCTCATTGGCCATGGCTCATTGTCGATGGTTTATTGATGTTACACAGATATTAAACTTTGTTTTCCCGTATTAATCCCCAAGATGACCTACCAGCTGTCGGTGGTTTAAGGAAATCTTAAGCCTGATGAGTTTTTTATTGGCACTTAAATCCTAAAAAAATGATTGACGGCATTACCATCCTATTCCTGTTACATCTTCCCGCAGTGGGTTTTCATGAGGGTGTCTTGATCTCTCTCTCTCTGTCTCTCTGTCTCTCTGTCTCTTGCTCGCTCTCTCTCTCTCTCTCTGCAGACTTCTGAGTCACACTATGAAGGACCACCTGGTGCGGGTGGCCAACGAGGCGGAGTTCATCCTCAGCCGACAGAGGGCCGAAGACATCCAGAGACATGCAGAGTTTGAGGTGAGGGGGGAGAGTGGCTGGCACCGTGTCGACAGCTCCACAAACACGGACACAAATAGCCCCTTGGTCGTGATGTTGACGTGTGTATTATGTCTGGAAATGGATAGAGGCAGCGTTTACACCAAGAGAAGGAAAGCTGACGGTAAATAGGTTCAAAGGCAAGTGGATCTCTTTTTGTGTGTGTGTGTGTGGGATCTGAGCAGGAACCACAGAATAACAATGTTTCAAACGCATCAAAGCCACCGTACGCAACTGCAAGTAAGATCAGTTGAGGGCGGATTACAGGCTTTCTTCTATCCTGTCTCATGAATCAAAACCCCCCCCAAAACCCAACGAATGTTGATCCATTCCCGGATCTTCCTTCTACCTCGGCGTGTCCCCTCGGTACAGTAAAGTTCCTTTGCGGCTTGATGGCAAAGCGCGGTTGGCTAAAACAAAAATCTGGTAGCCCGATGCGCACAGCTTTCATGGGGGCTGGGGGGAAAACAAGCGAGTGGTAACAGTTTGAGAGAACATGGAGGAGTTGACCTAATAGCCGGTTCCAACCTGTCACATCACATCTCCCCCCCCCCACCCCCCACCACCTCCCGATCTGTCACTGCCAACCCTGAGGAAAAATGTTTACTTTTCAAACATAACACCCTGTACTGCAGCTTAATAATGACGTGTCTCCATACACACACATACAGGCATGCACACACACAAAGACATACACACACAAACACACACACAGTAGAGTCGTTTTTCGACAGGAGATCATGTTTGGCATATAATGCTAGCCAAACATTGTGCAGTGTTAATTTCTGCCCTGTCTCTTCAGGTCTCGCCTTGGGTCTCCCCCCCCGCCCACCTCCCTTGAAATACCTTCCTCCCCCCCCCCCGAACCCCTCCTCTTCCAACCAGCTCCGCAATACAAACGCTGCCTTTCACGCACAGCTGTAGCGCCCACTCGGCCTTGACCCACGGGCAGCGTTTATGCCCCCTACCTCCGTCTGACGGCTCAAACACCCCCATCCACCTCCCCCTCGCCATCTCACCCAAAATCATTTCCTGTCATGCCGAGGCCCTGTCCGTTATACTCCCGCTGGGGGTGTATTTCGCCAGTGACAGGAATACAGCGTCCTCCCCTCCCCTCCTCCACTCCTCTCCTCTGCTCTCACTCGCTCCCTGGGTTCTCAGGGCCCTGCCAGCACTAAAAAAGTGCAGACAGGCCTGAGAGGTACTGGCCTGAAGGGCTCTGACTGTCTAGAACACCTCCTCCTCCTCCTCCCAGTCCCAGTGCTAAACCTCTGCCATGCAGTAAAACGTTATGCTTTCTTTAAGGTTCACAGACGGGTCTCTCTCCCTGGTGGCTCACAGGGAAGAGAAGCTCTCCCTGGGGTGCTGGGAGTTAATCAGCACAGTGGGGCTACGGCTCTTTTCCGACTCCTGTCTCTGTTGCCATGTCGTTTTTATTTTTATTTTATTTTTTTTAAGGTTTTTTGTTGTGAACTCTGAATTATTGAGGTAATCCTTCTTTTTATAGCTAACTGGAAGCGCACTTTTTTCCGTTGTTGTTTGGTCGCTTTTCTGACCAAATCTATTTCAAGCGTTTTCCTGCGGGCTTGTTTCGCAACGGCAGCGGCGAGTTCTGACGGGGGCGATTTCGGCATCTGCGGCCGGACACACACAGGGTTTTTAAAAACAGACTTGTTTGTGTTTACAAAGATCCACGGATGTGTGCGTGGCGGCGGGCTGGAGCAGGCCCTGGAGGGATGGAAAACAATGCACCTCCCCCGGGCTTGGGGAGGTGGTGGTGGTGGCAGTGCTGTCTGTTACAGGCTTGCTTCACTGGGCACCTTGTATACACGCTCAGCCTCAAATAGACCGGCCTGTGCCTGGTAGGCCGCTGGGGCCCTGGGCTCACGGTGGTACCCCCATTGACTGGTTCACCCCCCCTTTTACCTTCTCTAACTCCCCCAGCGTTGGACTCGGTGACCTGAGCTTCTCATGATGTACCCACGTGTAGCTTGACCGGTCACTGAACCCACCGCTTTCCCCGATCCAACCTAATTATTTTTTTGAGCCAGTTCTTTTGGTTGCCATTGTTAGTCTGTTGTAAGTCACGTAACCACCGTTGTATGTGCTGGATGAAGCCCACAGGAACAAACACAAGTCCCTAGCCTAGTGGCAGAAAAATGTAATACACGATAAGGTATAGAGTACAGGAGTAGAGTAAATTTACTACTTGTTAAAAAATGTCATTCTCACAGGGAAGGTATTCCGATTCGGTATTTGAGATATTTTTGATGGGATGGTATTTGTAAGGTCATGTGTGTGCATTAAATCCGACACACCACAAGCTAGGGAAAATGGCAAAGTGGATAGATAAGCCAGGAACCCAAAGGCTGTGTATACCTTGAGGATCTCTGGATATCTAGCACCGTTCTTTAACAGAGGCAGTCTGGGAAAGGTCCTTCTTATTCAAAGGCCTTGTTTCTAACCTCCTCAACTGTCTTACTGCGCATTAGCGTATGTAACATGATGTTTGTAACGCTATCAAGATTGAATATGTGGTGTCAACATAGCAAGCACATCCTCTAATATATTTATATGGGTTATATATAGTCTCACATTATCGCAACGAACGTTGGGAGCCCCTTCCGTAGCGCTCCTCCAACCGCAATAATGATTCGAAAGCTTTCATTTCGTGGCGGGATGTGAGGATCTCACTCCCGCCATCACCTTTACTCATTCCTGCAATAGTCCTTAATCAGACCCCCACCACCGCTCCACCCCCCAAACTGTTTCACAATTGAGTTTGCCCCCCCCCACCCACCACATACACTTAAAGGTAGTTGCTCCTTGGTGACCCCCAGGAAGAAGTGGGCCGCTGATAAGTCTGGCTGTGATATTGCTGTATTGATTTTTGTGCCTCCCATCCGCCGCCCTGCTTCTGTGCCGATACCAGGAGCTACCGGTTTCATTTTGCACTGCCACAATAAAAATAACAGGCCAATGAAACGTCCCCCTCGGGGATTGGACTTGGTGTGGGGGGGGGGGGGGTTCAAATGTCTCTGAGAAGGAAGAGGAAAGTGCACATCTATTGTGTGCGCTGAGTTTTGTTTTGCTGTAATTTCATTATAGGTGCAGTGGATCTTCGGTTTACAAAGTAGCCGATGTTTTTTTGGTAGCCATTGTATTCTTTCCCGCGCCGACTGTTACGGTACACCTGGGGATGTTTGTGAATGTGAAGCTCTGCATGGCAGGCGACACGAGAAGCACGTCGACTCTTCTTGAGACAAGAGCAACTCAACAGATAAAAAACATATTTATGTTGAGTTCATATCCTTGGGAAGGCAGCGATGGTGCAGCCTTGAGATTTAGATGCCAATTTGCCTGAAAGACTTACTGTATGCACTCTCTCCCTTGCTCTCTCTCTCTCCCTTGCTCTCTCTCTCCCTTGCTCTCTCTCTCCCTTGCTCTCTCTCTCCCTTGCTCTCTCTCTCCTTGCTCTCTCTACCTTGCTCTCTCTCTCCCTTGCTCTCTCTCTCCCTTGCTCTCTCTCCCTCTCCCTCTCCCTCTCTCTCATATATTTCTCTTCCCCCTCCTTCATATGCCTGTTGTCTGTTGTTGTTGCTCTCGCTCACTCCCCTCTCTCTGCTTCTTCCCGGGGATGGAATTGAGTTATCTCCGCTGGCGGGAGTAAGTTATTACAGTGGGCTAAGGGTGAAACAGAGATGAAGATAACTAGGAGGGGAAATCCAATTACCTTTTAGGGTTCTCTATCTAATAGGATCCTTAATGTGGAGGAGATCTCCCGATCGCACACTGCTGGCCGGTGTGGTAAATGATAGACTCCTGATACAGAGTAAAGTAAATAAAAAAAAAAAGATAGAGATGGAGAGGGACGAGAGATAGAAAGGAGGGAGTGAAAGAAATCGAACGTTTTTTTATGTTGCCGTTCATTAGGGATGAAATGTGGTGGACTCCAGAGCACAAGGGCAGATGTGAGGGTACAGATAGGAAGGAGGGGGCGACATCCAGGTCATTTCTTTACCCCCGCCCGCATTCTTCTGCTCTGTGCTCTATTTTACTCACTCTCTCTCGCATCTTCTTCTCTCGTTCTCACTTCAACATTGTTCTTTCTAATTATGTACACATTCTCGCATTCTCCGTTTCCTTTTTCTCTCTCTATCTCTCTCTCTACAGCTCTCTCTCTCTCTCTCTCTCTCTCTCTCTCTCTCTCTCTCTCTCTCTCTCTCTCTCTCTCTCTCTCTCTCTCTCTCTCTCTCTCTCTCTCTCTCTCTCTCTCTCTCTCTCTCTCTCTCTCTCTCTCTCTCTCTCTCTCTCTCTCTCTCTCTCTCTCTCTCTCTCTCTCTTCTCTCTCTCTACATCTCTCTCTCTACATCTCTCTCTGCCTCCCGCTGGAACCCGCTGGCTCTTTATAGAGCAGTTTTGATTAACCCGGTGTTATATGGAGTAATTGAATTGGCTGTCTGAGGGATGCTATGAAAGCCATGCGATAGCGGCCTAATTAGCGCCTGCCGTCATTGTCCTCCCCCCACACTGCTCGGCTGGGCTTGTAAAGTGATCCGTGCTTTCTCCCAGAGTTAATGACATTAACATTGAGCTAATGCTCATTATGTTCTCTCATAATAACACTCACAGCTTCTCTGGAAACACTCACGTCTGGAAACATGCTGCTTTGTGCATCAGCGCAGACAGCTTAGGCTTGCTAGTTTGAACCCATTCGCACTGGGTTAGGATTCACAACTCACTGTTTTGAGGCTCATTGTTGGACCCAAAAAAGTATTGAAGGTCCTTTTTCTTCTGGCTGAAACCTAATTAATTCCCAAAGCAAAGGGTGCACCCCCACCACCACCACCTCCACAAACCCCACCTCCACCACCACCACCACGCACGCGCCAGAGGTGCGCACACACGGCCCGCCATATGGCCCGGTTTTCATTTACACGGCCTTGGCGTCGCCGCGCCGACGTTGTGATGGATGGCTGCCGCCGTACTGCACGGGGCTGTCTTGTACTCATCAGCACCGGGGATGTATAGATGTCAGGCAGGCCGCATGCCGGGGCTTCTCCGACACGGGCTCTTCCTTTGTGTTGAAAATGAAGCCGGAGGGGCTGGAGGGAGGGGGTGCGGGGGGGGGGCTGGTCAGGAGGGGAGCGCGGTCCACAATGGGGGGGGGAGATAGTATTCTGGTAGTGTCTGCCTCGGCTCTCTCTGTCAGAGTAATGAAGTCCCCAGGTACCTCCTCCACCACAGCCGTCATTATGTGCAGCCAGCTGACCTCAAGCCGGGGAGAGAAGTCTTTGGTCCGCTCCTCTCTTTTGTTTTTTTGTTTTTTAACTTCTCCTTTGCTTGACGGTCTCTGGAGTGCAACTATGAGAGTTTTGACTGCCTCCTCTGTTGTCATTTGTCACCGACAGCAGGGCAATCTACATAAGTTGAAGTTGCTCGCCTGCCGGTGTCATATCTCCGAATAAAGACCCAACGGGGGTGTGATTCTCTTTCTCCATGCTCACCTCTAGTCACTTAATTCCCAGTGTATGTATTTGTCTGGTGTCTGTTTCATCTCCCGGTCGGTCTCACTGTCCTGTCCCTGTTCATTTGTTATATCCTTTTGATAGGACAGCCCCGAATCCGAATAACATATTTTTCATTTCGCTCGTGCCCTTTTCCTTATTTAACTATTTTTCAAAACCCAGATGACAGTTTTAACATCGATGATTCTTCACGTGGCACGACCTTGGAAGCTCCGCTGGCGTCTGGGGCGCAAGATGCTAACTACGCAGACGGATGGTGCGGCGCGCATTGGGAGGTTTCTGCACAGACCAGGCGCTTTTATTCCCCCTCTCTTCTGGATAGGAAGAGATGAAGAGGCTGCCAAGCAAACATTGTGAACAGTCCATTAAGGAGCAGCCAGGGATGGGGAGGAGGAGGAGGAGGAGGAGAGATACTTTGATAAGTGTTGCGTCTGTGTTAACCTTGATGGCAGGTCGTGTGGGACTGATCACGCCAGCCGCGGGGATCTGTTTTGGCTGGATTCAATTTCTTTCATTATTTTCTTTTTTTAACTCAATTCGCTGTAGGAGAAGGGAGCGTGTGGGACAGTGGAATGGAGAGAGGGGACAAGAGGGAGAGAGGCAGAGGGAGGGAAAAAAATCAATAGTGAGAGTAGCAGTATGACAGGAGCATCACTTCAGAATTGAAGTGGCTGTCAGCCATTGTCATTTGGTGACTTTTGTTCGCCATTGTACTTTTAAGCCCTCATTTTTCTCCCCAATCCTTTTTTTTTTCCCGCCCGTTTCTTCTGCCAGCCCATTGTCTGAATTCCCCTGGTAGCGCTTCACGTTGCGATTTGAAAACTGGAAGGGCAAAAGATCAAGTGCGCGAGAAGCTCCTCCAAACCAATTGCTGGAGTGGAGCGGCATCTCCCTTTTTTCCCTCCTTTGCTTCTTCTCTTTGGTGACCCCCATCTTCTCCTTCCCATCTCATCCCCCTGACTCCTCTCCCCCCGGCCCTCCACTTTGTTCCGTGTGGAATTCCTTACTCGTAGGCCTATTTGCATTCTTTGATACGCGACAAGGACAAGGCAGACGTCTCCCCCCCCCCCCCCCCGGGATCGCTTGTCGACGGATGTGAGATATTGGAGGAGTGTGCGACGAAAAAGCAGAGAGAGTGCGGGAGAGATAGGGAGCGTGTAGCGCTGCAGTGCCACCGGTGTCACAAGATTGCAAATCAGGTCTTTTTAATAACCTCGGTGCTGTTGTCCTTCCCGACTGCCGCAACCGAGTCCAGAGCAACAAAGAGAGCTTTTGGATGCTTGCAGTAACGCCGCCATCGCCATCGCCATCAGGGCCAGCCCTGACTCAGTCACTCTAATGGATAAACACAGGGTTGATATGTCGTAATGAGCCTCCACTCTCAAGCCCATTACCCTGGTTAACCCTCCTAACCCTGTTCTCTTCAGGGGGGAGGCCCAGGGAAACCGGTGCATCCTCTCTCTCTCTCAGCGTTAAAATAAAGGACAGTGGCATGAGTAGACCTGTGAAACGCACGGCCGTCCTGTGCTCCCTCTCGCTTGGCCTGCCTTGATGCTGCACTAGGTAGCGTCATAGCCATAGCAACCCAATAGTAACAATACGATGGTGGCCAAGCCCACTCAAGACCACTGCTGTTATAAAATGTGGTTCATGACGTGATCAAATAAACATTATGGGATTATTATGGGATTACGCCATCCAAAATTGTTTTCTTTTGTCTGAAGTTTCAACCCAAAACCGATTCTTCTTTTCCCCCTCTCCCTCTCTCTCCAAGCGGCACCACACACCCACAGTTGTGAATCCGAAGCCTGGGCAGATTGCGAGCGACACAACTCTGCGTAATTGACTCGATTAACGCCAGCCATTATCATGCCGGCCGCTCCGAGCTGTCTCCCCAACCCCCCCCCCACACCCCCATCGCAGGGCCGACCCCGTCAGCTAGTCCTTGTAACGAAAGGTGCTGCCCATGATTACAGTGTCGCAAGTCATAAAGGTCTTGCTGCTAGCAAGCTGTGCCCTGGTTAGGAAGCTGCACACCTCCCTCTCTCTCTCCCCCTCCCCCCCGGCCCTCTGACCACATAATCAACTGCTCCCCTCCACTTTTTTTGCTAGTAAATGGTAGACCTTGTTTCAAAATATGGCCATTTATAATGGTTTTTTTATGTCGACGTGCAGGCCTGGGCTTCCTTGACTTCTTCAAGGTCACTCAAAAAAGGAGTTTGGGTTCTTTCAAAGGGGATGGAAGTTAAATGCGAAAAGATCTGTTATATATTCAGTTTTAACTTTCAAATTTTATTTTTTTCCTCATTGTCTTCATTATATGTATATATATTTATATAAACCCTCTGTGTCGCAGGAGCTAAATTATAGTGACTGGCAAAATGGTGTAGAAGAAAGAGTAAAGTCAATGGTTGAGCAGTAAAATGAAAACGGTTTGAGCGTACAACCTACTAAAGTGACCCCCACCCCAACGTATTTAGTGACTCAAGGGCCCGCAGGACTCCCCGTGACTCGTCTTTTCCAGCGCTACGCAAACATACCTCTGGTCATTAATGGCCTTCTGCGTGCGTGTCCTGCCTCTTTTACCCGTGGTTGTTATTTCAGGGAGTGAGTCTGTGAACCTTTTTTTGTTTCAGTCTTGGCCGGCTTTGGCCAGGCTTGAGAGAAAATCCCATTACTGCAGAGTCTTAAGGTTTTTTTTTCGGGGTGGGGCGGTTTGCAGGTGATGAAGTGTTTGCTTATGGTCACGAGTGGGAAGCCACAGTTGCTGATTGTGGTGCGCCCTGGTCACGGTTCAGCAAGCAGTGGACGGACATGAATATTTTGGATGATCCATCACTCCTTTTTAGCATTTCATATTTTTTGGGTCAACATATTCTCCAACTTTTGGAGAGTATGGTATTCTGTAGAAAATGCTAAGCATAAATGTTCAAATTGATAAATAAATGATACATATATGTAGTATACACTAATCTTCGCTACAGCTCTTTACATCTCCTTATTACACACATACAGACACACACACACACACACACACACACACCTTACCTCCAGTGTACCATCAGAGCCGTGCGCTGCCTTTTATTTCCTGTGTTTCCCGGGTCATCCTGGGGTAAGGTCAAGGCCCCCTCCCGCTCCAGCACAACACAAAGAGACATAGATTGATAATTAGGGCCCAATAGCCTGCAGAAAAGCCCTGCTAATGTGATTTATACCCATGGATTTTCTGTCAGATATGAAAAGTTGTAGTTCAAATTGGAAACGAGGAGCCATTATAAAACACTTTGCCAGCTTCACTGGTAACTCGGGAGTGGCAGGTTGCGTTTAGGCGGCCGCCCATGTCCCGGTCTCAAATGCTGTACTGTCTGTACAGTCGCGCGGTAGGGTCTGGCTGCGGGGTAATTCGATAAGGGCATTAATACACCGGGGTGGCGTCGAATCAAGTGGGTTGAAGGATAAAACAGCTTTTTAATTTTAGCGGCCACACACAGTCCATGCAGATGTGGCCATGAATTGAACAAAGCAATATTCAAAGAGCGTCATTGGATGCCAAAAAAAACAACTTTTAAAAATGATCAACAAATTCAGTATTCGGTTGTGTGCAGCATTAAGAAATACAAATCAACCCAAACCTTTCAACATTTATGTAATGTTCATTTGAAATGAAAACCATTTTCCCCAAGTTCAAAGGCCCTCTGCCTGATAACAGACTCCGACAGTGAGAAATGTCCCGTCCCTGAGCACGGGGCTCTCAGCGGGATCTGAACCGCCGCAGGCCATTCCTATACATCTCTGTGTGCTGTTATTAATCACCAGGACGCCAAAATCACCCTGCCTCGATCCCCCTCCCCCCATTTTAAAAGGTTTGTTTTACTTAGCGTTACTTAGTGTGTTTTACCGTGTGTGAAGGGACCGTAATCAAAAGTTTACATCAATTCGCCTGGTCCTCTCATCATTCAATCAATTTACACGAGTGTTGTTGTGATGCAACGTTTTATTTGAGGTACATGCAGCGGCATGACTGTCCAGTCTGTGGTCAGGGTGTTTGACCCCCAGCCGTCTGCCGTCCGCCTGTAGATACCTCATCCTATCCTGTTCCAAATCTCTTTGGCTTCAAGCAGCTAAATAGGAAGAGAGTGGAGTTGCGTATTCGTAACCAGTATTGACATTGTACCTTTCCCCTTCGTCCCCCCCCCTCTCCGTACTGCGACCCCCCCTCCCAGTCCAACTGCGCTCAGTACGCGGCGGAGAAGCGCGACGAGGAGAAGATGTGCGACCACCTCATCCGGGCGGCCAAGTACCGCGACCACGTCACCTCCACGCAGCTGGTCCAGAAGATCGTCCACATCCTCACCGACAAGCACGGGGCCTGGGGCAACTCCTGTGCCAGGTGGGTGAAACGGGTTCTGACCCCCACGTGTGTGCAATGTAGTGGCTATAACATAGTGGGTGTATAGCGTCTGTGCACGGCTAAGGAGTTGGATGACATGACACACACACACACACACACACACACACACACACACACACACAACACACACACACACACACATACACACACACACACACACACACACACACACACACACACACACACACACACACACACACGTACTACACATACGTACACACAGTACGTACACACAGTACGTACACACGTACGTACACATGTACACACACACATTCTCCAACTTTTAGAGAGTATGGTGAAAATGCTATACATAAATGTTCAAATTGATATATAAATGATGCATATATGTAGTGTACACTAACATTTGCTACAGCTCTTTACATCTACTTATCACACACACACACACACACACACACACACACACACACACACACACACACACACACACACACACACACACACACACACACACACACACACACCCCAAACATACTTTGCAGGGAGGAATATACCATCAAAAAATAATGCATTGTTAAAGGTTAATTCGAGACCTGGTGAAAGTATGCTGTTGCCAAAACATTTTAAAAGTGTATTCGTATCCTGAGTGGCAGTTTCTACATGCTTTCACAATGAACACACAAACACATACAGCTCTATGTGAAGTCTGTTTGTGTTCTTCGTCATGTAGTGAATCAAGTCTTTTTATTGTAGCGCTCCAAAATGACCGTCGTCCAGAGCATTTCCCGCCCTTATTCTAGTCCTGGATCCTATGTTCCACAAAACTCTCACAGTCTCCATGTAGGGCCCCTGGTCCTTCTGCGACGCGTTCAATAGGCCCCAGCCAGGATCAGATTCAAAACGCTGGATGCGTAGGAGGCGGCGTGATCCGTTGACGTTGGAGCGAGAACAAAGCGTCTCTGAGCGGCTCCATGGCCTATTGAAAAGCAGGAGGAAACCCTAGCCTCTCTGCCCCGTTTGTTTCATCCGAGAGGCCCTGTAGCTATTCCCTAACGATGGCTGTTTGTGTGCAGGTATAGGGGGGTAATGGGGGGGCTGCTTGGCGGCTGCGGCTGCGGCTGCTCGCCTCCTGCTTGTTAGGCCGGGCTCTCTGGAGACCAGCCTGCAAGGGGGCTCGCTGTGCAACTGGATCACAAACTCTAAATCTAATCACACTCCCCACTCTCTTTCTCTCTCTCTCTCTCACTCTCGCTCTCTCTCTTTTCCTTTCTTTACTCCCTCCCACTCTCAAACACTCTCTCTCTCGCCCTCTCTCTCTCGCTCTCTCTCTCGCCCTCGCTCTCTCGCTCGCTCTCTCTCTCGCTCTCTCGCTCGCTCGCTCTCCCTTATTCTCCCTCCTGGGATGCTTCCTCTGCTGGTATTTTTGCCCTTCCACAACACTGTCCTCCCTCCCCTTTTTATATCATCACATCTCATTCTGCCAATGTGTACAGCATAATCTTAAAGTGTACTCACAGACAGACAGACAGACAGACAGACACAACTTAATAAATATATACAAATACAACCTTTGCTGGTTGCTGCTCCGATCCCACTTAAGTGGGCTCTAGCCATCTCTCTCTCTCTCTCTCTCTCTCTCTCTCTCTCTCTCTCTCTCTCTCTCTCTCTCTCTCTCTCTCTCTTCTCTCTCTCTCTCTCTCTCTCTCTCTCTCTCTCTCTCTCTCTCTCTCTCTCTCTCTCTCTCTCCCCCCCCCCACCATTACCGGCGCTGTATGCGGCGGTGCTATTGATGGTTTCCCTAATGGCAGGCGATGGGAGAGCCGGGAGCCGGTGCTGGCATGGGGCCTGGGAGCGCTGGGCTCTTTTAATAAATCACAATCAGTCCCGTGCCATTACATCAATACTCTCAGTCAATTACTGCGAAGGTCAGGTGGGCCGGCTTCGCAACCCACACCACAGTTGGGCAAGGCTGCAACATCTGGTCGCCGGGCAGATCACGAAGGGGGGTGGGGAAATGAGCAAAATAAATAAATGTGATGAAAACATTGACTATGGGCGCAGATGCGTAGCCGATGTAGCCTGTGCCGGCTAGCGTTACCGTTGGGAGGAGACATTTTGTAGAGGCGAGTACATTGTAGGTTTGTGTGCACGCACATACGCATGCATGCAAGCACGTCTCTCTCACACGACACACAGGTTTGAGTGTGTAGCCGCTCAAATCCTTTCACTGAATGACAAGGGTGGCAGGAAGCATCGTCTCATACACACGTACACACACGTAGATTGAGCTGTGAAGAGAAAATCCAATAACAGGCAAGATATTACACTGCCATGATTACGACCTTTTTGTTGCGGGAGTGTAAGAATCCACCGCCTGCCGACTGGCGCTCCACATAAAAAGCGTATTCCCCGAAGTTTCCATTCAATATAGGCTCTGAAAATGAAAATATTATTTTCTCACAAGCTGATGGGAATTGTTGTTTCCTCACGGCAGGTATCTAATATCTTGTGACACGCCACGACCCGCTTGAATGCAATTTGTGTCTTAATATCCAGCTTACTGCGGCCCGGGCCACATGGGGACCCAGGTGTTATGTGATTTTCTCTGTTTTACCACTTCCAGCTTTCCCGTTCCACTCTCTCTCTCTCTCTCTCTCTCTCTCTCTCTCTCTCTCTCTCTCTCTCTCTCTCTCTCTCTCTCTCTCTCTCTCTCTCTCTCTCCTCTCTCTCTCTCTCTCTCTCTCTCTCTCTCTCTCTCTCTCTCTCTCTCTCTCTCTCTCTCTCTCTCTCTCTCTCTCCTCCTTCCCACCCTTTTTTGCTCTCTCTCGCTCTGTCTCTAGACACACCACTCTCCTCCCTCCTTGTTTCTTTCTCCTTTTTTGACCTAAACTTTCTTTTGAATTCCTCCTGCGCCGTGCCACAAGAGAGGTGCATGGAGGTGCTAGACAAAGACGAGCATCTCTCCTTCCTCTGCCCTTCTCTGTCATATCGACACAGCCCAGGGACGTAGCAGACAGGTCCACGCGCAGCCAGACAGGTCCTCCAGCCCGCCAGCCAGTCAGTCAGACAGTCAGGGGTTACTACCTGTTCCTCCATATATATTTATATCTGTCCGCGCCCCGGTACCTCAGGGATGCCAGGTGTACTCCGTGCCTGCCGTCCTCACTTCGCCTGGGGAACCAGGGAACAAATACAAAGTGTCAATGAACTCGGAACAAAAAAAGAAGGAATAAAAAAAAGAAAGAAGAAGGAAATATGAAGTGAAATGACTTGGATGCATAGTTTCTGTCATAGCCATATATCTTCTTTTTTTTCATGTTTATAATTAGCTTATTTACCGATATATTGACTAGTATGAGGTTATGGCTGTATTTGTAATATTTCTCCTTGTATATGCCTTCTTTTTCATTTACTTATAGTTAAATACTTGAGCTCGGTCGGGGGGGTTGGGTTGTGGACTGTGGCTGAGCTACGTCAGGGCGTTTCATTTAGGTCAGCAGACGAAGGATCATCCGTTTGTGTGTCTGACACCGAGAGGGTGACATCCAGGCTGAAGGGGTTGACACGCAGGGCAGAGAGTGACTCTCAGACAGACCATACCCATGCTCGACACCCCAGCCGGGCAGTGTATCACACACCAAGGCCCCACGATGACACCCATACCCAAGGAGGTGGCGCCCATGCAGAGCGGATGACACACCCAGACCCCCGGAGCACTGAGAGGAAGGGGTGGCGGGGGGGGGATGATGGAGAGCACCACCGCTGCGTCTCCGGGGACCGGGCTCTCTCTCTTCCCTCTCTCCCTGGTGGACCCGGCCTTCATTACATTCTAATAGGCTGACTAATGTACCATGGAAACTCACTCTGGGCGCTGGAACTTGGGGGCGGGGCGGAGGGGGGGAGGCGAGGAATGGATGTGTATCTGGTGCACAGCAGAGAATATGTAAGGGTATGAAAGGCAGAAAGAATGGTATTCGGAGTTGAAATGTTGAAGGTATTGCGTCAGCGTCGAGTGTCAGTGTTCTAGTGTTCTAGTTCCTGAATAGCACTCGTGGATGAGATAGTTTTTATGGCCATAGTTTGACGCTTGGCATTTCCGGCTCACACACGTCCCGCTTTCCCCGCTCGTAAAGGCTGACATCAGCACTCTTTTTCATTTCCTGTTTATTCCAGTTGCTCTCTTTTCCGCTGTGACCCTCTTTTCCAACCCCCACCTCCTCTTCCTCCTCTTCCTCCTCCTCCTCCCACCTCCTCCATCCCCCCTTGCAGTACACACGCGCACCTCCACCACGACTCCCTATTGCTCCTCCGTCCGCCTGCAGCACACGTACGCACCTCCACCCTGACTCCCTCCTCCCTCCTCTTCCTCTTCTTCCTCCTCCTCCCACAGTGGGCTGCTTCAGCGGTCCTCTAATAGACCCCCCTCAGGCTGCGGGGCTTCCCAGTCGGAGGGACATCCATCTTTTGGCGTGTCACGCCACAGCCCGGCAACGAATCTCTGTGATGCGCGCCCCAATTTTTCTTCAGTAAATCAAATCTTCCCTTCCTTCAGAAAGATGAATGCCTCGGCTGCGGGGGTGTTAGAGGAGCGGGGGGAAAAAGGAAAAATCAATGGCAGCAAAATTGAAACAGTATGCCCCCGTATTGATCGGCCGCGCGAGATCGAAAAGGAAAAGCTTTGTAACTGTTGGGCTGGACAGTTAGCTGACCTGTAATGGACAAACTATTGATATTAGCATTACTATTTTATCTTTTACTATGTCATTTCGTGGGGTGCCAGAAATGTTTTTTTTTTTCTCTTCACTCCCTCATCCATGACTAACAGCAAGTATCCTGTTACGAAATAATGTTTAGTTCTGTCCATGTCGCTTTATCCGGTAGAACATTTGATCAGGTTAAAAGGGAATGTCTGACTGTAAATGCCTTCTCAGCAATACTATATATCTATATATATAAATATAGAGAGCGGTAAAGATAATACCGGTATATACCGGTAGATAGATAGATAGCTATAGATTGATACAAATATATTATTATATATATATATATATATATATATATATATATATATATTATATATATATATATATATATATATATATATATATATATATATATATATGTGTTTGGATAATACATATACTAAATAAAGCATATTAATCTTACAGTGGTCTAAATCTTAATGTACGTTTTAGCCTGAGCTTGTGTGCATGCCCACAAAGTGTTGCAAATTTGCATTTTCTCATTTCTGGTCGCATTCAATACTTGTGTTATTGCATAATAACAGAATATCAGCTAAATGAAATATTATTAATATTATGAGGAGTTGCCAAACACATTTTGTATGCTTTGCATGCTCTCTGAACAAATTCCCCATCAGGATCTCCCAAGTTCCCATGCTGCGTCTGCGAGGCCTGGATAGTGTCTCTTGGTTGCTTTTATGTGCACATCTAAGGAAGCGTCCACAGGCTTCGTAATGTGTACAGACGCATACCGTCTCAGCAGATCTGAATGACCAGGCTGGGACAGTGTGTGTGTGTGTGAGTGTGTGTGTGTGTGTGTGAGTGCAGTGCACGCGCGTGAGTGCGTGTGTGTGCGTGTCAAGGGAGATTGTATCCATGGAGCTTAAGAACATAACTGTTTAGAATACCTCTGGCCGCTTCAAATGTTTGACATGAGAGGGACACGGAGGACAGCGAGAGACGGAAAACGATGCAAAAACTTGAAAGAACGATGAAGCGCCTTAGTAGGAGAATCCAAACTTGAACTAAGAAGGAGGATATAGTACACATCTTCTCCATTCTTTTCCATTGGAGGCACACTGTTGAAAGACGACTGATTGCAGTGTTGTTGTTGAAAAGGTCAATCGTGTGTCTCAAGGGTGGGTTGGTAAGGATGTTTATCACTGTGGTCCCAGTGCTATCTGACCCATCAGACCCCCACTGTTGTATATTTGGAGTGAATTGACATTGGTTATGTTTCTCCATTGAGTTGTGTACTGGACATTTGGTGTATTCTCGTGGGGAACATCTACCCTTTTCACCCCTGCGAAGCATTTATGTCCTTACCCTTGCAAAACTTTGAATCTTCTGTACTCTTCGGCAATACATTTCAATAATAATGTACTGAAGGGCGTTGGGACCGCAATGTCAACTCCTTTTATTTAAGGTTGATAAAATAAGCATCAATACCTGCTTTCCTTTACTACGCTCTATCACCTTATAACAGCGTTTGGTTTGCTTATAACTGCTTAGTGGCTGTGAGTCTTGAAGAAGACGAGGATGAAGAACAAGACAAGGAGCAGTGAGCAGCTGTTGGACCCCCGACTCCTGCGCTTTGCCTCCTCGGTTCCTTTTGTTTCCTTACCGTCCAGATCATACTTCAGAACCAATTAGCCGGCCGAGTTTGAGCCGCGGCCTTCCCTCCGTCTGCAACGCAGCCGTAAACATCTGGGCGTAAACATTTGTTCTTGGGGAAACGCGAGACGCTGATTATGTTTCGGACCGCCGTATCATGCTGCGATCTCCTGCTCAGAAAGTCGTATTTAAAGCAAAACCACCGTCTTCCCTCCACTCCACCCCGCCCCCACAACCCCCTCGGATCATTAATCGTGCACCGTGACATCTGTGACAAAAAACAAAGTTTAGACAAAAAGCTAAAAAGAGGATGTTGGGCGAACTCTCCCCCCCCGGGAGAGGACAACGCTCAGCATGACATATGATGTGTTCCTGCCGGCTCTACGAAATGACGCATCGGTGCGAAGTCCTACCGTGCAAAGCGAGCTTATAGATATGAATAAGAATACGGCCCTAATGCTAACATTTACCATGGCTGTGTATACAGTGCAGTGGCCCCGGTTGTGGGCAATGGTAACAAAGTGTCATGGTGAGGCATATTAACAACTGATGGTGTCCATATGCTAGCCTGTTATGCTAAGTGTTCCTCGACTTCAGGAACACGGAGAGAAAGCTAAACACGGAAGGATTAGCAGAGTTTAAGGGATTAAGCCGTTGATTGATAGAAAATACATTTTGGGTTTATAATGTAAACCATTTCCTTGAGAAAAAAGTGTGTAGCTTATTTGCGTTTTTACCATCTTTTGGCACAAACATGGATTGCGTCTTTATTGTGATATTGTGACTTACAATAATGGTTCTGTCTTCGTAAACGTTAGGGGCAAAGGACCCTAGAGAAAAGCATTTCTTGCATGTATCCCTTTGAGGGGCCAGATAGACCTGGGTTCAGGGTGTTTGACTCCAAGCGGGTTCTGGGTTTGAACCTTGATGTCCACAAAGACATGCTTTGGATTAAAGCATCTCCTAAACAAATGAATAGTAAATGGAGCGGGACCGTTGTCTACTGTGCTGTAAATAAATCCCTCATCATGAGGTGTGAGAGGAGCCACCCCCTCCACCACCATCCCTGATCCCACCCACCCCACCAAAGGAAGACCCATCACAGTCCCTTGCCTCGCTGCTCTCCCACCACGGAGCAGCCCTGTATTGAGCTACTCTGAAGCCACTCTACAGATTTATGAGACTCATGTACCCTTAGGAAAGTATACAGCCTTCAAAGGGCAAGGTCACCATAAAAGCCTGATCAATATCTGAATGAAAAACCATTTGGGAAGTTTTTAGAGCCCCCCCCCCCCCCCCGGTCACCACCCTCCATCCCTGGAAGCAATATCTGCTGAGTATCGATTGTCCGTGGCCAGTAGTTAGTCAAGGGCTATCTCCTTTGACTAACCCCCTACTGCAGACCCCCTCTCCAACTCCCCTACTCTTCCTCTTGATAGATTGGTACGCTTCCAGCAACTGTAATCACACCATGAGTCCCAGCAAGTCATTTTTTTTTTCTCTTTTGCGACTTTAGCCCATTTGCCAAAATCCGCCTTTATCTTTAGAATCCAGCACTTTCTTTTGCTGTGGAGGCAGAAACGCGGGGACATAAAACACTGCTGTGCCTGATATAGGGGCCAGGGGACAGTGGGGCTGCTGCTGCTGCTGCTGCTTAACTCTCTACCTTTTGTTTAGGGGAGGGGGGGGTTCCGCAGGAGACCTACTTTGCATGACAGTTCCTTTCGGCCTTGGGTTTCGGTTTCAGGAGTGCAATGAAATGACGATGGAAATTCCGTGTGAATGCATCCGAGTGCATTTGCTACTTAGTATATTTACTTGGAAGTTTGACTAAAATCTTCTCTATGATGGATGAATATGTGTTTATTTGATGAGCTCCATCACCTCGGCGAGGAAGTGCTGCACTTGAAATAATGGACGGACACACACACACACACACACACATACACACACACACTCTTATCGTGCCATAAGTGCTGTATAATCGGCATGGTGTATGATAGAGAGAGGGGTGCGGTAGCTGGGGTGCGGGCCTGCTAGATGAATCTGTCAACCCTTCTGGTCCGGCATCACTCTAAGAAGAGTCTTACAACAGACCAGCATACCAAGTGAGGACCAGAGCAGGGCACGGCATTGTTATTTATCATTTATCAGAACCATTAACATAATGGTTAAGCTTTATATGTGGGGGCAGGACCTTGATTTAAAAAAAATCGGTTCTTTTTTTTACATTTCAGAACTTATTCTGCTTGTTGTTCTGAGGGGATGGCTTTTGGTTGTTTATTTTTTTTGTATTGAATGTGGAAAGCATAACATGGGAATGCTGCTTTCTGCTTGGACTCTGGTGGTTATCACACACCCTTGATAGGCGACATTGGAAATGCTTGTTATTGCACAAGCTAAAGACGGCCTAGGGTAACTTGACTCAAGGTTTTGTCTTATTTATTTATTTTTGAGAGATAGAGAAAGCCGTTCAGATTCGTCATGACTTTCAAGAGCAGCGTTGAGAGCTAGAGGTCAGAGCATTATTAGAATAGGCCCGTAATGATAGAATTATGCACCCCCAGGTCCACTGGCTGCCCTCATTACCAGAGCTGCAGTCATGATGTATAGCCATAAATGCACAGTGTCAAAACAGCAGGAAAAATGTGATTCTTTATCAAATATACAGATGGTAGCACTTTCGTAGCGTTGGGGGGGAGGGGGGGACGGAGCAGAGGTCCTATTTTAGTTATATTGTTGATGCATAGCCATTTCATCATCCACGCCTACCATGTTTCAGTCATGGGTTCTCGGATCAAACGTGAATGATCCTAAAACGCAAATGTTGAGCCCGTTTTGAAATGAACGGTTACCTGACACATTCCAGCTCTTGACTTACACCTCGCTCACATTCAAATTCAATTAGTCTGTAATGTCCTTTTGTGGGGTGAATTTACGCCGCGTTTAATTGCCGCTAATTGGCAGCGGCACGCTGCTAAGCTGTGGGTAATTATGGTGCATTGTGCATCATTTTATTTATGCATGTTTGTTTGTTTGGGTTCTTTTGCATGTATGCCCTGCAGATGAGGTGTGGAGGCTTTGGCTCCCCGCGAGAGGTGCGCTTTGATTTGATTAAAGCATTGATGTAGGAGGAGAGCACTTACAACATAGCCTGGTTGCAGATCGCTGTGGGGAAACTGAAGTTAATTGGGGAGGGTAGTTGGTGCGAGAATGCAGTTTATTTTCCCAGAGAATGGTCTTTTCACTCACTATATCAACCCGGGGAGCGAAGTCTGAAGTCAACATTGGAATTCTGCTCTCCCAGATAGTGGGGTGAGTTGGTTAGCTTGTTCGTTAGTGAGGTGGAAAAGGACATTTTGTCGCTTCAGTGTAGCTTGATTGAAAGATGTGGTCGTTTCTTCCTTCCATCTCCTTTTTTAATTCCGTCTGGACACTTAAAGAGTAGTACTTTGCATCTGCATAATAATTGTATGGATCGTATTCCATACAGACCTCATGTATCACAACATTTAATATGTATTTTGCTGTTCAGGGGTAGACAAATTAAATGGCTAGGACCTGTCGTTAATTAAGAGGATTGATAAAATCCCGTCAGTAAAACTCGTTTAAGGGCTGTAAGATTGAAGTGTTTGTCACCCGAGTGACCCCCAACACTACCCAGGGTGCAGGGCTGATAAACATTAGGAGAGGTGAATTAACATACATACATGTTGATGGTCCTTCTGTACACTTCATTACATGGGGATGGGACACGCATTAATGCACATGTAAACCGCGCCCTGGCCAGACTTAATCATGGCGCACGCACCATTTTGGAGGGATGGTATTGGGTCCCGTTTGATTTAATTTGGGTCCATGGAGGTAAACCGCAGGGACCGTCTCCCCGCGCCCAACGATTGATAAAGAGCCGTAGCGCTCAGGCATTCCCGCTCCTCAACATGACAAATCCTCAATCTCAGCCTCGCTCCGCTGGCGCTTGGGGGAACACATGGTTTATGCAAATCAAAGCAAAATGATCGCTGGGATAACTGCTATGTTTGAGCCATTTGAAGCTTGCCAATAGGGGAGGGGGGGGGGGGGGGGTGTGAGTGTTAATGAAAAAAAAAAAGAGATGAGAAATCTTGTGCGCATATGTAAGCCCGCGCAATGTACCAAATGAATCCGGCAGTACAGTATTCTCAATGGCTGTTTGTCTTTGGACCAGTGCACCTGGAGTGATGGATGGATGTGGTTAGATACTCTAGGGGGACAAGGGAAGGGGTCAGGTTTTTAGAATATATAATTGTGTCTATTTCCTATTGCATGCAACGCTGTTTACGGTGTTTTGGATCATTTCATAGAATTCCATTTTAAAGTCATCATCACCCTTTTACGCCGTTTAATATCTGAGGCCAGACGTTTGCCGTGCTCCACAAACAACATTGCATCGGGGCAGTCGGAGTGCGAGGCATCTGTCTTTCTGGATCTTGATGGATGGCAATCGTTTGTCCTTGTCAGAAAAGGGAACAATCGGACCATTGCAATAGGAGTGCTATCAAAGTTGCCCGGGCCTGCGGAAGGAATCTATTAACATGTTTTAACTGGAGTGATGAGGTCCAGCGGCCCGATAAGCCGCGCTCGCCCCTCAGACGCAGGAATAATAGGAAAAGGATGACTCTGGCGTCGTAGGGATGCTCCAGACAGGTTGCTGCTGGTGCGTGTTCCACCATCTTCTTCCCTCGTATCATGTTATGTTATACATTATATATTTGAGATGTTTCGTCGTTTCTGAGGGGCATTGGTTCATTAAAATAATAGTGCAAATAATTGTAGTGTTAATGTTAGTTGTAGCAAATTGCTTGCACAAAAAGCTCAAGAAAACGTAAGAAAAAAGCCACCATATTGGGTGCCCTGATCCTGGATCCTGCAATCCAGGACTTCCCACTGGCTCCTGAACACTCCCTACAATCAAACAATTTGTTTAATGTCACACGGTGCTATGCCAAACTCACTTGGAACTCTGCTCTGTTTTGAAGGTAATGGAAAATTTAGTGATGTCATTGTAATGTTAAAGAGGCCCACCGTTTAAGTATCCCCTTTGCTGTCTGCTGATACGGTGGGCTTGAATTTATTAAAGGGTGCCATCAATGTTTTGGTTTGAACGACATAACTAGCAGCCGTATTAAAAGTGCGAGGAAACAAATACCCTGCCTCACATACACCCATCTGAAAAGCCTCCAAAAGACGATATAAAAATATTAAAGGTAATCACTCTAACCCACCCCACATAAATGTCCCTCAGATGTAGTTTAATCAGTGCCCAATGCGGTCTACACTAAACAGGCTCCGAGGAATTCAACACAAGTACTCATGCTGTTTAGCTTGCATACACACATATCGCACCTTAACGAACACACACGCACGCACGCACGCACGCACGCGCGCACACACACACACACACACACACACACACACACACACACACACACACACACACACACACACACACACACACACACACACACACACACACACACACACACACACACACACACACACACACACACCCCTCTAGCTATGTTTCTTGCCGCTAACCCCTTGTCTTGGGACACATCTCGGCACATCTTCCAGACACCCCTTATAACCCGGACTAATTACTGATCACACTGGCGGCTGGCCCCAACGCCCTATTGTGCTTCAGTTTAATTGTTGTTATTTTGTGAAGAGCGGCTGTGCGCTGGATGGATGGATCACGGTGTGAATAATAAATGTGTCGTCTGTGTGGATCCACACTTGGCATGTGGTCTGGGCGGCGGCGAAGGATAGCGATGTACATCTTCTCCGCTCTGTTTTACCTTCTGTTTTTCTTTTTTCATTTTTTTCAACGATTGATGGTGAAGGTGCTCCCCCCACAGACCCCTCCCAGCCCCCCGTCATTAGGAGCTCCATTGTGGCCGGCTCACGGCTCACGGCTGACTGGGACGGGTGGAGGGAGTTCACCCACGCCACGACTAATTACTCCCCCGCCCCCTCCCCACCCACCTCTGATGGATAAATATGTATTGTGTGGATCTCTACCACCAACACCCCCCCCCCCCCCCCTTTCCCTTCAGCTCCCAGAATGAGGAACGAGTATGCCGTGATTTGGGAAAAGGGAGGGGAGGGGAGGTGGTGTTGGTATGTGGCACAGCGAACAAACCTTGATAATTATTTTTGTGAGATGAATGCCGTAGCAGGCAGGATGATTAAGGAGGCGCTTGTGCGTGGAGACTATCACGCTCAACACAGAGCAGCGGCTTTGTGACTGGGGAGAAATCTGCTGCTGCACAGGCCTGCTCTGCTCCGTCTGCTGCCAGCGTGCACGCACATACACACCATACACACTTGCACACGCATAGATTAACACATATACTTTTACAGGCACAGTGTACAACAGACAGCACAGTGTTTACGCACACACACACACACACACACACACACACACACAGTTGTATATACAACAGTGTCCTCTTCAGTCTGCTAAGAGTGCTGAATCCATATCGGTATCCTCTTCCATGTGCGCTTGGGTGTCAGAGCTTGGCAGTATTTACCTCTGCAGTGGATGTACTCAAAACCTTTCCACTAAGCGTTGCATTAAAGGCCCTCCGAAGAGCACTTCTGGTTCCGGGGGTAAACACCGGGCCAACCTCTGCACGTCTTCCTGCTCTTTTGAGACAGATCCCCGGGTTGCCTTCTGATAAATCAAGTAATTAATGGTTTTCATTAGCCGCGCAGTAGAGGTCTTAGAGCGCCTGCTTAGAAATTGTATTTATTTTCTTGTGTAAAGCTTCTTCCCCTTTTAGGGGCCCCAGTGTGATCATTGGTGTTGGCCCTGAAGATTTGTGAGGAGCCTCTGGCCAGAGCAGCGTTCAAGATCACATAAAGTATGGCTGGGCTCCCCCCGTGCAGCGGGCCTGCCTCTGAACACCTTAACGCTCTCCCTGCAGCTCAGTGTCATGCATTCCATTTTTTTTTGTTGGTTGCAATGTTTTTCCTTTACTTTAAAATTCTCCAGGTTCTCCAGTAAATAAATAAAAAAAATCATGTGTTTTTTGGGTTGAAATACTCAAAATCCTGTTTTTGCAAGCCCCACTAAATGTTCTAACATCCATTTTCATGAATCTTTTCATGATTTTCCTTGATTCTGCAAAACGTGTCTGTCTGTGCAGTATCTTAACATGAAGACCTGTGTGTGTATCTGAGGGTCTTGGGTGGCTGTTACTTTGATTTATATTTCACGGGCGTATGGGGCCCTCTTGCACGATAAAACTTCCTCTCACTTTGACATAGCACAATGGTCTCAAAGACATATATATATTTCACCAATCATCATAATTGAGTACCCTGTAGGCACAAGATCATTTTTTGGGCCCACTCTTTTTTTAAGGGCTTTTAAGGGTTTATATTTTCCTGTCTTCAGGGTATTTTGTTACTTTTGGTGTCTTATTTATTTTTTCTATCAATTGTTACTAAAGTTCGGACCAGAAATAAATATTTGCAATGTTTATTTAGGGGGCAGAAAATATAGATTGATATTCTACATACAAAACGCTAACAGTGACTCCTCTTCTAGACGTTAACACTAATGCGTTGAGAGTCATTCAAAATGATTTACTGGGCAGACCTGCTTAGGGGGGGTGTAAATTGGAATGGAAAAAAAAGAAAATGGCAAAAATGGACATTGATTAATATTGGTAATGCTATCCACCGCCTCCTCTGTATTTGTAATGGCCTTGTCCCCCCATTTGCCTGGCCGTGGCCTGGGGGGGAGCTGACAAGAAGGTGCCCTGCTGGGCCTGAAATGAGCCTGGAATGGGAGCACGTGCCGTTACAGTGTGGAAAATAATCTCTTTCTCTCACACACGCACTCGCACACGCACACACACACACGGGTGCAACTGAGATACACGAAAGACACACTCTGCGCCTCTCCTCTGGATGACCTGTCTGGCTCTAGACTGGAATGAAATGTAAAAAAAAAAAAAAAGAACAATTGAACCAATCCACTTCTGACAGGAAATGTCATTATCACCCACGGGGATGTGATGTGTGACTACTATGTACTGTGAGCTTGTGTACAAGTGAGTTGATATAAAAATAAATGAATAAAGATTCCTCAAGAGAGAGACACTTCCACCATCATTATCACCCACGGGGATGCGGTGGGACTAGTGTGTCTGAGCGGGTGTACAAGTGAATGCACATCAACAAAATAAATAAAAGGATTCCTTGAGAAAAAGTCACTGAGAAGAAAAAAGGGAGGGAAAAAAAACGAGTCAACCAAAACAATACTGTCTTTATGTGCGCCAATGCTGGTGTGCTACACCATGCTGGCTAGTAATTGCTAACACATGTGGTACCTCTGTCTCCCAGCAGCCGGCCCAGGGAGTTCTGGCGCCTCGACTACTGGGAGGACGACCTGAGGCGTCGCCGCCGCTTCATCAGGAACCCCTTTGGATCCACGCACGGCCAGGCCACACTGAAAGGCGCCGCCGAACACGGTCAGTTGGCTTTGTCGCCGTCCGTCCGTCATGTGTGCAGCTCACTGGTTTAGTGATAGTACCACTGTGTACATCGCAATAAACAAATGAGAGAACCTTTTGTGGGGGTGTCGTAAGAAGCCGCTAATTTGACGTACAATAGGCAATTTGTTTTTGGCTCGCCGCCGCATAACGCAAAGCTAGCAGTATTAATCAGACGTTATTAGCATGTGTTGTACACTGTGCGTCTTTGGGCTTTTTTTTTTTTTTACCTTAATGTTATATTTAAACAGCAGTATATTTCATATGATATACTATTTATGCGCTACATTTGTTTATGTATGTAATAATAATTCTAAATATATTTCCTTCTATTGCATGACAGTCAATAGTACCAGCGGTAAGTCATTTCTATCTTTGTTTCACATGCTTGACATTTAGACGAGAGGTCATATTGTTTTCATTGTTTGTCCATTTCTTCATTTATTTCTTCATTTTCTCATTTCATTGTGTTCAAACACTATGTGACGAAAAAAATCTCAACTTTACTGAAACAAATCCAATGGATTTTCAAAATGACTCCATCAAAATGGTTCAGTTCCACAGAATGCAGAATTGTCTTTAAAACAAACACATTTGATTATCTTTACCCTAAGCATCAGAATTGTTCAATTAGTCAAATCAATGGCTAACCTTCTTCATCGTCTCTGTGATTGTGTCTCGTAAGAGCCGATGCGAAAGTTGTTATTCACCTTGAGAACAACAGACCAACCGTTGTCCTGATTATCAAATAACTAGTAACCAATAAATAGTCATATTTAGTGTCTCATTACTCTTGCAGAAGCACCGTTAGAGTCCATTATGTCTGCAATGTCATTCTACCACACCTGTCCACTGCAGAACAGGGTTTGCAACTCAGCCCATGGCAGTTGATCAATGACTCTCACTTCACAATAAAAGTCGATATGTGGACCACAAGAGAGAAAATAAAATAAAAATCTCCCCAACGTGTCACCTGTCGAAGTCTCACTAAACATGACCTCATTCCTGAAGACCAATGGCCAGAGGTGGAAGGAGTCGATGGGAATGAGATCTGAAAGCAATACATACCGGGGATCCCCAGTCCTAGGGAGACCTGCTAGTTTTACAGGGATAGAGGTGGACAAAGTGGAGACCAAACGGGCTGCAGTTCACTTATGTTTCCAACTCCTCTGACCCTCTGACTTGCTTTGAAATCAACAGGGAAACATCATTTGTATGTGTCGCAAGGAAATGTGTTTAAGGTATTCTCCATTTTACATCCCTGCTGGTTGTTGAGATGGACGTAGAATGGATTTCATGTTCTTAATAAGGGCAAGCTTATGTAGAACGTATATTACCGTAACTAGACTGAATCGGAAATATCGTGTGTGTGTGTGTGTGTGGCTTTTTTTATGTCCTGAATATTAAATAACCACCAGTTCCAGTAAGTAGACTCTTCCCCCATGAGGGAGTACGTCCAGAACAGTATGGGTCTATTTCATTAAAATACCTCCTTGACATTGAGGCCTGATGGCATCCATTTTCTGATGTAACCTTTCCACTTGTTTTAATCGACCTGACATTTGTTACGGAAGTGCGCTTCAAAATGAGAATGCAGGGCAGAGTTTTGAACCACGGCACAAAGGTCATATCTGGCTGTAATTATTTTCATCATATGGTCGAGAAAAACACAATTGAGTTTGAACCCGCTGAGAAAATATTTATATGACCAACCCTTAATCTACCTTATTTTTTCCTTTTATATATTTAAATGTATATATTTATTCTATACATCACTATAAACTATAGTGTTAAATAATGAATAAATAAATATCACATGCATGATTCCTTAATGAATTGTGTCTGCACCACCTATACATACATGCATAATACTGTATGTATTTGACCAACTATTCTTTTCGGTCAGAAAAGGATACATGTGGATGAGACTACCATTTAAAAAGTCCTTGGCAGTTCAGTTGCGACGGGCACACACAACCAGGGTCATTCATAGCCAGCCAAGCGGGGGCGATTTCCCCCGGACCGCCTGTATAGGGGTATGGCCATGCGCAGACTGGAGTAGAAACCTTCTATGTATTTATTGCTGGAAAGCGGCCATCTCCTTTCCCGGGGATTGATTTGGTCGGGGCTTGGTCCTGCGTAAGCAGAGGTGGTAGAGTAAATACCTGAAGACGTATGGCTGTGTTCAGGTGATCAATACTCACCTTCTGACCACGCTCTCCACCAGCCTCTGGTTAAAAAGTAATTTGTTAATTCTGACAATTTAATGGCCAGGGCCATGTATACCCACCCGGAGTTGGGGAAAGCAGGCAGTTGGACATCTTGGTATGTTGGGTAATGGAGGTCTAGAGTGGAATCATAAGCATTCCTACTGGTTAACACGTATTTGTGACCAAAACTAAAGGGTTTTAAATTAAATGTTTTGTATCTGAGGATTTATCCCTTTTGGAGTACGAGTGTGATATGGCTCAAAGTTTATTGCAGGAGTTATTCTTTGTTTGCATATCATATTTCAACGCTTAGCTTATCTATTAAGACCGATAGCTTTTATCTCTTTACTTTTGATTATCCAGGATGATATAGGTCCTCAAACTTGCCCCTGATTACTTTAAAACTGACAGTTTATTCAAATGCTCCACTTTTCCTTTCTTTTTATATTTTTCTTTCATCTTTAAAAATGTGCTAATATACTGACAATATAAACATAACAAATGTGAATTTAACTTAATAATATTTGACTGCCTTACTGTCAAAAGTAATTACATACCACAGTATTAGTTTTAGTCTTTTGAATCTACACTAAATACAAAAGTGTGATATGAGCTACATTTTGTTTTGAACCACCGGGGTTAACTTTTAGTTTATGTTTTGTATGTGGTTTTAAGGAGCTTGTAGCATGCTAGCTTCGTCCACTTCATGAGCAGTGTGTCTACGGTACCTGGTAGCGTACTTTCCCAGATACAACATGCTGATCAAGCGGGGCGTAGTAACATTAGCTAAACCTAATTATTATCAAGTTAGCCGTGGCCAGTGTCTTTGAGAATAGATTGTACAGAAGTTCAAATGCGTGTTTGTTTTCCAACCTCACTCGACTGACAAGCCCCCTGCCCCCTGTTCTCAGGCCAGGGGTGTGAATCCCCCGTCATGTGGTACGTATTAGCGGACCTGGGAGTAATTTCAGCGCTGCTAACTAAAGAATGCCCCTGGGAGCCTTAATTACAGGAAGTCCATTCTAAATATCAGTGAGCTGCATATTTTCAATGACAAGAGATTTTTCAGGCCGGGGCTCTGCTAACAGTTACACACTATCACATGATGCGGCGTGTTGGTTTTTTCACACACACACACACACACACACACACACACACACACACACACACACACACACACACACACACACACACACACACACACACACACACACACACACACACACAGACACACACACACACACACACACACACACACACAAAAAGAATGCAGCTGATATCCCCTCAGGTGATTAAGAAGGAAAAGGAAAATCATGATTTTATGCATGAAAACGGATATGTGTTTACGAGAATTGGTGTAATGATACACGCGTTCCTGAACACACACACAGATATACACACACATGCACACACGAATACAGACATTCACATGTGAATACACACACATATACACACTGACAAACACACACACAAACACACATACACACATACACAAGGAGACATAAGTAGCTAGATGCAATGCATGTGGCATATGTTTACAAAGGGGAAAGACTTGGCAGTCTTCACCTTGCACTGTATTGCACTTGTGTCTGTAGATCTAGAGCCCTGCACCACTACCACCACTTCTACTACTACTATATAACTACTACTACTGGGGTATACTACAGGGCTCGATAAATGTTTTAGTGAGCCCTGAGAGAATAAATAGATTTACTACTTACTACTGTGACTAAATACTAATATTTGAAACCTCAAGTCAAGTTCAGTTGAAATCACACACAATAGCAACTTTCTCATGCCTGTGTGTGTTTTGTTGAGCTTTGGTTGCAAATATAGATAGATGTTTTGATTATGTGAGTTGTTGTGTTGGAGAGTAGACTATCAGCAAGCTGTTGTAAAATGCGGTAATTTTGAAAAGTTTAGGGGGACTTCTGAACAAGTAGCGTTAGTAGGAGAAAGTAGTTTATTCAATTATGTTAAAACTCTAAACATTTACTTGGACACCTGAATAGTGCATCATCTAATGGTTTTAAGACAAGAAAATTGTTTCAGACTGGCTATACTAATTATTAAACTCTTCATGTTCGGCTCCGTCACTCCCATTTTTCCCATTTTTTTTCTCAATGACTTTTATTCTTTTAAGTTTTCGAAGTTCTTTGTGAGTGTTTCTTTTTGTTTAGATGTCATCTGATTAAACTCCCAAAATCACATCCTTTAAAATATGCAAATTTTGCATTGTCTCTCGATTACTTGCTTTATAATTAAAATACAAATATAATATTTTTCAAAATGTTTAATTTCCAGCTTCCGATGAAGATATCCTCAAAGGCAAACAGTCAATCAGAGGTCAGGGCCTGGCCAATCAAAACTCTGAGAGTGACGTATTCTCAGACGGAGACGATGAAACTCTATCATCATTGGAAGAGAAGGACTTGGAGAATCTAACAGGTAATGTCATTATTTTTATGTTTCAACGGCCTGTGCATGTCTTACTATAACATCGTCGCCGCTATTTCGTATTTACTAAAATAATCTGTTTATTGTATTAGTCAATTATTCCCGTCTATTAGCCTATTACCGTTTACTAGCCTTATTATCGCAAGAACACCTCTGGGTTTGTGTTTATGGGATAAGGCCTCTAAACTCAGTGAAGTTGTTTTTCATGTAGGCCTATTTGCCTTTGAAACCACTAATTCTTATGAAATAATACCGTCTCTATTGGTTGAAAAAGTTAGTTGAAAGTGGCTCTTAGCCTGTGCCAAGAGACATGTTCGGCCGTTATGGGGCTGATTTTAATGCACCCATTGATAATGAATTCTATGAGCCTATCCTACTAATCCGATTACCACCACTTGAAAGATGCGATTTATTTTCCTTTACATGACTATGATGCATCATTTAGCCTAAGAATGTCATTAGGCATAAATTATAACACAACCGGGCAAGTTTATGGGATTTAAGTTAAATCTTTCGCCAGAAAAATGGCTGTAGGACACGCTTAATATGGCGCAAAACTATCCGAATCGGATGCAATTGAATGTCTTCCACACACGTCAGATAAAACGTGAGTGCTCGTCGTAGGCTATATGCTGAATATCTGTTATCCCATCGGCTGTGTGGGAACGGCGGGGGGTTGCCACAATCAGCTTCGTGCATGAATTGGTCATCGGCAACACACACAATGCATCACGCAGCATTGCATGTACGCAAGAGAGCTGCAGGGAGCTCTGTGCAGGCAGCCTGCAGTTGTCGCTCCCCCGAGCCGCTCCTCATTGTCATACTGGCATGAATTAAGATGGATGAGAGATTAAACAGACCTTCTAGCAATAGCCCACCATCGCATCCTGATTGACAGTTTGTTCTGTTTGACGGACACACCCCAAAGGATTGCTATAGGTTAGCATTTTGGGCTAAGCTACATGAATGGTTTTAAACGTTAGAGGCTGGACGGAAAATAAGACATCCGATTTACCCTGTTCTATTGTTGCGGAATATCTGAAATAGGCCTATGTTATGAAAGTCAACGTGTTTTGGTCCGGTAAAACAGAAAACATGGCCTATGAATTATAGCCTTCATGTTTTGATTGTGTTGCAATAGGCCTATGCGTTGGATCAATCAATGCAGGCCGTTTTTCAAATAAATCGCCTGACCCTATTTCAGTTAGGCTATTTGTTTTTAATTTAGCGTTAATTCAGTTTAAAGAATAAATCTTTCATTGCAGTTCCTTATTTGAGAGTCGATGTGTCCATTTTCGTTTACATTTGTTTTTATTTTACGAAGTCTGAGGGCGGTGTGTGGCCCATATATTTACAAATCGACCGGGTCTTTTGTAAAAATCCGCGTGAAAGTTGACGATAGGCCCATTTCATCCGCCGCTGCTGCAGGGTCCGTGAACCTGACGACCAGCGCGGAGCTCGTGGCTCCGGCCGCGGTGGTGAAGGGCACGCTGTCCATCACATCCTCGGAGGTTTACTTCGAGGTGGATGAGGACGAGCCCAGCTTCAAGGCCATCGATCCCAAGGTAAGAGCCCGCACTGACTTAACCGGCATCGATCGGTAAAAAGGATTTGCCCAAATTGTCACATCTAAATGAATCTGTAACTTGAGCGAGCGTTTATATCCCCCGATGGGCCTACTCAACCTAATGGATGAACGTTCACTGGAGCCAACCGATGGACTACGTAGGCTACATCGTTTTTTTTTAATTATTATTATCCATTGCTGTTTTTTATGTTATTCGCTTATTGGTTAGAATTCCCTTGTTTTTTTCAACAATGACTATTTGCCCTTTTGATTTATGTTTAAACACACACACACACACACACACACACACACACACACACACACACACACACACACACACACACACACACACACACACACACACACACACACACACACACACACACACACACACACACACACACACACACACACACACACACTCTCTTAGGGTATGTTATTTTCTCATGGGTTAATATTTTCCTATTTTGTGGTTTGGGAAAATATTACCTTTTTGGCCATTTGTGCTACAGTTTAATACTGAAAATATAAACAAATAAACGTATAGTTACGTTTAGATAATACATCTAATATGTAGGCCTAAAACACTAGAAAATGCCCTGAAAATATATTTGGCCTACCTGAATCTTCTTGAGTTGTGTATTTGGTTTGCACTGAAAACATTTTGAACACAGACCTTAATAAGTTCAAATAATAATATCCTGCTGGTTGTAATGTCCTCATAACTATAATTAAAAAATACATTTAAAATGTGTTACCCTTTACCTTTATAATCACGACAATGTTCTAAATAAATTAGAAAACGTGCCGGTTGGCTGGTTGACCGGTGGTCTACTTTGTGTTTACATTCGTTGGGCCAGTTGAACCTGCAGGGCAGGCCCGAGCTGGGGAGGTTGAAGACGGGTTTATTCACGCTTCGAGGCATGGATTTTTTAAAAAGTGACTATTACTCGAATTTAATTTATTTTTTTCTTAATTTAATTTTAATCCTAATAAAAATGACGTATCAAGACTTACAAAAGAGTTGGCTCTGCAAATCCTGACAAATTTTCCTTATATTAATAGGCCAATGAATTTGTGTTTGAGTCAAATGAAATGGACGTGACCTTATCAATAACAAAGTGATGTACAGAATTGTATCGACGTGGTCATAATATTTGAAGACACGTGGCCAAGTTGTAATGTTATTTACAACGTTTTATTAACATCAGTCATTTTAAATCACATAATGTAAAATGTCAGCTTGGCACACTACATTTGATCCTTTCATTTAAAGATTTTGTGCATATACTTAAATAAAAAGTTTCTTCACTTCGTGAGAACAAGTAACACAAGAAGACTAAAAGTGAACACACTTAGCCTGAAAATGTACCTTGCCTTGGTGCTGCCATGAGTCTCTCCATGTTGGGAAAGGGTTTCCTCACATTGACTTCGATCTTAACGTCTAGTGTCAGACTATTTTTGTCAATTTAATATTTTGTATATGTGGCCTACATGGATGTGACCATCAGTTCACCTTTTTGTCCTCTCTCTTCTCGCGGTATCCCACAAACGTCTCTGCGTGACATTAAAAAAAAAAGTCGATCGATCTATACATTTATAATTTGTCCAAACTTTTCGCGTTGGTGAGAATCTCCCGCGCCAATCTCCACGTCTGCTTGGCCGCCGCCTCCAGGGCGGAGTGGGGCTTCCCCTGAAACAAGTCCAAATTCGGCAGGAAATAATGGGGGCATCTACGGCACTGTAAACAGGAGATCAGCTGCAGCAGGATCCCGTTAAGTCGGTCCCCGAGACAGGACTCGTCCCAGTCGGTCTCCCTCGGGTGCTTCTCGCACTCGTACAGAAGCAGGGTCTTCATGTGATAGTTGTTGAGCGGCTGACCCGGCAGCTCCAGGTGACGGTCGCGCAGGGTCTTGAGCACCGAGAGACACTTCTTCCTGCAGCCCGCCATCAGCAGCCTGTTCTCCGCCTCGCTGAACTGCAGCACCCAGGCGTCGCTCTCGGCCGAGCTCTGTTTTCCCGTCAGCGAGTAGCACTCTTTGGAAAGTAGGTTGAAGCCCTCGGCTTTCACCTCGGCCACTCTGTTGGGCCCCGGCCAGGGGATGTGCGGCATGGGCCACTGCGCCGCGCTCCGGGGCCAGATCCCGGTGCACTTGAACGCGGGGGTGATCTGAACCACGTACCTTTCTCTGATGCGCAGTTTCACCTCACTGGTGTCCGCCACCATCTTCACCACGTCGCGGTAGCTGCATTTGTCCACCGCTTGCGCCACAAGAGTCTGAAAACGCGAGCGGATCTTCCGCGCGGAGAGGTAGCCTGAGGCGGTGATGAACTCTACCCATAGGGACATGCTCCTCTTACGGCCGTCGCTCAGCTTCAGCACCGCGCAGCCGGGCAGGGAGCCGTCGTCAACGAAGTTGAACACCCCCATTTGGTTGAGGTAGAGCACCACCTCGAACTCGTTTGGCGCGATGACCTCCATCCCCTCGTAGCGCGCCTCGATCTCGCTCAGGGAACTGATGAAGCGCGGCTCCTGCACTTCCACCTCCTTGAGGACATCTGAAACCACTTTGCAGACCTCTCGTATGGTCTTCGCAATGGCCGCTTTGCGCGTTTGACATCTCTCGTTGTAGTACTTGTTAAGCTGGTAAACCAGCTTCGCCTGCGTCGCGATCATGTTCGGGCAGATGTCCGGGCTGTACACCGGAGAGTCGCAGTAAGTTGACGGATCCAATGCTTACCGGTAAAGCCAGATGGCAGACGCTTCCAGTGCAGTAAAAAAAAATGTGTATGATCAAAGTTTTTTTTCCGCCTGTTACAGCGGATGGACGTCAGTGCAAGGAGGGAGGAAGCGGATAGGGATGCAACGTAATGGCTACCAATTTTTTGTCCAAAACTATGCGCTTCCAAATATATCAGAGTATAGGCTGAAGCCCCCCCGTGTTCTGGATCACACACGCCGTCCGTATACCAGCATGTTCCTCTTATCGGGATGCGCACAACTATAGTTATTCTCTCTCCTTTCGGGTCCAGTCTTTTCTTCCACACACTCAGCTGTGTGTGCAGGACTTGTGTAGTTTATGAATGGTCCATGAGCAAGAGTGAAAGGGGCCGGCTTCCTCTCCTGCAATCACAGCCGGAGCTGTCAGTGCGCGCAGCCAATCAGAGCGGCTGCCGGCAGCAGTCCTCGGACGGGAGGAAGAGTTTAGCCCACCAGACTCTGGTGGCGCGGAGCTGGCCGGTGCTCCCAGGTCGATAGGAGATCGCTTTGTTGATGCTTTTTAACCAAATTCTTCTTCTTCTCTTCTGATTGGCAACACCCTGTTTTGACGCTTGCGGTATTTTATGTATCAGACAATTTTCCAGGTTATTTTTGCTTGCCCGTTTGTCAGGTGCGTAAAGGCGGAGACGGGATTTAAGACGCGACCGCGCAGGTTACTGGCTGTCGTGGGCCAGGTCATGTTTTATATATTGATATATCTATATCTTTTTTTAGAAGTAGATTTTGTTTTGACATTTCGTGGTTCACGGTGTTTTACTTATTCAGTCGTATTTCAGTTTTTCACCGTTTTTTTTATATCGTTCTCTATCTTATTTATTTCAATGATTGTTTTCCAATTCTATTAAACTGATTTCAGTGCTATTTTTCCCTTTTGATATTTGGTTCTCCTTTATGAACGCGTGTCCAGGCTTTGGTCTCAATGCGTCTTCAATCCATTACAGGAAAGGGTCGTTTGTGTAACAAGTGGGAACTGAAGCCTTTCTGTTTGTATGAACAAAAGGAACAGTTAAGATAATATTCATGCTGTTTTATTTATGTTTTATAATATTTTGTGGAATTATACCATGGTGGCCTGATAAGAGGTAGGCTACTGATTGACTCGAACCAGCTCGTCCACTATATTGGATAACTTTCAGTGGGTTCTTGCACCTGCTGTTTACGCTCTGGAAAAATCCCAACACGTCCTTGGATTTATTGAGATATTGTAAAGTAATCTGTTAAGATGATGCATATTTATATGGGATATATTTGAGCAAATTCTGAATTCATATTTGGGAATGAAATGATTCAAATCGTCCGTTTACGCACGTCAATAGCCAATACCCCGCTTAACAGGAGAGCACCGTGTCGATGCTGAGTAATTGAGGTCCTGGGGGGGGGGGGCGACGAGGCGGGGATGAGTGGTGGGAGGGGGGAGATGTTCTGACTTTGTAATTGGAGTCCCCTTATCACCCCGGACTTCATGTCTGATGCCTTAAAAAGCCGTCACTTGTTTATGAGTGAGAGGAGGCGTTTCGCGGATTGGGAGCACTGGTTGGTTGAACGATGACGTTTTCAGCCAAATGTTGAAAAATAAACGCGTAGTTACAACACTGTCTACCTATTGACTGATCATGCATGCTTTTGCTTGGTGCTTGTTTTAATGATGCAATAATCATTCGGAATTTTGTTTCGGTATACAGATGTGTTTTGCGTCTTTGTCGCTGCAGACAGTCGGGTTCAACATGTAGGCCATAGGCCTTTTAGCGGGTTATACAGCTGAGCAGGGACGCTCCGCTTTATTGAATCAATTAGAGAAGAGGACTCATTAAATTAATATTTAGTCCAAGTATCGTGAAATTTTATCTTAATCTCGTCGCAGATTAAATATACTGGGTAGAAAGGATTATCATATGCGTCATGCAAAGTGCCTACAATAATAATTAAGCGCTTTGGTTTTACATTGTATTGTGTTTTAGATTTTTGTGACCGTGGAATTTAAATTGCAGAAATTGTGTTATTAATTTTGAATTTGAATATTAATTAAATTGACAATTAAGACTATTAGTTTAATATCGTTAAATAGCCTAGAATTGTAATGCTTTATACAAGTTATTAAATAATCACTAACAAAACTAGTAAACTACTTTTTACTATTACATTTTTTTTGTTCCTCATAAATAAATAGAAAGTGAAAAGCACATTATTATTATATTGAGTTAATATATAATTGTGATTTAAAAGAATTATATATGCGTGACCTATCATTATCTTTTAAAAGTTAATTGCTATTTGAGTTTTGCTCTCCAGTAGCTAACATTCGATGGGAATTAACAGCAAACTTCTATATTTATTCTGAGAGATATTGTGGGATTCACTTTATTATGTGACCAGTCACTATTTCTCCCCACCGTTGTACAAATTAAGCATGCTGCCCCAAATGGAAGCATGCTGCACCCGCTCGGTTTGCATGTCGTTGGCAGAGGGTCAAGTCTTACCTTTGGTGTACCACCACGTCTTCAGCAGACGGACATTGAGCCCTTGAAGGAAGATTATTAACAGTGGAGAACTTTACCGAAATTCTCTCCCCCGTCTTCTCATCAGGTGGATGAATAGTTATAATAGTTATTATTTAGAACAATTGTTGAGCATCTCTCTACTACTTTTTTACCTGACAATTGTTTAGAAGTTGAGTAGAGTATATACTATGTGTGTTAATGTGTGTGTTAGTGCGTGTGGTTGTGTGTGTGCGTGTTACATTCACAAGACATGTGATTCCCACTCGTCTCTCTACAGTAATTCCCAAGTACTGTGCCCTAGCCGTATAGAGCTGTGCGTTAGCAATGCATACCATATGAGACGTAGCATCAGTCCACCAAAGGGGAAAAAAAAACGACTGGCTCTTCTGTGGCTATCCCAAATCTTATTTTTTCCTTCCATCCCATTATCTCTTTGAAAAGATCCAGTATTATCTGTGGTGGGTAAATAGCTTTCCTCTGGTTTGTATTGACGGGGGGAGAGAAGACCAGAGACTCGGTGGAGGGCTCTTTGATGTGATGCCTGTGAGATCACACACACACACACACACACACACACACACACACACACACACACACACACACACACACACACACACACACACACACACACACACACACACACACACACACACACACACACACACACACACACAGTAGAATCCTGGCCAGAGCTAGGCTACCGCTCTGCTCTACTCTCTTGTTTTCAGTGTGATTCCTCATGGTAGTATCTCATCTTTTTGCCAGGTGTCCCACCATGTTGTGGTAACATATAACTTCCAGCAGTGTTGTATTATTATACTTATATTATGGATACCACTATTGGAGACAACACACACTCTGTTGTTGAGTACTTGTAGCCCCGCAATTGACACGGCGGTTCTCAACTGCCACTAAATTATTCATATAATATAATCGGTTTTTTATATCTGTTTGTGAATACTTTAGTTTGACGACACTGTTCCAAAACTGTGTGTGAACTGTCTTTACATGGATTCAGGGCCTAAATGCTATAAGATTAATATTGTCTGGTGGTTTGGTTTCCGTGACAGTAAGTGTGGTCCCTCCTGGCCCTGTGTTGTGTCTGAGTAGAAGCCGTAGCTCTGGCGGCGTCTGCGTGGCAAGAGGCGTGGAGGTATTCGGGGTAGGAACTTCCCCACCCCCCCCCCCCCTTCCGACGGAGTAAATGGCGTCGCCTTTTATTTTAAGCATATTAGAATAAAATGCGCTTTTCCTTTCTCCACCTTTTGTTGGGCGTGAGTGAAAAACGCGGGGGTGCGTTCAGAGGCACTTGACACCGTGAGACGGTTAGTGCAAGAGTAGGGAAGGGAGGGCTTGGGTTCGGGGGCTTTCGTGGCTCCGAGTGAAGGATGGAGGAGGTGGGTGTCAGAGCTATATGGGCTCTTTGCTGCTGTTGGTTTCTCTTCTCCGCTCGAAACACGATCGCCGCGGGGAAAGCAGCTCCACTGCCGAGCTTCAAGCAGGCACGCATGCACGCACACACACGCGCGCGCGCACACACACACACACACACACACACACACACACACACACACACACACACACACACACACACACACACACACACACACACACACACACACACACACACACACACACACACACACACACACACACACACACACACACTCTGGCCGCAGATACATGACATTTAGAGGGTTCCTGAAGCCCGGACGGACCCAGCTGCTCTCGCCGTCGAAGGCCCAGAGAAAATCAGCCCAGGCTACTAATTGCTTGGCAAGGCTCCGCATCTGCTCTGCAGATCGCAGAACTGATGGTGAAGTCATGGAGCAGATGTGTGTGTGTGTCCGCCTGCCTGCCTGCCCGCCTGACTGTTTACGCTCTTAATGTCTGCCTTTGTGTGTGTGTGTGTGTGTGTGTGTGACTTTATGTGTGCCTGCGTGGGCTTGAGTATGTCTTCCTGTGTGTGTATGTTTGTGTCTGTGTGCACGTGTGTGTTTGACAGTCGAGTCCCTATGTTTACACACAACCCATTGATAATCCATGTAGAGTTATTGTTGCGTAATGTGCTCCGAGAGACACATGGTAGCCCATAAATTAGGAAGTGAAATGTTTTGAGCCCCCTCCCCGATTGGTTAGATGGAATGAAAGCACAAATCTATTGGAAGATTTTTTCTTCTTTCTCAAAGAGCCCGCCAGCTGCCGTTATATATATGGAATTTTTTAATGATGATGATGTGTGATCAATATCATATACAATGTGATATGTACTGCACTACAGCTCGTGGTGGATCACCTTTTAAGGCTACTTGCTGCCCCATTTTTAAGTAAGCTATTTAAGTATAATGTCTTTCAAAGATAGAATGATCTTTGAAAATGATGCATTGAGAATGGTGATTTATTGTAGCTCACAGTATTTATTTGAAGGCCAAACATTTTCTAATTGTTCATTATACCTTCACTACCATCTTTTTATGTTTGTCTTAGCATTCTACACCCAGACACAGACATGACGCGCGTACGCACTCAAACACATGCACCAACATGTCTATGTCGATGTTTTCTTAGTTCATCAACAAATCTAAAAGATATATGCTGCTGGCCGATATGCTTCCAAACATTGCTGTGACAGATCTGGGCTCCCACACCTCGCACTTTCCACTCTCTGCCCTGATGAAGCTCCTGTTGAGAAGGCTATCGGACACTCTAATCGGTGTGCTGGTTGCATGTGACCAGGAGCAGGCTGAATGGATAGGCATTCAGTCAGGAGAATGCTAAAAGAAAAAACCCAAATCCTTGATATGTAGTTCCGTATTGTAAGGCTGGCCCCAAAGTGTCCGACTACTGTGCCCACGCCCCCCTCTGCATCTCCACTCCTCGGCTGCACCAGCGTTACTTGGTCGCCAGGGACGACCTTCGGCTGCGGCTGCCAATCAGAAAGAGGCATGGCAGAAAGGGGCCTCTGACAGAGGGCGAGGGGGGTGGGGGTGGGGGGTGGAGTTATATTGATTTTCCAGTTAGGGCCTAAGTAGTGTGTGCTATAGGACTAACAGACAGCCGGAGCAGGTATGTCATTATCAATGAGCCCAGGAAAACGGATCCCTTCACTCGCACTCATTCATATCTCTCCCCCCCCCCCCCCCGTCATCACCACCTCTACTTCACCACCTTGGCTCCCCCACCACCTCCATCTTTCCTCCTCGCCATTCCTCCATCCTCTCCCTCCACTTGCTTCGAATGAATTTTGGACGGAGGGTCGATAAATCACTGGAGCATAGGATGCGGGTATGGGCAGAGGGATGGGCTTGGGTGACCTTCTTTCTCTCTCTCTCTCTTTTTCTCTCTCTCTCTCTCACTCGCTCTCTCTCACTGCGTCTGTCTCGCGCTCTCTTTCTCGCTCTCTGCGTCTGTCTCTCTGTCTCTGTCTCTCCCTCTCTCTGTCTCTCTCCCTCTTTCTGTGTGTGTGTGTGTGTGTGTGTGTGTGTGTGTGTGTGTGTGTGTGTGTGTGTGTGTGCGCGTGCGCGTGCGTGCGCTCTCCCCTCTGCAGTAATTGTAGCACCTGGAAGACATTAAACATTTCCCTACCCGAGTTGGACTCATTATCTCCCAAACCACCATGTGCTGCTTTTGGCTTCTTCCATCCACTCCCCCCCCCCCCCCCCCCCCAAACTTTCTCCCCTGTCCCCGAAGCTCACGCTCTGCTCTCTGGGTTAATCTCAGTCCTCCGCCGGTCCCCCGGGGCATTGTTTGACTTATCCTCTCATCAGGAACCCCCCCCCCAATTATTACCATGCTGCTCTCAGTATGCCTCAGTGCTAACGTCAAGTCACTGTCTGGGGCTGCAGGAGAGCTAGCGAACAATGCTAACTCGCATCCAAACAATCCGGGGGGTGGTTGAGATCCAATTAGGAATATAACGGCAAGTAAATATTGTCGGCCCCCTGAAGTGTTGTTCTACTGCTGTTTGAAGGCAGCGTTGGGAGTTGTCACGTTGACTTTGTTTTGTTGTAGGGCGATCCTTTTGTTGCAAACATGGATGTTGTTCTGTGTTTTTTACCACCCTTTGAAAACTGTTTTGAGGCAACAATAATTTGTTATAAATCTGTACTTTAATCGAATTAAATTAAATTGAACGTAAAAGGCACGTTTACTAATGTCAAGCCGAAAATTATATGAGTGGAGTTAAATTCTATAATTAAATAATAATGTATAGTACCTACATTTGTTTATTTTATTTTTTAGGCCATTGACATTTTATTCCAGACTAACCTCTCCACTTTTTTCAACTTTATTTTAATTTACAGTTTAGATTACTTAATACATGATAATTATATTCATAATAATAAATGTAGAGTTGATGTATGGAATAATGTATCCATTTGTTTTACCAAAAAATCGAATATGCCCAGTATCGCCTATTATTAGTGAAGCGATAAATGGGTGTTAACTGAGCAATGAGCCACAAACCAGTATCAAATCAGGGCCAAGCACAGAAGAAGATGACTGCCAGCAGGTCAACGCAGAGAACCACCACACATACTGTCAACCCACTAATGATGACTAATGTCTCTCCAGCCACACACACATCAACACACACAAACAAAAACACATCCCTAACCCTAACACAAGCTTGTCCCCCCCCCCTCCCTCCCCCCTCACCGATGACCTGACTTTGGACCTCAATACAACCAGCAGCAATAATCCACTGCGAACCCACCAGACCTTCCTCACACTTAACCAAACACCTTCAGACAAAAGACAGTGTCCAGCCTCCCCCCCCCTGCCGTCTCTCCTGCCTGCACCTTGAGCCCGGCCTGCCCCCCCCCCCCCCCCCCACTCCCCCTCCCCTCCATCATGCTCCATCTTTGGGCTTGACTGAGGCCACGGTGCCTCCCCTCCCACCCTCTGATGGATCCCCTCTCTCCATCATGTATTCCATTCGTCGGCCCCTGACACGCGTGTCAAAGACAACACGCCAGCCTGATGGATAGGGCTGTTTATGGATGCCAGTCTGTCTGCCTGGCTGGCTACTGATATTACACCCTGCACCTGTGTACCTGCTGTTCCACGCCGGCCCCCTTTGTTATTCAAGGCGAGGTCAGGAGACGCAGGCTGCAGATTGAAAAATCGATGTGCGCAGGGGGCAAGCCTGGCAGATTGGGGATCGGAATTGTAAATGTGGTACTTCAATTTTGCAGGCATTTTGTTTTGTTTTTTGGAAGCTTTGCTGCGTTCGTGGTTGAGGGGGGGGGGGGGGGGGAAATTAAGTTTCTCATTCATTATTAATGTTTAAGCAATTTGAGTCTTATTACAGAAAAACAAAGAGGTTCATTTAAATGTAAGAATGCTCCTTATCCAATGAATCAACGCAACACTACCCCAAAAGTGTTTTCAAGATGAGAATGCCCCCAGGTTTATTAAAAGACAACCAACAAAAGCGTTTTACATTTTTAGTTTACTCGTTTAAAGCAGTGCTGATCTGACCGAGGTTGTTTTTCCGCCGCCGCAGAGCCATCTCCTCTGTGGAGGAGGCTGAGGGCTGAATGTCACACTCTAGGGTTCTCTGCTGCTATTACATTTAATGACCCTTCCTGTCTGCTGCAAACGCAACATCCCCCAGAGGCACACTACAGTAAACCCACCCAGGCGAGACCCCTTTATTCTTTTATATTCACACTCCACTTGAGATGGACGCAAACACAGCCACAACCCGTTCTATAAACAGTGCCAGTGGAGGGATGTGTTCTGTAGACTGGAATTAAAAGGTAATTTGTTGTTTACTATTCCACTTGCAGTTCTTCATTTGGTATATTATGCCCAGTTCAACAGTGCCCGAAAAGGTATACCCTTTCAGATAATTACTACGTTTATTGCACCATGTATTATGTGGCATCATCCAAGTCAAATTAGTGCCACACCACTTCTCTGCAATGAATTTCTGCCGGTCATTCGGCGGCAGCCTGATCACCTTCATACTCGACACAAAGTGCCCATAGTTTCATTCAGTGAAAAGGCTTTCAACGCTCTCCTCTTTCCCTCTTCTCCCTCCTCCAGGCAACCTACCCCTAGATTCACCAAGAGGGGTATCCCCCCCTCACACACACACACACACACACACACACACACACACACACACACACACACACACACACACACACACACACACACACACACACACACACACCCTATTTAAGACAGCAACAATAGCTGGATTAGAAAAGAATTTACCCCAATGACGCTCTGCGGCCGATCCGAAAAAATGGCCATCCAGCCGGGCTATAAAGGGAGAGCGAGGAGAATGCGATAAGCGGTGGTCAGGGATCTAAACCTGTCTGTGTGTTAGCCATGGCAGCTTATAGGGAGATGGGCGAAGACAATGCACACTAAGTCCTCCAACCAGTCCTTCATGGCTTCAGAGTGGAGTCGAAGCCCAGGGCTGTCTAGCTGATTTTACCCAATTCTGCTGAAAAGTATACAACCTTTTGCTCCCCTGCCTTGCTTCTCTTTCTCTATGTGCAAGTGTTTGTTGAGGTGGAGCTTGACACGTCCTTGGATGTGGTGTTGCTATTCCTTGACTGATACTTCAACAGGTGCTCCGTTTTTTTTGCGGTTTACCAATAGCCCAATGTCTGAAATCCTGGTATACAATTACATTGATATTTTTAAGAGTGATTAAGGTAAACTCTTACTATGTTTTACAGTTTTGATAAAACCTGTATAAATACAATATTTGGACAGGCCATATTTGAAAGTATTATTTACGTTGTAAAACCAGCAATTAACAGTTTTGCGATCCTATGAAACAGAAGGAGCTCCACCTCGACTCGCAGATGGCTTTTGCCTTTCTATCTTGTCATACCCTTCACCTGAAGCCACCAACTCTGCCCTCTCTGGCCCTCTAAGATTAAAACTTCCAGGGGGGGGGGGGATTTGTGGTTGCTCTTTGGTGGAGATTAAAAAAAAATGTGGCAAGAGAATATCCTCTGGAAACCGGAATTTAATCTCAAACAAATTTAATAAAAAATCAAACCCATGGTTAAGGAGATGCTGAGCGTATTTATACATTGAACTGTTAACATAAGTGGATACCCTTACACTATTTTGTTTAGCTTTTCTTGTATATAATCCTATAATCCTCCCATTAGCATTTCCCACTGCACATTCGGTATGCTACATGCTCTGTTACTCCTGAGCTGCTTCAGTTAAAGGTGCTAAAAAAAAGGCCTTCACTTCTCCTCCAATTAACCCCAAGACCACAGCCCCGGTATCTTCCAAAATCCACACAAGGCCTTTTTGTGCTTCAAGAAGGCTAAGCACTCAAGCAAAAGAAGAGGAGAAGGCTAAACTGTTAACAAACAGTGGAGAGGGGGACCCAGAGTTTAATCCTCATTAGGCTGCATTCAAACTAAATGCTCCAAAAGGCCCTTTCAGAAGACACTGTCTTCAAAGAGGGCCAAAGTCCAACTTGGCAACCCCTTTCTCTGGAGCGAAAGCTTTTCAAGTCTTGAGTCTTGAAAACCTGAGTGTCTGCTGCACAAGCTTGCCATGTTTATTTTCCTTTAAGTCTCTCACACCCCAGTGGGTTCTTGGCTCTGTTTATTTATTTTAGTGCTTGTAAGTTTGTTTTACATCCCTTGTGGAAGATGAACTAGGTATTATGTGTATCCAGTGATTAACACTGTGAATTTGTTATAGTGGCATTTAAAAGAATTGCTCATTTTCAGTTTGCCACAAATCTTTGGTTTCACATGTTGAAGTCATTCTGATGATTTTGGAATTATCAGTCGTTTCTTCTATGGAATCCATACGTAAGTAATAGGACTTCAAATAATACATAGTTACTGTTTACACATCGAACCACTTCACTTCTTTATCTAAGCTTTAATCCTGTAAAAGCACACACTACACTTGCTTACCCTCTTTAATGGTGCATTATTATCTCATGGTCTAGCAAGCACATACAATAAGGATTAGCAAGTAAAGTAAATATAGCTTTATTTATATAGCACTTTTTAAAAAAAACACAGTTACAAAGAGCTTCACGTACAAGCACACAAAACATAAATAAAGTAAGAATATATTGTAAAAGACAGCAGTGATTTGGAGTGATGGTGACGTGGGTAGTTGAGACCAACACACTGGACTAGACTCCGCTGCTAGAGAAGGAACAAAGGGTCATGTGGTCATACCAGCTTTTATGATTTCAACTTCTAATGACGGGAGAGCATTCTTCTACCAAATCCGGAACGCCAATTATCTTTTTTGGGATTCTCACAAAAAACTCTCACCGACTAGCATATGTCATGCACATATATTTTCTCCTTTCCTTTACGTATTGTTTATCTATATTTAAAATCCAGCGCGTATCATTCAAAACTCTGAAACCAAATCTGCCCTAATTGGCTCCAGAGGGCTGCAGGGATGGCGGCGAGAGGGCCAGGGTGGGGGCTTAGTGTGTCACTGTTGACATGAGTTCTGATTGGTCCAGTGGCACAAGCAGGCCCACAAACCTCTCGTTACTGCTAACTGGCCTGGTTCCTGCTCGTTAGTCCGATGAACTCATTTACTGATGGGGGGGTGACAAGGGCAGGCTTGCCGGAGTGGAACCCAGGATGGAGGTTTCCAGGAGGGGGGGGGACGGGACAGTGAGGGTAGTAGGGGGGGGGGGAGAGGGGAATAGGGGTTATAACCTGTGACATATGAATGTGTATATGGCAGACCCCGGATGAGGTGATCAAACAAGACATTGCATGCCAGTTATTATTATAATTAAAAGTGAGATATGGTTTGCTTTCCTCTGTTGCTGCGGGGTAACATTGGAAGATGAGAGCCTTGTAGAAACCACTTTATTCCTTCTCCAATGAAGTAGAGCCGTTAAAACCATGACCATTGGCTGCTCTATGGTGCCATATGTGCTACTTTATGAGTTTGTGGTTTATGCATACTGCTAGATTTTCCTTCTATAAAGGTATGGGGAAAGCTAATAATCATATATATTTTTAGTTTATTTCCTATAAATACTGCCTTAGGGCATTACAGGGTCTTGTGAGAAGAGATCATGGATATAATGTATAAGTTGATGTGCAAAAGACTTGGGGGTTGGGGTGTATGGCGGCTCGGAGGGTGGGCCTGTATTATGTTTGACTATTGGGACTCACAAAGCAGAAAAGCAATTCCGCCCGCTGATAAGTCTACAGGTTTTCCCTCTCTCTCCCAGCTATGAATTCTATCAAGTTCTCCCAATGCGGCGTCTCCCTCATCTCTGTGTTGATGTTGATGGATCACCACTCTTCCTCCCGCTCATTAATTTCATCACCTTATCTCCCACACCACTTCATTTGACCAAAAAAGGTAATAATACATCTCTCATCCATTATCCCTTAACTGGGGCGGCCATGCGGAAATGCTTAATAACAGGCAACAAATTGAACTTCAATCACCGCGTTTTCCCTTCAGATAGACGATGTAGAAGGGGAATTAAAGCGCATTGGCGGCATTGTGTGTTTGGACTTGAGGCTATGCGTACTGCGTTGATGAGGTTTTTGAATAGGAACAAAATGGAAATGTGACGACTCTGCATTGCATACTTTTCTTTTGCACACGTATATATTCCATATTTTATATTTGAAACATGAACATAAAGTATTCCATGTCGTTGGTATAAAACCCAACATTTCCTGTTCCTTTCAGCCCGAGAGCGGTCCTTATCAGCCCAGAGACACACACGCCCGGTGCTCCCAACAGGGGTGTGTGTTGAGAGACCCATTTATCTTGAACTGTGCTCCTGATAGGTGTTCTGTCCCCCCTGCAACTCTCCCTTCATTTAGGGCACTTTCAATTAAATTTCACTTAATTGTGTCAACACGTCCTTGCCAGCACTCGACACCACCAGTGTTTCTAAAGAGGCCAACGTCCTCGGTTGGTAGGGGGGGTGTGTGGTGTGTTGGCAAAGAGTGTGTGTGTGAGTGTGTGTGTGTGCGTCTACTCAGCGTAGCCAGAGCCAGTGGGCCCCCTCTTTATGTGTCCCTCTTCATTCTGCCATGGTTTGGAGGTCTGACAGAGACAAACGACGGTGCTTCAGAAATGAACAGCAGCTCGGCACACAAACAGGTTAAGAGATAGGACGGTGGTGGTGGTGGGGGGAGGAATACACACACACACACACACACACACACACACACACACACACACACACACACACACACACACACACACACACACACACACACACACACACACACACACACACACACACACACACACACACACACACACACACACACACACACAGACAGACAGTGTGAGAGTGTTGTAATCAAGGCTCGTTTCTGTGTTTTTTTGTCACATTTCTTTCACTCGGAAAAACAATTCCAGCCATATTGAGATAATAACAAGGGGGGCAGATGGCCTCCTGCTACATCCACAACTTTGTGCCGTTTTTCAGTCCCTACCGTACGGGGCTACTTTTACATGATGTTATTGCTTATTATACGGTTTGTTCAGATGTGGAACGAATGGCTGCAGCTCTAACTTGTGTGAAGCATGTGACATGTTTTCCTTGTACTTTACCTGCATTGGATTATTGGGTCATTTAGCTTTTTTTTCTGTCCTCCATCACAAGAATGGTACTCACCCTGTGAGAATGACGTGAATTGACAAGGGGTTTTGTGAACCGGTAATGGGTGATATATGTACGGGCCAAAACCTGGAGTGAGTGAAATCTACATTAGCCGTGTGTCATAAACATCCAACTAGATCTAGGTCTCCTTCTTGCGATTGCAGATTATCTCTTATTGCTAAGATCATAGCCCAGGGGGGGAAGGCGACTGTTGGAAAGGGCGCTTGTCACGCCAGATAGCCACCCTGTGTTTAGTGGGAGCAGAGGATGATGGGCTCGGTCTCCTACGTCAACACCGGCCCATCACACCCCACTGGAGAGCTCTCTGCTGTGGACAGGCAGGACACGCGTATCTCCAGGCCGCTTGTTAATGATAAAGATGGTACAGGGTGAAGTCTCATAGGAGTAAAGGTAGAAGTGGTGCCTTGTTGAAAGGATACATGCAGTGTATATACATATGAGCCAAAAAGGCCAACTGAAAATGCATTTTCTCTATATTCATTCTTGTGCCTTTTGCAATAAAATCATTCAATTTAAAAACAGATTTTTAAAGGTCAGGCTGTTTCAGTTGAGGCAGTCAATTGAAATAATAATAATGCATTGCTGATGTTGAATGCCAACATCCTACTTTCCACCTCTTCAATATATTTATATTTCCTTGCTTCCTGTAGCAGTGTTTCCTCGGTTTCCTACCCAGAAATCGATCTCGTCAATTCCCTTTCAACTGTTTTTGTTTTTTCTCAGCCTAATTAAATTAGACATATTGGAGCTCACCATGTGGTCTGGCATTTGCTGCAATTACACGATCGATTGTGTTGCCCAAATGTAATCACTTCTTTCAGAGATACTCCTATTTTTCTCCTTCAAGGTTTATTATTTTTCTAGATGGGAGCAAAACCTGCATCACCTGCTGTTGTGGGAATCTTATGACAGCGTTACTATGGCTACGGGTCGACGGTGTAGGTTGCTACGGTCGTCCTGGGCCTCTGTAAAGAGAGCAAAAGCACTGGGCATGTGGACAGCCACCCCAGCCACTATCTCCAAGACACTAATCCATCTTTAATTGAACTCGGGAGACTTTGAAGTGAATCTGCGATGCAGGCATGTCTTATTCCTCTGAGAGGGAGGGAGGGGGAGGTCGAGGAGTAGGACGACGAGGGGAGAGGGAGAGGGAAGGGAGCGGGAGAGAGGGAGGGAGAGAGAGAGGGAGAGAGAGAGAGAGAGCTGTGGTTAAAGGCCTCAGCTGGTCTTGTCTACCCTTAGCTTCTCTTAATGAGCTGCTTACAGCTCACATAGGGCCTAGCGAGGTGGCTCACATTTTAATATTAATATTTTTCATTAATACCCCCGATCTGATCCCCCCCCCCCCTGATCCGTGTCTTGACAATTTAAAGTGACCACACACACACACACACACACACACACACACACACACACACACACACACACACACACACACACACACACACACACACACACACACACACACACACACACACACACACACACACACACACACACACACACACATTATTTCCTACAATACTCTTCTGTCATTGGCTCTAATGGAACAAAAAGGACGGGGTGAAACATAAGCCCAGTCAACAAAGCAATACTAAGTGGGTTAGTGCTAAGGCTAACTACTGGATTAGGTGCAGTATAAATCACAAGGGCAGCCAAGCTGCCTCCGCCAGGCAGCTATGGCAGCCATCACAATAAGTTCCTCTGACAGTTGCTTTGACAATTTCCACAGGGACGTATCATCAAAGCTTTATTTTTGCTTCTAAAAACACGTGGTAGCTAGCTTAACACTGTTTATCACGGTTAACCTCTATTGTACTTGCCTCCAGTGAATTAAAATGGCTAGAAATCGAATGCATTATTTAGATATATTATAAAAAACCTAGCTCATAAAAAACGTAGAAATCACCTAATAAGGCTTCCAGGGATTGATATCAAGATGCTTCGATACCTTTTTCATAATTAATCACATAATTTTTTTTTTATTTCAGTTGTGGATTTCCGTTTAAAGTGTCCTGAAATTCTCTGTCCTTCCGGGATATCCTCTGCGCTGCGCGATAGCGATTAGCTTTTAGTGAACCAAACGTTTTCCATCACTCCCCTGCCCTGGCCGTAAAGGGGCCTCATTCTCTTGTTAAAGGGATGTTTTTTTCATGGAGCCGGATCAATACAAGACATTAATCGTGCTGCTTGCGATGACACATCAGCCGAGTGTGATAAATGGAGTAACGCGGCCCTCTGCTATTCCTCTCCATCTCTTCCTACTTCTCCCCTCTGTCATGCGTTGGGCTTCTCCCTTTTTGCGGTTCGCCATTGCTTATTCAACGCTTTGCCTCTTAGATCTTGGCGTACACAGAGGGCCTCCACGGGAAATGGCTGTTCACGGAGATCCGCGCTGTCTTCTCCAGGCGCTACCTGCTGCAGAACACCGCCCTGGAAGTCTTCATGGCCAACAGAAGTAACTCACTGTTCTCTGATTTATATTCAATATCTGTTCACTCATGTCCAATGATTATTGAGCTATGTGAGGAGGCTAATGCTAATCATGGCTAATGTTAATTAAACAGCTGGAGGGAATATCGTTTGTAGCTTTGTCTTTTATACGAATGCAAGACTACTGTTAAATTCAATGATTCAATTATGTTTACTGTTTCATTCGTGAATATTGGATTAAGATGGCTGATTTTAATAATAGCCAATGCTTATGATACCACTGTTGGAAACATAGATCTTGACAAGATGTCCTGTGCGCGCCTTCCTTTCTCTTTCCGTCTCTCTCGTTCCTTCTCTCTCTCTCGTTCACTCCCTCCAGCGGCAGTCATGTTCAACCTACCCGACGCCTCCATTGTGAAGAAGGTGGTCCACTGTCTGCCTCGTGTCGGGGTGGGCACGAACTTTGGCCTTCCTCAGACCAGGTACCATCATCATCACACCTACACGGAAACATCAAATACTAACACTACACTAACATGAAGCATTACTGTATAACCCTCAGCCACTACCCTCATGAAAACTCTCTTCCTGTCTTGTTTTTTAAACAGTGACCTTCAGTATATAGGGGGTATATATATATATATATATATATATATATATATATATATACAAACACACCAAATGCCTTGTTGTCTCACACATGGCCCCTAAAACACATCCAGCTGAGGGAAAAAACAAGCTTTTTCAGTGGACTCCAACTACGATGAAACACAGGAAGTGCCTCATGAAGAGAACAGGGCCTTGACACATTTACACCTCGGTTTCCCACACAATTGATCATGTTTCTCTCTCTCTCTCTCTCTTTCTCTTTCTCCTTCTTTCTCATCGCTCATTCTACCTCTGGGCCTCTCCATCGCTCCATCTCTCTCTCTCTCCATCTGCACAAACAAACAGGGTGTGGAGAGCAGGAACCTTCACTCTCACCCTGTTCGCCCTAATTGGCTCCACACACAAACACACGGCCCACTACTTCATTTATTTACCCCCCCCCCCTTCTGCTGCCGCTGCTCAGGGAAACACTGGCGGATATTGTCGGATGCCTGCGAGGCAGACACGTGCACGCACATATATGTATACACAGACGTAGACACATACACACACGTACACATGCACACACATTCACACCCACACACATGATACTGCCCACAAATACTCTTGACAACGCACACATACATGCACACACACACACACGCGCGCACACACACACACGCATGTAAGCGCACACACACACTGCCTACCTGGCTTCCCTTCCCGCTCCTAAATGAAGACATGCCGAGGCCTGACCAAGTGACCAGTGAAATACTGTTATCACGGTCAGGGTTAATCTTAAATGATAAGAACACGCAGTATCTGAATCATCTAGAGTGATAGGAGAGCCGGTTCTGGGTTACTGGGTTACACCCTGCATAGCGTAGACTTTAAGGCCATGCGATCGTGGTTTCAGGTCAGACAGGACACTGGCTAATGAGCAAGTGCACATTAGTGCATGTGGGTCTGTATGAAAGTGTGTGCGTGTGTGTCTGTCAGGGTCATTAATCAAGGTAGTTTGCAGGCTAGAGGCACCTTGGCTCTTCGACCTCTGAGCAGCTGCGTGGCGTAGTTCAGCCCTTACACGGACCCAGACGGCACCGAGACAGCACATAACATTACAGGACCACGTCACTGGAACAGCTTTAACGTTAGTTGTTACGTTCTTGTTTAAACCTCAGAATGTTATTAAAAGACTAGTGTATAGAGAATGAAGGGAGTCCCACCATCACTTTCATCGTCATCGGTTAACTTAAAGCTCCTCCACAACTGTAGTTATGCGATTGGCGTCGTTGTTTTGTTAGGGTTAGTTTTGTTTTAGCAGCAATTCGTAGATGAAGAGATGTATAAAGAGTCTATTATTGGATTTCCAAAAAAAAGAATTAGTTGCAATTTTGAAGGAAAATCCCAGCAATGTGTCTGGTGGTAAAGTTGTATTTGGAAAGGGCGTATTTTCACTTCAGAGAGGCCTAATGACTGCAATCTCACACACTGACAGTGATTAATTCTATCATTTTCTTTTGTTTTAATTGGATTCGGGGTCATTTGTTTTAGTCCTAGTTACATACATCATGCTCCAGGGGTGGGTGGGGGGGTGGGGGTGTGTGTGTGTGTGTCTGTGTGTGCCTGTGTGTGTGTGTGCCCGCCTGCCCTCGTGTGTGTGTGCCCGCCTGCCCTCGTGTGTGTGCGTATGTGCACATGTCTCCCTGCCTGTCCCTTACTAGCCTTTATATTCAGCACTATTTATTGCATATTTTTCTTCTTAATTAGCAGGACCTTAAGTTCAATAAATATTTCATCTGCCGCTATTTATACAACCAGCCGGAGCCTGTTGCCCGCTGGCTCGCTTCTCAGTTGGTGATTCCCACAATGCTTTCATATGACAGAATAACTCATGAAGCTATTGGATATAAACGCTTCAGATGTTCTCTGGTTGAAGTGTGTGTGTGTGTGTGTGTGTGTGTGTGTGTGTGTGTGTGTGTGTGTGTGTGTGTGTGTGTGTGTGTGTGTGTGTGTGTGTGTGTGTGTGTGTGTGTGTTTCTTCCAAGGCGGATCTCTCTGGCCTCCCCCAAGCAACTGTTCAAAGCTTCCACCATGACCCAGCGCTGGCAGCGACGCGAGGTCTCCAACTTTGAATACCTCATCTTCCTCAACACCGTCTCTGGTGAGTCTCGCCCTCCTCCCCGCAGAGTGCCGCCGATTGGTCCGGTTGCTTTGGCGCTGTGCCAGCCCTGTGTGGTCATCGGGCTGACAAAGGGAGTCTGGTCCAGTGGCTTGGGGTTTGAAGGTTCTGGGTTCAAACCCCATGGTCCACGGTCGATCTGTGGGCAATCCTTGAGTATGATGCCTAACCCTTAACCGCTGATTATAGATGTGGGTTAAAATGTTGCTGAGTAAGTCCCCCTGTCCCAGAGGTTTCATCGTGGTGTCGCTCATAACACAAACAGTGGGTCTGCTTACTACAATGTATCTGTGGAAAAGCTCAATAGCAAATGGTGGTGATTGCTTGATGTAATTATTAGGCTGGCTATCTATCTATCTCCCTCTTGCTCAGTCACTCTGTTTGATCTAAATGTCCACTTGCCATTTGATCTGAATCCCAAATTCCCAAAATCCACTTGTTCTCATCTACAGGACGCACCTTCAATGACCTCAACCAGTACCCGGTCTTCCCCTGGGTCATCACCAACTACGACTCGGAGACACTGGACCTGACTCTGCCCAGCAACTTCCGGGACCTCTCCAAGGTAAGAGGATCTGGCGCGGGACACCGGACACTTGATGATGACCGTAACTGCCCATTGATTACAGTTTAGTGGACTACATATTTAATCACTGATGGATGATGGTGACAGTCGGTTTTGACCCCCCCCCCCCCCCCCCCCAATCCATAGGGTTGTTAAGCCTGGTTAAGGGGACTACTCAGTTCTAGATTGTGGTGTTGCTGTTTGTTATATAGAAAATTATTGTATTTCCTGTAATTTTCCAGTCGCATAAATAACTATTTAAGAATCATACATCGAGACCTGTGTTCAGTTTAGTGTGTACGCCCGCACGAACATCACGAACACACACACACACACACACACACACAAGACAATGTACCACTCTGTGACATTTAAAGCGTTTAAAGTTTGCACCACCTCCATTAATACAGAGACCAGCCTCTCCCCTACCCCCCCCCCCCCCCCCAGGAGGCCTGGGCGGGATGAGTCGCAGATACACTTAAAAACATCCATCCTGGTCACCTCTTGGGTGTGGCAGTGGTGGGGGGGGGGGATTAATCCTGTCGTAGAATAGAGGGCTACAGGGGTTCTTGGAAACAGAAGACCACTGCGTTTGGGAAATGTAGCAATAAACACGTGCGTGTGGGTGTGTGTGTGCGAACGTCACACACACACACACACACACACACACACACACACACACACACACACACACACACACACACACACACACACACACACACACACACACACACACACACACACACACACACACACACACACACACACACAGAGGCAATCATCGCCCTCCCCTACTGCTTTCATATCTTCTCTCTCTCGTCTGCTGTGTGCTAGGTCCCTCAGGCTATCAAACAGCGTTTCTATCTGCCCCTCTTTGTGTGTGTGTGTGTGTGTGTGTCTCTCTCTCTCTCTCTCTCTCTCTCTCTCTCTCTCTCTCTCTCTCTCTCTCTCTCTCTCTCTCTCTCTCTCTCTCTCTCTCTCTCTCTCTCTCTCTCTCTCTCTCTCTCTCTCTCTCTCTCTCTCTCTCTCTCTCTCTCTCTCTCTCTCCCTCTCTCTCTATTTCCCTCTCTGTGGCTCTCTCTGTCTGCTCTTCTTTTGTACCTCTGTGTTGCACGCACCACTACAAAGAGCTGTGTAATTTCACTGTTTATTTGTCTTCATTGTCCCCAGAGGGGCTGCCACTGCCTTAATATGAACGCTCGCACACACACACACACACACACACACACACACACACACACACACACACACACACACACACACACAAACAATCATGCATAGACACACATACACACATGCAAATTATACTGTACATCTGCGCACACACACACACACCTGCAGACACATACACACATAAATGACTACACACACGTACGCAAGATGCGCAAACACACACACATGCATACATACACATTTTTCAGACCCAGAAACATGCGCACATATATTTGTACACTCACACCCCTAATTTAGTCTACCCTCTCTCTCCGACACCCGGCTCTCCTCCTCCTGAGCTCCGCTACAGAGGTTGGACAGCACAGCCTCTGTGCTCGGTCAGGCCTGCATGCCCCCGGGACCAATGAAGAGCAAGAGATCAGGCAGAGGAGCACCAGAGACAATCACACAGCAAACGCTGAAGGGGAACGGAATATTAAAAACTATATTGAAATCCTTTTTTATTTTCATCATGCGCTCCCACCTTGACAGACCGGGGAGCGAGAGAATTTGTGCATGTGTCTGTGTGTAACGCATCTTCGTGTGTGTGTGCGTGCGTGCGTCGGGGTTGGAGCGGTGGGGGTTACAATCTTCATTACATCTTTTTTTTATTCATGCTGTTGACACGCGTTTGATATCAGTGTATAACCACTGGACCGTGGCAGACTGCAGTGTCTGGAAAAGGGCGAGTAGCAGCGCTATGCAGCCCCCCACACACACACACACACACACACACACACACACACGCGCACACACACACACACATTCCCCCCCGGCCCACATCCCCCTCCTCCCCTACCCTCCCAGTCATTTGTGCACTGTGTGCTCCTTTTGTGGCGCTCCTCATGCTCTCTTTGATGGCCGCTGTGCCACACACACACACACACACACACACACACACACACACACACACACACACACACACACACACACACACACACACACACACACACACACACACAACACACATCACACACACACACACACACACCACACACACTCGTGCATCACCGCCCGCCTCCACTAAGCCTCCCTCCTGCACCCTTACCACCACCCGCCTGCATTGTTTTCTTCCTGCAGAAACGTATACACACACCACATATTTACGCAGACATGTACACACACATATTATATTCTCCTATTCGTTCAATAACCCTCCCCCCCCCCCCCCTCCATATTAAAACACTGATTCACACACACAGCACACCACACATACACTGATTCCACACACACACACACACACACACACACACACACACACACACACACACACACACACACACACACACACACACACACACACACACACGGGCGCTCTTTTCGTCTCTGATAGAAACAGGTCATGTGAGAAGCGAAGCCTCCAGTGACATTGAGAAGCCAAATTGCCATGAATGCGTGCGTGTCACACACTGTCACCGTCCCCAACCTGGCGGAGGCCACACATACAATTTATGTCCACCCCCCCCACGTTTCGTCGTCCCTTCTGCCCGAGCCACTATGACCCCGGGGAGACTTTCTTATCATAAACTCTAACCTCGCGCTGACATCAGAAGTCCATTCCCCTCCTACAAGATAACATTGTAGTCAGCACAAGCGCCGGCTGGAAAAGCACAATGAAATAATTCTGTGCCCTTACTCCATGCTAGCTATAACTCCGGGCTACTGACAATGCCACTGTATATGTAACACCAATGCAAGCTATACCTCTGCGCTAGCTATGGTGCAACACTTGCTATTGTTCCAGGTTAGCTGTAACACCATGCTAGCTATGCCTTTAATTCAATAGTTGCTGTTATGCTATGCTAGCAATAACCGTAATTCTGAGGTAGCGACATGTATCCTCCACAATGGCTGTAATGGAACGCTTGCAATACCTCCATGCTAGCTGTTTCTCTTTGCATGTTGTAACTCCATGCTTGCGATTACTCGACCCTGGTGATTACGCTGCTCAATCAGTTACTACTAGCTGTACCTTCGTGCCCACTAATACGCCACATTTAGAACTATAATATGATTTAACCCCATGAAAGCTCTACCTCTAACCTTGCTATAATTGACCGGAAAAAAAAACCCAAAGATGTTGAGGTGAATACCACAACGAGTACAAGCTTCGGTTCCCTAAAGGCGCCATAGTGGGCATACTCTAATTTTCCCAGATTTACGGCTGAGACACAAGGCATTCTGATCCTTTGCATACGACGTTTCTCCATTTTACACCTACGGGCCTCAGCCGTATTCCACTGGCCAGTGGGTACGGCTAATGGTGTATTGATTACACAAAACGCCTCCCATGCATTTATTTCCCAGGTCGCCTCCACCATTTGTTACAGTCTAAAGAGCACTTGACAAACACTTGTGTACGCACACACACACACAAATACACACGCACATGCACATACTCATCTCAAAAGGTTGGCTAGGCTCATTGACTTAAAGCCCGGTGTTGCTGAGGTGCTCAAAGTTATATTTCCACTCTAGTGTCCCATTATGCTTCTAGCAGCAAAATTGTAACAGCTATGCGAGACCAAATGGTTGCCTTATTGTTCCTTCAGCTGCTTATGCAAAAATTGTGTATCACTGGTATTTGAGTTGATTCTTCTTTGTAAAGTATTTATTTTATTCAGTCCAAGGACCGCACAAAATATATTTAAACTAGAATCTTTTAAATCATTAATCTTTTAATCTTCAGTACAACTTGGACCTGTATAATCTTTTTGTACTTTTTGGTCAGCCCATCTCAAATGTTGATCGCCACCAAGATTCTATCACCTGTTTAGTATCGTTTTCCACCATCAGTAGCCCACACCTGTGAGTGCTTGGTGCTAACTGCAGACAGCATTGACTGCAACCAGACAAGCCTCCCTGTCCAGTATCGATGAGCACCTCGTTAAACCTAATCCAACTGGTGGAATATCCACTGTTTACCTCTTCCAAACACTCTGCACGCACACTCGCCTGCACAAACCGTGTGTGTGTGTGTGTGTGTGTGTGTGTG
>OLKM01000039.1:675157-697068 GCA_900291075.1 Melanogrammus aeglefinus
GGCTTTGGTCTAATTACAACTCGCCGGATTGGCTCATTAATCGCTGAGCTCATCAGAGTGCGGGTCGCTGCCAACGACATATTAGGCCAATCTGTGGCGGGGGCCGTGGCAGCGATGGCGCTTCCATCAGCATGCTGGCGCTTCCCGCCGTGCCTGTGATGCATGACAGTGTCACCGCCCCGCTCTCCGCTGTAGCTACCGCTAGCCGGGCCTACCGCGAGCCCCCCGTCCGTAATTTAACGCAGTAAACAATGTCGGGATCACACCCCGACAGCATCCACACGAACGCACACTTCACACACAAGTCCCTCTCTCGCTCTCTCTGGCTCTCGCTCTCTCTCCCTCTCCGGCACTCTCTGTCATTGTGGCATGCCAAGTCCTTTTTTCCCCCCCCCTTCCTTTTCTTATTTTATTTTATATGCTTCCTCTCCCTTTTCTTTTTTTAATGAGGCGACCATTATTAGTGCTATAAATCAGAGCAATGGGTGTGATGTATAATTCAGTGTGTGTACTCACCCCCCACCCTCCCCACCCCCCAGTGCCCCTGAGGGGCTTGTAGTGTCTCGCTCTCGCTTTCTCATTTTCTTTCCCTCATTCTCTTTCTCCTTCTCGATTTCCTTCTCTCTCCACCTCTCTCTTCACCCCTTTCTCCCTCTCATCCCCATGCTCTCTTCTTCTTCCTCTCTCTCTACTTCTACTTCTACTTCTCTCTCTCTCTCTCTCTCTCTCTCTCTCTCTCTCTCTCTCTCTCTCTCTCTCTCTCTCTCTCTCTCTCTCTCTCTCTCTCTCTCTCTCTCTCCTCTCTCTCTCTCTCTCTCTCTCTCTCTCTCTCTCTCTCTCTCTCTCTCTCTCTTCTCTCTCTCTCTCTCTCTCTCTCTCTCTCTCTCTCTCTCTCTCTCTCTCTACTTCTCTCTCTCTCTCTCTCTCTCTCTCTCTACCTCGGTCTACCTCTGTCTCTCTCTCTCTCTCTCTCTCTCTCTCTCTCTACCTCGGTCTACCTCTGTCTATCAGCTCAGAGCAGCACAGCGTGTAAGTTGTATCCAGACCCAATCAACGAGCATGTGCATGGACCCAACCACATGCGCGAAAGTGCTACCCTGTTTTCAGAAATGTGTTGTTGTTATTTCCCCGCATGAAACCACCCTCCTCCTCCTCCTCCTCCTCCTCCTCCTCCTCCACCTCCTCCTGTTATTGCATTTATCCCAGCCCAAGCAATCATAAATACGGACAAAGGCACAGCCCATTACTCCAACAGAACACAGTAGCAGAGAGCCGGATCAATACCGGGCCCCTGCTCCGTGGATGGATCTTGCTGTGACAGGCACCCTATGATATGAAAGAGAGCCAATCGATCGCACTGCATTCAGGGCGCTCATCCTCAAAAGGCCATCATTCCATTACCATTGATCTGCTCTGCATGTGTGTGTGTGTGTGTGTGTGTGGTGTATGGTGTTGTATCTATGTGTAGGTGGAGGGGGGGGGGGCAGTTAAGAGAATGAAGCTCAGCCGATGCAAGACTAATAAAATTGAAGCAGCTTGAAAGTGATTTCTATAAATGAGGATTTAAATACTAGCTCCTACCTCAGGCGTATTGGACAGGGTGAGGAAGGGGGGAGCTGGGGGTGAGACCAATGGGAAATTAATGCAAGTTAACCTTTCTCTCTGTCACTCTCTCTCTCTCGTTCTCGTTCTCTCTCTCTCGTTCTCTCTCTCTCGTTCTCTCTCTCTCTCTCTCTCTCTCTCTCTCTCTCTCTCTCTCTCTCTCTCTCTCTCTCTCTCTCTCTCTCTCTTCCTTCCACCTTCTTTCACACATGTGTCATCTCTCTCTCCTCCCTCCCTCTACCTCGCTCGCTCGCTCGCTCTCTCCCCCCTCTTCCTTCCACCTTCTTTCACATATGTGTCATCTCTCTCTCCTCCCTCCCTCTACCTTTCTCTCTCTCTCGCTCGCACGCGTGCTTTCTCGCTCTCTGTATGTGACCAGTGTATTAGGGGCAGATTAATAAAAACAGGGGAACAAAAGGGGAACAGTGGGCCGGGCTATCGATGTTTCTAGTGGGCTCGGTTTCATCGCAACACATTACTTTTGTCTGACAGAGTGCAGCTGCGGGGGGCTCTTTCACAGCCTCTAAAAAGCACTCTGTGGGAATAGATTGATCTCCGTCTGAAGGGAAACATCATCTAATATTCATTTGATATTGCACAAAGGTTACGGCCATCATTTGGCCCACTGCTCGCGCTAACACAATGTGTGTGTGCTCTCGCTGTGCACATTGTCAATCAAGTAAAATTATATCCACCTCTCTCTCTCCCCATTCCTTTATGCTCGCAATCTCTCTCTCTCTCTCTCTCTCTCTCTCTCTCTCTCTCTCTCTCTCTCTCTCTCTCTCTCTCTCTCTCTCTCTCTCTCTCTCTCTCTCTCTCTCTCTCTCTCTCTCTCTCTCTCTCTTCTCTCTCTCTCTCATTCCTTTATTTGTTCTCTCTCGCTCCAATTTTCCTCCTCATTTCTCAACCCTCTTGTTCTAACTCCTTTGGGTGTTTCGATAAAACTAGGGATTGGTGTTTGGTTCTTTTTTTCCAACAAAGAAAATTAAATGACTCAGTGATTCTGAGTTCACGGTGAAAGATATAAATCTCTTCCAAATGCAGAAAAAACTAAACCTGATAAGAGATGAATGTTTCACCTCATGGTGGTTTTCAATAACACTTGGACAGGAATGATTTAATACCAACAAAAGTTATTAATGCTGTAACAACAATGTATGATTTAAAAAAATTACAATGTGTAAATAGTTTGTATAAACTGCTTTTTTGTTTATTTAATATTTAGCATTATATGAATGCAGGGTTGGGAGGAAGTTAAAGGGACGCTTCATAAATAATTGAAGTTACTTGTATGAAAAATAATTTGATTATTTATTTGACTATACATCTTGAAGAATTGAAAGTCTTATCAATAAAAACTTTAAATTGTAACACTGTTTTCCAGCCCATCGGTGCTCTGAACCCCAAGAGGGCGGCGTTCTTCTCTGACCGCTATGAATCCTGGGAGGATGACCAGGTCCCCAAGTTCCACTACGGGACCCACTACTCCACCTCCAGCTTCGTCCAGACCTGGCTGCTGCGCGTCGTAAGCTATTAGAGACACACACACACAGACACACACACACACACAGACACAGTTTAGATTTATATGCACGGTCATATTTATCATGGTAATACAAGCAATTCAAATGTATTACACAAGTATGTTTATACTCAAGACATGTTCATACAGGTAACAATCATTAGTTTTGCGGTCAATAGAACAGAATGGGAAAACAAACTTCCTCCGTAGGAAGGCATTTCTCCCGGTGCAGCTTGTTTAGTGTTTTTGGAGTATTTTGGTATGACACTCAGGGGAGAAGGAGGTTGCTAACCTTCCTAAGATGTGCTCTGTTATTGTCCATGGTTTAGCACCATAGTGGCTCCCTATAGAGCCATCCCATTGATCCCAGCACATAATTAGCTGGATTATATAAAAGCCACTTTAAGAAAGAGCTGTTTCTTTTTTTTCTTCTTCCAAGTGTTTCGTATGAATCCAAATTAACAACGCATATTCAAATTTGGCTATCAAGTGAACCAATTCCTTTCTCCAGAATAATTGAGGCGTTTTAGACTGAAGGTAATCATCTTTTTGTTGTTTTAACACCGTTGTAAAATAGAAACTCATCAAGCTCGGAAACAATGGCATGTGTTGTCTTGTCCTGGGTCCTAATTGGCCTTCTACACTAACAATCTAGTGGTCCAGGGTTAGTTGTAGCTCAGCTAATTGTGCCTAAGACATTTGGGTTGGGGGGGGGGGGGGGGGGGGATGCTGTCTCCAAGCGACAGCCACGGATTTGCCCAAACAAGATTAAACATGATTAGAAATGCTCCAGTAAGACGATTGGACAGGATTTAGTACCTCATTAGGAATAATCACGCTTGACTTTTAGCTTTTGGGGAATTTAAGCCAGTCTTCTCATTAGTAAGTGCACAGCAAATAAGCCTCTTTGAAATGGTACCATACTATCAATGCAAAAAGACCCATTACATTATACACCAATATTCTACACAGCCATTTTAAAATGATGGATGAATAGCGGAGTGCAGTCATCATATATCAGTTATAATACATTAGAGATCACCATTGTGTTAATGGTGGGTAAAGCCCTTCATGGGATGGATTGATGGTTTTCACCAGTAATGGAGAAGTGCTCTGAAACTGGACCGGTCTGTTTATCGTCCACAGGAGCCCTTTACAACATTCTTCCTCAACTTCCAAGGCGGGAAGTTTGACCACGCGGACCGAACCTTCTCCTCCGTGGCGCGGGCCTGGAGGAACTGCCAAAGAGACACGTCCGACGTCAAGGTACACACACGCAATACACACATGATACACATAATACTCATACTTAATGTCAAGGTAAACACATACATGATACACACACAATACTCACACAAGGTACACACACGATATACACACACAAAACACACACAATACTCATACTTAATGTTAAGGTACACACAGATAATATGCAAAAAGGTACTAACACTGGATGTCAAGGTACACACACATTATACACACACAATACTAATACTTAATGTCAAGGGAGACACACCATACACACACAATTCTAATTCTGACTTTCAAGGTACACACACGATACACGCACAATTCTAATCCTGAATGTCAAGGTAAACACACCATACACATACAATACACACACAATACTAATACTGAATGTCTAGGAATGCATACAATACACATACAATACTAATACTCAGTGTTGGGGAGTAACGGAATACATGTACCAGCGTTACATATTCAGAATACAAATTATAGCTAACTGTATTCCGTTACAATTTAAATAGTTGGTATTTAGAATACAGTTACCGGTACATTGTTGAAATCAATGGATTACATGACGATACTTCTGTTTCAGCAGTTTATTCGTGCTTCCACACCAACAGCACTTAGTGCGCACTAAACGAGGTTGGTCCCCATGGTTCAGTACGTTTGCCTTGGTGTGAATGCAGCCACCTCACTTCGATGCAAACCAAATCAGCCGACCGAGACCTCCCTGAACAGCTGGTCTCGGTTCGCTTCCAAACGAACCCTGGTACGGTTCGCTTGAGATGTGAAGGCGAACGCACCTCGGTCCGATCCAGTTCTACAAAGCATTCGCCTCTTTGAACGTAACAGGCACCCGCTCAGCCGCGCGCATTATGGGAATTATTGTTTGATTAGCGGTAACTCCAAGACTAGCAGCAAATTGTCGGACCGTCTGGGAATTTGGACAGACACCCACATAAAACGTATGCTGGAAAACACGCATAAAAAGGCAGATGCATTTAACACATTCAGCGCCAGGATGAGGGAGAAGGAGTTCGACCGGTCCACTGCCACCCCCAACCTTTTTGTCCAATGATTGAACGATCTTTTCTCTCTTTCTCTCTCTCTCACTTGCTCTCGCTCTCTCCCTCTCTCTCTCTATTTTAAGGCGATTTTATAAGCAACACCTATGCACTTAGCACAGTGAAAAAACTGTTAGATGTAATAGCAAATATCTTTTGCGTGAACATACCCTTATAGTCTTTGTTCCACTACAGCAAATTATATAAAATAGTGCACTTTAGAATAGGCCTGTTTAGTAAACAGGATTTGATGCCGCATTCCTACACTTATAAAATGTAATTCAATGTGGAAGTAATCCAAGTATTCGAAATACAATACTCAGATTGAGTGATGAAACGGAATACATTACATATTACATTTTTGGGCATGTATTCTGTCTTCTGTCACTGGATACATTTATAAAGTATCCTTCCCAACACTGCTAATACTGAATGTTAAAGTACACATCCAGTACACGAGCAATACTAATACTTAAAGCTGATACATAGATAAGGCCTCCCCTTTCTTACGTCTTTGATTTCTCTCGACCGGAAACAGTGAGCAGAGATGGGAAACAGATTGCTGAGCAAGGGCTAAAGATCTCCAGCTCAAATCTATACCTAGCAGGACAAGAGGAGGGGATGGTGGTGGTGGTGGTGGTGGTGGTGGTGGTGGGGGGGGGCAGCTGCGTTCAAAAGAATAATTCCCAGTCACATCTAATCAATGTCCTTCAGGAATGAAAACTCTTCGACTTTGTGATCAAAGTGTTGAACTAATCCTGATCTTTCGCGGGCCGTCCCTCTTTCCGATGCAACCTGGACATGAACCCTCCCCCCCCCCCCCCCCCCCCGCCTTGCCCATTGGGCTTCTCTTCCCCATCCTGGCCTTGTGGCTCTGGGTTGTGGTGCAGCAGCAGCACGGGTCATTCTCATTCAGGGCTCCATGGAAGCACCAGCACAGCCCTTTACAAGTGACCTGGCCCTCTTAAAACATTTACAGCTACAGTCACTCACCCCCCCCCCCCCCCCCGGTGTGCCCAGGTCCCCAGGCCTCGGGTCACTGGGAGCTCTGGATGGCGGAGAGGGGAGGGGGGGGGGGGGGGGGGTGGGGGTTAGAGGTGGAGGTTGGTATCGAAGACACTCTAGCAAAGGTTTTTTTTATCTGACTTTTTAACGCTTGATTGACTTTACAATCGCCTAACCCCACCCCCTGCGTCCCCCAGCCCCCCGATAAAAACACATGGATTGTGTTACTGCATAGCTGTGCGGCGCTTGATTGCGAAAGTCCCAACAAGAGTCCGTTTTTTTCCCCCTGCTCTCTCAGTCTAGACCTGTCGTGGTGGATCAAGCTGTGAGAGCTCAATATCAGATCAAAACAAAAAAGTGGGGGGAGGACGATGGCGGGGAGGAGGACGATGGCGGGTGGGGGGGGGGAGGGAGCAGGGGGGGTGAAGAGTGAGAGAGGGGGGGGGGGGGATCTGGACCACATCACCTCTGGTTCTAGAAACCGTTGTGAATCTGAATCTGAATGAGAATTCCAAGCCGGCGTTGTCTGCTCCGATGCACACATTCTCCCCGTGGTCAAAGGGGGACTTAGCCCAGAGATGTATCAATTTAGGAAAGCTAAACGCACCATTTAGCCGCGGCTTGGAGCACCATTGAGCGCCATCCTGTGTGCTTACCCAAGGCCTCCGGTGTTTTTATAGGCCGCCGCTGATAATAGGTTAAAACACCCAGAGCCACTGTGTGTCTCTAGCCAGGGTGACGCTAGCGTGACCCCCAGGGCCCTAATCCCTTGACCCCCAGCCTGAGCCCAGAGGCATCCCCCGGTGGCGGGGGTCCGGAGAGAAGGGGTTAGAGGGAGCTGCGATGGTGCTGAAAGTGTAGCCAGAGAGAGTCCGCTGCAGTGACCCGTGACAGGACAGGATCGGGGATCAGAGGGGCCAGAGGCCACAGCACATAATGGGGTACGCATGGCAGGCTTAGGAGGAGCGCACCCTGAAAAGGGTGTGTGTGTGTGTGTGTGTGTGTGTGTGTGTGCGCGCGCGTGGGCCCTCACATGCACGTGTGTTTGTGTGTGTTTGTGTGCGTGCCCTCACATGCATGTGTGTTTGTGTGCGTGCCCTCACATTCACGTGTGTGTGTGTGTGTGTGTGTGTGTGTGTGTGTGTGTGTGTGTGTGTGTGTGTGTGTGTGTGTGTGTGTGTGTGTGTGTGTGTGTGTGTGTGTGTGTGTGTGTGCACCCTGGCACCTCAGGACTTGCAAATTTACAGCAGGTTTTTGAGCCGGTGAAGCAGGGTGAGCCGGAGGGCTCGTTAAGGGGCTGACCCCTGCGTCAGGGTCAGGTTTTGTGGAGTGGAGAGATGTCAGAAGTGAGGAAGTGGCGTGTTGTTTTAAGCCCTGTGTGTTTGCTTGCTCGTTTGATTAGAGAGGCTTCCCCTACTCATGCTGAGAGGTGGATAAACTTACACTCTTCTTTTATCTGATCATCTGATTACACACGCATGGACTTTTAATTAGTATTATTCATGTGCGGTGTGAATAATGGGGATCGTGGAAATATCGTTGAACCGGGATCTTTACAATGTTTACGTTCCGTATTTATGAACTCTTCACTGATCTCATAAAAAGGGTTAACTATTGGAGCATATGTTTGCAAAGAGAATGAGCAAAGGCTTTTGGCTGGCCGGCTGACCAATGATGACAGAGTGACAACCGTACCGGCCTATCATAGGGAGGCCGGGTGCAGTAGCTGTGCCCCAAGATAACAGGGCTCCATTTAAACTCATAAAAAATGTTGGACATTTTGATTGTGATGGAGTCCAGATGTTAAACCCTATTACCTTATGAAAAAAAAATCTTTTTTTTTTAAAGCTGAATAAGTATTGTATTGCAACATTTCTTGGATTTTAGATTTCATCACAGTCAAAATGAATAAAACTACAAAGTGTGTAATTTCTCAATACATAATATGTGGTTATATGCCTTATTAGACTCTGTCGTGATCGGTCTGTGTGTATAAATCCCAATGGTGTAGCAGTAACGAAGACGGTGTAGTGCAAGAATGCCAGGCTATGAATTTTCCGTTGTATGTATTTCTGTTTATTCTTTTTAATTGGGAATTGTGTAGTTGGCTGGTATACTGTAAAGGAAAGAACTGAATCAAATCAGTTGAAGTAATACATCACAATGATGGATGCATGTGTCAGGTTGTGGATATCTTTTCAGCAGTGAGACAGATCTGATCCCTAAAATAATTTAACCGTGGATTTAAGTTTTTTGACTTCCTCTTATTTCTTGGAAGCCAGCACTCCAGGCTCTTCCATATGTCACCGTAGCATAGCGTCCTAGGGGTCTCCAGCTCAAGAGCCTGGAGGTGTCGTCCATCAATGTTCAGCGCCTCACCTCCTCCCTGTCTCCCCCCCACCCCCTAGGAGCTGATCCCAGAGTTCTACTACCTGGCCGAGATGTTCATCAACTCCAACGACTACAGCCTTGGAGTGATGGAGGACGGCACGGCGGTCTCGGACGTTGAGCTCCCTCCCTGGGCCAAGACACCCGAGGAGTTTGTCCGCATCAACCGGCTGGTGAGTGGACAGTTGCAGAGGATTGTGTCTTATACCAGCCGACGTGATCGCTTTTCTTCGTTTGAAAACTATCCCGTTTGGTTCTCACAAAGTGCTGGTGATCACGTCAGTGTTTATGGGTGACTCAAATTTATAAAGTTGTGAAATTGGGGGAATTTCTCTTTAAAATGCGAGAGAATCTTTTCCACAGCTTGTTGGTGTAAGAGCATCGTGTCTCAGGATACTTGATACAGGTCCGGCTGTGGGCCCTGGGGATCGAACCCAGAACCTTTTTTAGTGGCTAGGGAGTTGATCATCCGAGCTACTACACTATGCTGCCCCCTGTACTTTAAGTCCGTAGTATACACACAGGGTCACCTCATCAGGCATATTACACTTCTATCTCAAAATGCAGGCTCGATGCAGGTGTTCTTAGAGACGAAGCTGTGTGTTTTGTAGCGGTTGTTTGTTAGCATCCGCCCTGCTGTAACCCCCCCCGTCCCTCTCCCCCAGACGTAGACACTGATGTCTTCTACCTAGTTCACTATACACCATTGACCCATGGCCCAGAAACATATTTTTTATTTTCATCCCGCTGTGTCTACAGAAAGTAAAGACACACACACACACACACACACCATTCCTCCTGCTCCCTGATGTGTCATGTAAGGGCCGGCCGACTGAAGGGCTGTCAGAAGTCTCTGTGTCTCCTGGTGCTAGCTTACCAGGAAATGCTAATGCAAAGAGACGTAGTGTTATTTCCTGTCCGTCTCGCATCTCTTCCTGTTACCTGAGCCCAGCAGCATCCCTCTCCGACATGGCCCCGCTCTCTGTTTGCTAAGTAATCTAACATCGCCTCTCCTTTGTGTGTGTGTGTGTGTGTGTGTGTGTGTGTGTGTGTGTGTGGTGACTGTTTAGCCTCTGTATTTTCCTACTTTAGATCTCTCCCTCTTTCCATTGAATCGAGAGTATTAAACTCTACTCACACACACACACACACACAATAAACAGTGTTGCGTGTGTGTTTTATGCATGCATATATCCAGTGCTATTGATTTTGTGTACCGCCAAGCCCAGCAGGTGGATAGATCTGGTTCTAGCAGAGACCTTAACACGGAGCACAACACACACTGTCCAAACAATGCACACTGTCCAACACACACGCACAAGCACGCTCTAGCTCATACATACACTAACTGCATCAGGTGTAAACATAACAGTACAGCCTATGGAGTAAACTCAGAAAGTTGTGGTTTAGTAGTGCACAGTACTGCATGAATAAAAACAGCCTTAAACCTATTTTTAACTTCTGTACTTTTTTTAACTTCTGTATTGTATATTTACAATGATTGTTTCTCCGTTTCTTGAAGGAGAAGGTGAAATGTCACAAGATGCATTTACAAAAAGTACTTTCATTTGTAGGCGATAGGGTTAGCAAAAAGTACAAAAAACGGTGGAAGGTCCCTTGAAGAACTGAGGCTGGGTACAGCAAACAGTTAATCTGAATGTGATGAATCATTTCTCCACTGGTACCTCGTGATTTGTACGATGAATCAGAAGAGGAGAGCTGGCTAAGGGAAGTATGACTGGAAGAAGGGAGCGCAGTGTGCGAAGGATGGATGGAGGGAGAGAGGGCGGGCCGGACGGAGGGAGGAGGGGAGGAGGGGATGAAGGAAGGGAGGGTGAGTGGGTGGACGGGCCTCTGGTCATGACAGATAGCTGGCATTAGAAGGTGTCAGCTGGTGACTTTGGTACTGTAGAGGGAGGGAGGGAGGGAGAGAGACAGAGAGAGAGGCAGAGTGGGGAGAAGACCAGGGAAGGACTTAATGGTCTGTTCGGTTCTCCTTAGCGTGTCTGCTGCTAATGGCCTAGCAACACAAGGATCCACGGCAGGGGAGGACACGCAAACACACAGCAAACACACAGCCCACACACACACACACACACACACACACACACACACACACACACACACACACACACACACACACACACACACACACACACACACACACACACACACACACACACACACACACACTCACACTCCTGCTGTCTCCATTCTGGTTATGAGCCTCAGATGATTAACAGCTAATTAGGGCCCAATCTGGTAAAGCCATTAAAAGCCCTTCATGTTAACGGATTGTGGCGCCGCGCAAAACGCTCTCCTGATTTCGCTATTTAAGTGACTGATAGTTGTGTGCTATGTAATAAACACTGGGCAAAAAAAAGAAATTCCAATCTAATTTCAGCCTTGTATTATTGTGTTTGGTCCACAGTCAAACCCGACACAGTACTCTGCTTGTTGCATCGTAGATAAAACAAAAAGTAAATCAGGAATCATGTGTGCGTGCCTGTAGGTGTGCGTGTTTGTGCGTTAATGGTTTTTGTAGCTGACAGTTGACCTTGACAAAGCAGAGGATACATAATCTCTGTTTGAAAAAACATCATTTTAAGATGTAGCAGGGATTAGCTAGATTTCAAACAGGCCTGCTTTGCATCAAACTTTCCTCTTCCTTTTTTTTTTTGCCGAACACGTCAACACAAATGGCCACGCAGGCACACAGTTTGTAAATTACCAACCCTAACTCACACGCACATACCATGTAGCTGTCCTATCATGCACACGCATGCACGCACGCAACATAGCACATATACCTATGCAAGCACTCACGCACATGTACACACACGTGCGTACACACACGTGCGCACACACGCAAACACACACACTCGCAAAAACACCCACTCGCAAAAACACATGCATTCAAAAACACACACTCATACAAACACGCACGCACACACAAGCAGAGCGCAAGTCTTGCTGTGGCGTGCCACAGAGTTCAGGTTCTTGTTGTTGCTTTTACCAGGGGGTCAGCGAGGAGGTTAAGAACTTGATCCTCCCTCCACCAGATAACTACATGTCTCTGGGCGCTGTCAGCCCCCTCCCCCCCCCCATCCCCAAACCCTGACATTCCACTACATACGGCCACATCTCGCTCACCTCGAGGCCTGCTAGCCATTAGCCTGACCACAGGTGACCACCCTTGTGTATGTGTCAGCTGGGTGTTCACGTTGGGTGTTTTATGCAGTGTCGTTCACATGTCTACAGAATGACCAGAGCCCATGCTACAGTTGAACCGTTTAATGCTTCAGCAGATGCTGCCTTACAAAGTGACTTGCAGTGGGATGACGTGATTGTCGTTGATGAGAAGGTGGGGGTTAGGCGTCTCGCTCAAAGATGATTGCAGGTATTGATAGATGTTTTATCAGGACGGTAATCGCGCGCGTGTGTGTGTGTGTGTGTGTGTGTGTGTGTGTGTGTGTGTGTGTGTGTGTGTGTGTGTGTGTGTGTGTGTTTATTTATCGATATGAATTTTGATGACATTCCAAGCACTGAGGGTCATTGAGTTGAAGTTTCATAATTTAAGAAATGGTTGACTAGAAATAATTTGGCCTCTCTCAAACCTTATCCCAAGTATCCCCAAGTATCACAAAGATATCTTCCCGTCCTCGACTTTAGGACACCACTCACAGAGGCAAGGGAAGGCCTTCACCTGAAGGAAACGTATATAAAAAAAAAAGAGTTCCCCCGGACTCCATATGGTTGTTGAGCGTGAGAGTCTGTCCGTCGGAGCCGCAAGTGAGCGCGTTCTCCCGTCCTCTTTACGGCTCCGATGGTTGGTTCCCCTCACTCATCTGTCCGCCTGAAGGGCTGCTGACAGAGCCGTGAAGCAGACCCCCGGGAGGGCCTCCGCGGCATGTACAGAACCCCGGCTCCTGCCCCCTTTTAACCGGCCCGCTCACTCACAGTGACAGAGACATCAGCTCAACTAGCTCGCAATGGAGAGGGAGGCAGAGAGAGAAGGGGGGGGGGGGGGGGAGAGAGAGAGGGAGGCGGAGAAGAAGAGAGGGGGGGAGAGAGAGAGGGAGAGAGAGAGGGGGGGGAGAGAGCGAGCGAGAGAGGGGAGGGGGAGAAAGAGAGGGAGAGAGAGAGGGGGGGGAGAGAGAGCGCGCAGAAGAGGAGGGCGGGAGAAAGAGAGGGGGGAGAGAGAGAGGGAGGGGGAGAGAGAGAGGGAGGGGGAGAGAAAGAGAGGGGGGGAGGAGAGAGAGGGAGGGGGAAGAGAGAGGGGGAGAGAAGAGAGAAAGGGGGGGAGGGAGGGGGAGAGACAGAGAGGGGGGGGAGAGGGGGGGGAGAAGAGAGAGGGAGAGAGAAAGGGGGGGGGGAAGAGAGAGAGTGGGGAGGGAGAGAGAGGGAGAGAGGGAGAGGGAGAGAGAGAGAGAGACATAGGATAGCAATACAGAGAGTGAGACAGATGGTGAGCAATGGAGAGACAGAGCAGGAGGGAAAGATGAACAGAGAGCAATGGAGAGGACGAGAGAGCGGGAGCAGGGGGTCGTGTGGGGGGGTGGTGGTAGTGCTGGAGAGGTCCCCTCATGTTGAATGGGTGCAACCAGTTGAGTGATGGTCCAGAAGCCGCTACTGAGACAAGAAACAACCATGGGTCATGTTCAAAACGTATTTTATAGCCCTGTCTGGGACGGCCCCCAAAAAAGCATAGATGGGGTGAGGAATAACAGTTAACAGTTTAACAGTTATCAGTGGAACTTTCAAGTGCCCCTGTCGTACCAACTCTTTGGCCAGTAGACCGGCCCATCCGTCCTACAACTGGTGGACACTCGCTTGTGATGTGGTTGGTAGAAAATCAAATAAACGCCACTTGTGCCTCTTCAATCAGAAAAGGGTCACGACAATGGGCTCAGTGACAGTCCCACGCTCGGCGTCCCAGCTGTTGTCATGGTGACCCCGCATTAGCCTCCCGTGCCGAGGTGTAAGCAACATGGCCGCCTCACGCTAACACACAAATGTCATGTCGACGTGGCCACAAAAACGACCTCCACCCTTGACATACTTTGTATCCCTCAGCCCCCCTTCCCCCCCATGTGAAAAGCCGTCAGTTTGTTCCCTGTCTGCATCATATGCTGACAGCCCCCCCCGGCCCCCCCGCCCATACTCACTCACACACAAAGCGTGTCAGCGAATCACAACGTTGGCAGGGCTCCTCTGTGCTCGGTACTGATCCAGTGGAGCTGAAGGACGTTGGGATTCAGGAGGCCAGGGCTCATGAGCAGAGATGATTTACTAGAGCAGGAGAAGAAGAAGAAAAAAACTCACTAGAAGATGTATCAGCTCCCCTCCTGGCATAAGGTCTGCGTTATGTCATGTGCGTACGTGTGTTATTTTGTGGACATGTATATGTGTATACGTGTGTGTGTTTCGGTTCGGGGGCTCTTACATTTTTTTTTTCCCACAAGTCCGAGGCCAGACGTCTTAACTCCCTAGCTTGGACCACCAGTTGCTGAGTCAAAGATCATTGGTGTTTACATTCACCTCTCATCCCCGCAACACCCTCCCATCACCCGCCAGCTGGGGCACCCGTCATCTTTCAGATGTGTTTTGTTTTGGTTTTTTGAGGGTTTTATATCTTTTTTTTTTTCTCAGCCGTTCCCATGTTGACGTCTCTTCGAGTCCCTGTAGGAATTCACATGTGAGCCGTGGTTAACCGCAGTTACGAGCCAGCACAAACGGCTAAGTGATTCGTCTGCCTCTTGCCCAGTGACTAAGTGAGTGAGACGTTGGATAGCCCAGCCCAGCCAGACCTAGCTTAGCGTAGCCTAGCCTATCTGCTAATGTGCCCAACGCGGGCGGCACTTTGTTTATTCTAGCTGGCTATCGCTGCGCTAATCTGTTCCCTACTGTCAGATGGGAAGACGTTGGTTTTTCTTTGTCTTCTACGGGATGCGAGTTGGGCTTCGGGAGTTTGGAGTTTGTGGGGGGGGGAGATGGTTATCTGGCTAACGTCAGCCAGCGCTCACCGTAGTGTACCGTCATGTGTGAGGGCAGACATGTTTACTGTGCGATCAGTGTTTTACGAGCTGTCCCTCCTCCTCCTCCTCCTGCTCCTCCTCATCCTGCTCCTGCTCTTCCTCCTTCTCCCCCCCCCGGATGACGTAATGGTTCCTTCTGATTAGGCCCTGAGAAAATGGATGATCTAGTGTCGCTGACATGCTCACTCACTAATGTTGTCTGTCTCCCTCCCTCCCTCTGTCTCTCTCTCTCCCCCAGGTCCCACTGCCCCCCTCCTGTCTTTTGTTTTATTTCAAAGCTCGTCTGGAGTATTCTCTGTGAAACCTGCAGGGGTTGTTTTTAGCTTCTTTCTTTTTTCCGTTCAGAACCAAAGCTTGTGGCTTTTTTTCTGTCCGATTTGAGACGGTTATTTTCACTGTTCATAAAGTTCAGTCTTAACCTCAGCTCTAGCTTTTCTAAAGGCCTGTGGGACAGATGGTCTCGTCTCAGTAGTTCCCAGGCCAAGGTGACGGCTCACTGGATCTGAAGGAGAGAGGGCAGGGTTTGATCTGCACACACTCGATTGCCAGATACGCACACACACATACACACATACACAAACACGGCAATGTTTGGAGCCAGAAATTGGATTACTTTTTCTATACTTGCTATGTCTATTCTATTCGCCCATTGCATTTGTACCGTTTCACCAGATAAACACTCTTGCGCACACATAACTCCATATGCAGTGATAGTTATTCAATGTCAAACTCCACATCTCATTAGGTGCTCCCAGACTGATGCACAACACAGAAACACAATATGCAGATTCACCCAAACTCATTAACCTTTCCTCCCAGCCCATTGCTTCTGCTGATCACACCGACGCCATTTATCCCAATCACCCTACCCACACACAAACACACACCGACACACACAAACACAGACAGACAGAAAGACACACACACACGCGCACAGACAGACACAGATACACACAGCTAGACACACACACACTGACACATACACACACACACACACACACACACACACACGTACACACACACACACACACACACACACACACAACACACACAGCGAAACACACACACACACACACACACACACACACACACACACACACGTACACGCACCCAAAGCCACACTCCATCCTACTGCCAGGAAACCACCCTATCCGACTGCAAATTATCAGAGAAGACGATTCCCTTCCAAGCAGCTATCCAAATATTCCTCCGTTTAACAAGGATGAAACTCTCCCCGATGTCGGGTCTTTTAATCAGCTCGGACTGTTGACTTAGGGCCGTCTCTGATCCCTACCGCATCTGATCTTCTGGTTGCGGTGTACTGTGCTGAATGATGAACGGCTACGTGGCCAGCTTGTTAGCCCCCTGTGTCTCGGTGAGTGGATAGGTCATGAGCTTCTTTAAGGCTGGAGGAAATGTTTAATCGTTGGTTACCTAGCAGACAGCACATTGACAAGTCTAGTATTTCCTGCTAGCACTGCTAAATAATTATACCATTACAAAAAAAATCTGCCTACATTTGGTTATGAACCCTTTAAAATCATTATGCGTGTCTGTATTTGTCTGACGTTTGTGTGCATGCGCATTTGTGTGTGCGCCGCCCGGATTTTCTGTTGTAAAAATCCAAACACAAGGCAGCTAAAGATGTCATTCCGTTGCCAAGTTTCCGTCAAAGCCATTACATTTTTCCCTGTTTTCTTTTTCCTCATAAGCATGTCAAGCTTCTATATTGTTTACCCTACTTTCCGCACCGTGGAGCATAGCACTTAGCGCATGTGTAAGGTCTGCAGTGCGCCAGTTCTCAAAGTAGGGCCAAATCCGCCATGACATGTTTGTTTTTGGGTTCTATTTCCCAATCACGGCCCAATCTGCTTCTCGTCACCCCCGCAACAGGATATTCCTGCGTTCTAAAGTGGCTGAGAGATTGAGAGGAAGATGAGAGAGGAGAGGAACAGGAGAGGAGAATGCGTCAGCGCCGAAGAGTGTTGGGTTCCACTGTGCTTGCGAGACTTTCACTGACCCACACACACATACAACTTTCACAGTTATGACCTGATCTGATTGGTCGGGCAGAGCAGGGAAGGGAAATACATGTATGGTGCCCCCTGCGTGTGTTTTTGTGTTTGTGTGTGTGTGTGCGTGTGTATGCGTGAGAATAACGGAAATGGTTTGTTAGCTTCACGACTGCTCCAAGGATCTCATTCCTTACATCATACTGGACCCCCCACTCCGCCTCTCCCCCTTCCTCCTCCTTCTCCCCCCCCCCCCCTATGGTGGGAGAACAGAGCTCCTAGCCCCCCCCCCCCCCCCCCCTATGGGGCTTTAATCAGGGTGCTGGTCACATCCAGCGTGAGGCAACCCCTGGTGAAAGTTAGGGGGTGGGTAGGAGACGGGGGTCTGAATATGTGTTTGTGTGTGTGTGTGTTGCATGTGAGAGAAATGAAAGATGTGAAAATGTGGAAGGAGTTACTTTTAGTGAGGGGGCTAGGAATGGCTGGCTATCGGATGACTGATGGTACTGGTTGGGTGTCAACTTGGAAGAGTACTTGTAGGATATCTTTGGTGTGGGGGGGATACATTAATACTAGGGGGGAACACGTCAAGGCTGTGATGCTATGTTCACCGGGACTTTATCAATGGTTGACAATTGGTACAGATACGTTTTGACAAATTGAGTTAAATATCCAATAATATTTTGTTGAATGGGTTGCAGACACACATTGTTTTATACAAACACACATATGTGCACCCAGTACAAATCCCAGAGCTGACACCTATATATGCTAATGACTAATGAGTGTGACCATAGTCTGGACCTGTGATTGAATTTAGAGCCAACAAGTGTCCACCCTGATCCGCAATAATCAATATAACAAGAGACGAATCTGTCACTCACACCCATCAACACAGCCGACATGTGCGTTCGATGACCCTCCCACACAGTCAGTGAGACGCACATACATATACACATATCTGCATGCCATTGAAATGCAAATGAGCGGATTGATTTGTTAAGTGACATTTTAACATCCTTACAGACAGGTCCCCATAAGTCCTTTAAAAAGGTTTTTAAGGCCCTGCGAGGGCCGGGCGGGAGAGGCATTCAGTGGCACCTCGTTAAGATCCTTGTGAAACCCGTCCCCCCATTCAGACCATAAAGCTCACCGCAAGAGCTGCAGCCCAGCACAGACACTCCAGCGCTGGGCTTAACGCAAGCATAATGGGGGCCGAAGCCTTCACTTTAAAAGGGCATTTAAAAGGAAGGTTTGGTCTGAAATACAGCAGAAGCAAGGTAATCCTGCCCATCTGTCGGGCACGGAGAGCCTTGCCAAGTCGAGGGAGGCGCTGGCCCTGCCTGTCTCCACGCCAACTCTGATCTAAGAACACGCACACGCCAGTTTGGTGTCGTTTCCATGGTGTGACAAAGGGTAGACCGGCGGACAGAACGTCGGAGCTGTCTCGAATGTGGGAATGCAGGTTTCATGTTACCCTCCCTCCATCGCCCTCACTGCCCCTTTAGTCTGAAACATCTGTAGCCGTGGTAACCTGAGACTCAAAGCCGGGCGGCTTAGGTTCGTTATGATGTATTTTTGTTGGAATGCACATCACAACCTCAAGAATTGCTAAGCAGGCAACAAAAATGACTGCATATTTTTCCTTCGATCCCTCCCCCAAAGAAATCCTGTGGTGTCTTTTAAACCTGGATAGGGTCCGCTCACGCGAGGCGTAATCCTTCGTTCTGTTTGGGACTGTGTGTGAGCTGGCACACCGTACGTCATTGCATCATATTTCCCTAATTATTGTCGTAAATATCATAAATCCTTATAGCAGACAACAAAGGGATCCGTCCTGGTCCAGAGGTGTACTTAATCATAACCCAATAACACAATAGAAACGTTGGATTCCAGCGACTTTCAATCCACCACTCCCCCACTGAGCATTTACATAAAGGTATGCTAAATTATTCATTAATTATCAGATGCTCCCCTGTGGATGGAGATGACACACACGCTGGCTGTTAATTGGCCCATCAATAACCCTGCGTGGTCCTCCTGTAGTGGCAGCAGATCCCACCTCAGGAATCTCCTATCTGTTCCAACCTTCTGGCCCCCCGTTTCAGTTCTTTTTTTATTCCGCGGCTTTTTTTGGAGGGACACACACAGAGACACAGGCGCGCTGAGAACAGTGTTATGGCTCAAACTTTGTTGGCGTGCGGTTGGCTTTAAGGTTGGCTGTTCTCTCGGTGACTTGAAGGACACACTGAGTAAAAGAGTGCGAAGAGGATAGTGGCGTGTATGCTAACAACTGCCTTAATTGATTTGCCAATTAAGGTTGCTGCTACAACAATGCAAGACGGTCAGAATTTAATTCATAATGGATCTGCTTTTTTTTCCATTTATCATTTAGCAACAGTATTATATATACATGGGAAAACCTTTGGCAAATTTCTTATGGTAAAAAAGTAAATGTCACTGTTGAGGCAAAAGAAGTTTACCTCACTTATGTTGTTATCTTGACCCGACTTGACTTGCGCATCCCTTATAGGGCATTTAGTTTTCATATATATTACAGGAAACACTAACCTCCTCAGGCACAGCCAAACGCTCCCTCAATCACTGATTATACTGTCCAGCGTGCTCTCCTCGAGAGGCCAAGGTAATCAAAGCAACGCACGCGTCCCTTTCTTTCACTTGAAGTACCATATAGCAAAATATACCCACACACACTCACACACACTCACACACGCACACACACACACACACACACACACACACACACACACACACACACACACACACACACACACACACACACACACACACACACACACACACACACACACACACACACACACACACACACACACACACACACACACACACACACACACACCAGACGTCCCTCTCCCTCCAGAAGGTAGATGCGTGTGATTAGCATAAAGGCGGGCCTCTGGAGAGCAGGCTGGAACAACACGGGCCGCTCTTTGTTTCCTCTCCACTGATTGACACGAGATTGCCGAGCACATTAAATGGCCATCAGACCCAGCATTAGTTTTTAAACCCGGAGAGCGAGGCCTGTCAAAGGTCAATCCTAGCGCATAATGAACTGATGTCTTTCTCTCCCTCGCTCGCTCACTTGCTCTCTCTCTCTCTTCCTTAATCTCTCTCTCTCTCTCTCTCTCTCTCTCTCTCTCTCTCTCTCTCTCTCTCTCTCTCTCTCTCTCTCTCTCTCTCTCTCTCTCTCTCTCTCTCTCTCTCTCTCTCTCTCTCTCTCTCTCTCTCTCTCTCTCTCACACTCACACTCACACTCACACTCACACACACATACGCACTAAGGATCCCTGTAAGCCTGTGGGTTGCCAGATAATGGCTGAAACGTCTAAGAATGTAGCATTAATCAAAACAGTAGCCCCCCCCTCCCCTGGACACAGACCTCTCAGACCAACATACACACTGTGCAAGTGTGCCTGCGTTAAGTGTCAGGGCTGCACACATCAGTGCAGTCTAGACAGCGGAGGAAAAAAACTCCTTTGGCGTCTGTTTTATCTTTCTACTGGTGGTTTTGTTTAGCTTTTTTTTAAAAAGCGTGTTCCCATAGTGCAACACTCTTCCAACAGCAGAGCGGCCAGTCGAGGCACCCTTTGGGAGGGGGTAGGGGGTGGGGGGGACCACTCCTTGACAAATCTCTCCACCTCTGCTAATTTTACTGTTTCCCCCCCCAAGTCTCAGGCCAGTCGTTGGATTTAAGTGGGGCCTGGTAGTGGGCCATTTTCTAACCGAAGACTAATACGCGTAATAACCATTAACCTATGGAGCTACCTTTTCTCTGCGCCTTTGACAAATACACTCCTCTCCACACTGCCGTCTATAATGGCACTTTTACTTATTCCAACCCTTCCAAACAGGATATTTAAGTTGTTTTGTAGCCGCAAAGGTTCTCTCTTTTGAAACCGCCGGTGCTTAGTCCATGGCCCCTGTCTTTTCGTCACATCGTTGAGGCAGAAACGTTCCTCCATTTTGTTCTCCAGCAGTCCCACAATTACCTGGGGAGAATAACATGACATAATGCCTGACGGCGCCTCTCTATGCGTGTGTCTCTTTCTTTCTCTTGCTCTCCCCTGCTCTCTGCTGATGGAAAGTTAGTAATTAAGAGATGGGGGAGGGGGGGGGTGAATTAGATGCAGAATGAGCTGTCTCAAAGTCACATTTAAGTGAGTGATGCACAGGCCTCTGCCGTAGAAGTGTAAATGATATAAATTGCCATTTAAGTGCGGCGCGGGCTAATGTTTTGTCACAAATTAATGTGACACAAGGCAGCAATGACAATCACGGCTTGCCTCATTCTAATTTGGACGTGTTCAGTGCTCTTTTGTGTGCAGGCAGATTTACGCAAATTAACACAATTGCCCGTTTTTTTTTATGCAGAAACCATAAATGTTTTGTTGTGTGTGTTTTTTGCCCACTAATGAGGACAGCATCTTGTATCAGCGTGTTGCGATGCCCCGACAGGAACAGCAACAACCTGCTGAGAGAGAGAGAGAGAGAGAGAGAGAGGGAGATAAATGAAGGGAGAGCGGGAAGTGTAGCCGAAATGGTTATTTTAATGAGCTAGCACAAATTTTCATTTTTTTTTCTTTTACAGCGACATTTTGATGTTTTTAAAACGATGTGCCGCGCCGATGATCTGTCCGCCGCTTGGTTCGTTAGCGCCGCCGTGTACAGCTGCTGTCTGATTATTTCCACGGCGTTGCTACTCGGGGATCCGAACCCGGGGAACCTGGATCTGTAAATGGGACGCGTTAACGACGACATGATCGGAGGGATGATATTTAACAACCCCTCTTTTCTTTTGTTCCTGTTCATCCCAGGCGCTGGAGAGTGAGTTTGTGTCGTGCCAGCTGCACCAGTGGATCGACCTGATCTTCGGCTACAAGCAGCAGGGCCCTGAGGCCACCAGATCCCTCAACGTCTTCTACTACCTGACCTACGAGGGAGCCGTCAACCTCAGCTCCATCACGGACCCCATGTTGCGCGAGGTGAGGCG
>OLKM01000039.1:698874-708874 GCA_900291075.1 Melanogrammus aeglefinus
CACACACACACACACACACACACACACACACACACACACACACACACACACACACACACACACACACACACACACAGATTCATTGCCAAGGTCCAGCGACCAATGTCCCCCTGTGCTGGGCCGGGCCCATTACCCAGTCTGGTGTTTAATACAGCTCCATCCTGACGCGGCTGCTGAATGTGATCTGTAACACCCCACTGCGTCTGCCCGCGCCGCTCCACCGGCCGCGCGATCGATAAATCCACCCAGCCTCTACAGGGTGCCATGGCAGCCAGGTGTACCTTGCTGTGGCCATTAGCATAAAGCATGGCGCCGTATTACCACTGAGGTATTAGCATGGAGCTATTGGCATGGAGCTTTACTAGCATGGAGCTAATGGCTCCATGCTAATACAATGGGATGTATGAGCTTTGAGCTGTTAGCATATAGCTGTATTCACAAGGAGCTAGATTAGCATGGAGCTGTATTTGCACTGAGCTGTACTAGCAGAGAGCTGAATACGTATGGAGTTGTATAAGCATGGAGCTGTTTAGCCTAGAGAGCTACCCACTGCATCCCACAGCCCACTGGTTTTTTGTACGCATGCAAGGACCCAGGCTTCCATGATGGAACACACCCACACCCACACCATCCCATCACAGGGTAGTCATGAGGACTGTGTGTTCCTCATGGAAGCTGGTAGGGAATGCCGGGAGAGGGTGAGTTGGGTGGCGGGTTGAGCATTACTCAAATGCTGCCTGACTGAACACATTTGTAGGTGTACAGAAAAGGAAAATGGCTGTCCAGTCTATTGAAATGGTTGGAGGAGGAAATGTGTGTTTTCCATCTGTGCTGCCCGCCCAAAACCTCTACAGCATGGCTGTGCTTTCCATGCAAGCCTCTGAGCTAACTAATTAGTTAAATAAACCAAGGTGGCGTTCTCTCTCTCTCTCTCTCTCTCTCTCTCTCTCTCTCTCTCTCTCTCTCTCTCTCTCTCTCTCTCTCTCTCTCTCTCTCTCTCTCTCTCTCTCTCTCTCTCTCTCTTCTCTCTCTCTCTCTCTCTCTCTCTCTCTCTCTCTCTCTCTCTCTCTCTCTTCTCCTCTTCTCTCTCACTCCTTCTCTCCTTTTCTCTCTCTCTCTCTCTCTCTCTCTCTCTCTCTCTCTCTCTCTCTCTCGTCCCAGGTCTGGGCCCTGTCAGAGGGGCACTGGAGGGTACAGGAGCTGTGTGTGGGGGTAGGGGGGCTTGGCTAGGCCGGTGTCCCCAGGGTGTGTAATTACTGAGTGACAACTGTTTCAGCCGGGGTCTCAGGGTAGGTGGGGGCGGGACAGACCCCAGGGCTGTTCAGTGTCAGAGGAGCGGGGACGTCCTGATGGTGGCGCTGGAGTTTCCGTGTGTGTGTGTGTGTGTGTGACGGTCTGTGCACATGCTGGGAATGCTGGTGGATATGGGGGGTAGTGTGTGTGTGTGTGTGTGTGTGTGTGGGGGGGGGGGGGTTGCGCAGCTGGTTCTTTGCTCCCCTGCCAGTCAGCGATGGCAGCTGAATGCACCCCACTTTCTGCCGCAACAGACAGACAGACAGACAGACGTATAAACACACAACCTCATATGGATACCATCTCGATGCCTATCTTTATTTGCGCTCACTGGTATATAAATCCCCTGACATATTTACCTCTCGGCTGCGTATCCCTGATTTGTGCGTCCGTGCGTGCATCCTCTCCCCTGGCTGACTGTGAGCACTGTGAGAGCGTTTGGTCTACATCACAGCAGATTAGGCTACTGCCTTGTTTCTCCAAAGCCATGATTACTTCCTGCCCCTGCCTCAGCCGCCAAAACTCCAAACCCCTACCCTGTTTGCAATTCGTAAGTGTGTGTGCGTTTGCTGCGCCACATCCGCGCACGCACACACAAACTTACATTATACATAGACGTCGGTGCATGGTTTGAGGGGCATTGCACGCATGCACATCTGCGTTGCGTCTCGCTGCGTGAAGAAAAGCACACCCTGTCCCCCCCCCCCCCCCCCCTCCGCCACTGTCGTCATGCACAACTTTCACATGCCCTTATGGAAAACCCCACAGCTTCTGCGGCTCAGCCAGCGACCAGACACGCACGCACACGCACGCACACACACAGAGACCTCGCCTGCACTTTACCACTTTACTGCCCTCTGCGTAACTCGGCAGAAGACAAGGGCCTCCATCCAGCGGAGTAAACCTGCTTTGACGCAACGCCACAAACCCTTAGCCCTCTGGAAATGCCTTTTTAGTTTTTGATGCACTGAACGCAGCGGCATGATATTTAGGGAGGCAGAGAGAGATTTCATGTCTGTCTTTTCATGGTATATTTTATTCAAAACCAGTCAGAAAACCCAGCCAGCCGTGCCTTGCAAACGTGGGGGACGGCAGTACGCCACGCATCAGAATTTACAAGGCTGTCCTGGTTTTTCAGTTTGTCGCTATGGGGGTGATGGGAGGGTCGTGCTTGAGGGGAGGGGGGGATGGGATTTGCATAAAAGCGTCTTGTTCTACATAGGTGTCCATATTGCCGTGTCGCTGAAGTAAATCAAAAGGGGGGGGGTGGGGGGTCCGGGTGGTGGTCGGTGGTGGTGGATGGGGGGGGAGGGGGGCGATGGGAGTGGGGGGTGAGATGGGAGGGTGTCTATGAGCCACCGGCTACTCAGTCATTTAAATGTATAGAATGGAGAGAAGCCTCATCAGACACGGGCCAGCGCCCCCACAGGAGATTGGCCTTGTGGGAAAGACACCCAGAGCCCGCCATATAATCACCTGAGCAGGGCGAGCGGGCCAGTATCTGGGGGTAGGACGCGCTGACCTAGCCCGGCCCACCTCTCAGCGGCTCCACCACCCCTAATAAATGTCAGGGGCAGAATTTAATGAAGACAGGTTGAGTGACTCAGAGACGGTCGGCCCCCTTTTTAAGCATTAGCCCCTTTAGGCAAATGCCCCTGGAGTGGTAGTTAAGGGGGATATGGGCGAGCCCCCTGGACCTTGAATGTCACCCCCCCCACCAGCCACGGCGGGGGGTAGGTGGGGGGATGTGTGACACTTTAACGCGGGGTGGTGGCTGACGGTGTTGGGAGTCACCCAGGGGTGGGGCTGGGCTGCTGGCTCGGGGATGGCGGTTGGAGCGAGCGGACGTAGGGGGTTTCTCTGGACTCTCTGTGGTCAGATCTTGGGAGCGCCGTGTGTTGTTGACCTCAGAGCAGACCCGGCAGCGACGCCAGCTCGTACCGTTGGCCGCCCTCTCCTTCTGCGTGTTTCCAGCGCCTTGACACAACGCTGAAACACACACGTCAAATAGCTGTTGAAATTTTCTTTTATTTAATTTTTTTCCTTTTCTTCTTCATGACCGCGCTCTAAACTCTGAATCCCACTAATACGGTTTTGTTCCATTAATCATCATTTCTTTTTTCTGATGGATGCTGGGAAGTCTAGCGAGTAGGTTTTCTTTGTGCGTTGTTTGACCCGTGTTCGGATTTGACAGGCCCCCTGATGGCTCTGATGTTTTCGTAATGGACGGCCCTCATGGAGCCAGGAGGGGATTCACACCGATGAAACAGGCATGTTATTCCCCTCTCAGTTGAAAGGGGACGGATCAAAGCAAAAGAACGCCAAAGAGAAAAGCTTAAAAATGAATAGAATAAAATAATAAACTAGGAGAGGGTAGATGGCATTCTGTTGAATGGGTGTATCGCCGAAGTATGATTTATAGACTGCTAGGAGAGAGGCAGACCATATAAGGTATTGCCATTGACCTTTCGAGTTGGTTTCCTCATCAGCCAAATATGCATCAATAAATGTTGCGGTACATAGAGGCTGAATAACATACTCTGACATTCCTGTCAATCAAGGAATTGTTAAAATCGATGTCATGTATGTTTATGTAAAGATATGGAAATCCCTCCTGTCCATTCCTAGCTTTTCTTACCTCTCTATTGCTGTATCTCTTTCTCTCTCTCCCGCTTTCTCTACTGCTAGCTCACTTTACCCCTTTCCCTCTATCCGTCAATCTCCCATTCTTTCCGAATCTCTCTCTCTCCGTCTTTCTCTACTGCTAGCTCATTCTACCTCAAGCCTTCTGTCTGTCAATCTCCTTCTGTATCTGAATCTCTCCCTCCATCTTTCTTTATCGTTAGCTCATTCTACCTCTTGCCCTCTCTATCTGTCCATCTCTCTCACTCTCTGTTACTCCAAGTTCCCATGTCTCACTCTCACTTTCTTTCTCTTATCGCTGGCTCAGTCTACCTCTCGCCCTCTCTATCTGTCCATCTCTCTCTCCCTCTCTGCTGCTCTGAACTCCTATGTCTCTCTCTCTCACCCTCTGGCTTCTGGTTAGTTTCATACAATGGGGATAAGCGGTCCGACTTCACGAACCCTTTTTCGTTTTCTTTTTTTTTTTTGTCATGGAAATACCATCCGCAGGACTCAACCATGACCTCACTCTGCGAGACCTCGCCAAGCCGGGCTTCAACACAGCTCACACACACACACACACACACACAAACACACACACACACACACACACACACACACACACACACACACACACGGTACGGTTTGTCGTTTTGTTTAGGGGAAAAAATGACAAAACCAACATATTTTGTTGCTCACATAGAAGATGGGAGGAATAGGGGTTATTTTAGCCCCGATCCTCCAGACCATATCCCTCACCCCAGACACCCCAGCGTCAGAGGGGTTACAGGGGGGTTGTCGGCCTGTCTGCCTGGCCTGGGCCCGCCACGGCGCAGCCCCCCATAGATCTGCCGGGCTTTATAGATGTGTGTGTCCTCCATCCCGGGGCTGCTGGGGCTGACAGTGAGCTGTGTGAAAATGTCCAGAGGCCACAGCACCGGCGTCTGCCCTGACATTTATGGTCCTATACCTCTTCATTAACACCAGCTAGCCAGCCCACATGCCTGCCCGGCTAGCCCCGGCCTGGACTTGTGTGTGTGTGCTTGTGTGTGTGTGCTTGTGCTTGTGCGTGCGTGCGTGCGTACCTTACTGTTTCTCTACTGGTGATTGTGTATACATGCGTGGTGCTTGTGGGAGGTATAACGTGTGCGCACTTGCATGTACTGCGTTGGAGCTAACAGACCTGCTAAGATGTACACTTGGCGCATGCAGGCGTCTTTGAGCGTGTTCATGAGTTGTGTTCGATGGCAGGGCACGTTTAACCACCATCGATGTTCATAAGTGTAGAATATATAATGTAGATTGGAGGTGTTATAGAAAATAGAAAAATCTTGAACCACATTTAACATCTCTTAACCGTGCAAACATAAGCAAATATGGGTTGCTTTTTCCTTCCACTTCAACCTTGGACGCCTTTGCCCCGGAGGCACTGCACTGACTTCTCGGGCAGACCATAATAGTCTTGTGATGTTTTTGTGTGTCTCTGCAGGCTGTGGAGTCTCAGATCAGGAGCTTTGGACAGACTCCCTGCCAGCTGCTCATCGAACCACACGCACCCCGCAGCTCCGCTATGCAAGTGGTGAGTACACACACACACACACACATACACACACACACACACACACACACACACACACACACACACACACACACACACACACACACACACACACACACACACACACACACACACACACACACACACACACACACACACACACACACACACACACACACAGCCCGCCCGCACGCACGCACGCACGCACGCACACACACACACACTCACACTCTCCTCCCGGTGTTCTCTACTCTATCCTTTATTATTCCCTCTGTTTTTTCTTTTGAAGCTGCCACACTGTTTTGCTCTCTACCTCTCCCTGCATATTCTTATTTTATGATTATTATGAGCAGTCTAATAATCAGTATGCATCACACTTTCATCTTAACCAATCATCCACTTGATTTTCTGCTTATTGTTGTTGTTTTTCTGGTTTTGAACCAATCTGCTCTGCCATCAGAGAGAATGTGGTTCTCCACAGTCTGGCGTATAAGTGGTTTTATCCATACTATGTCCATGTATCTATAACAGAGGAACGGGTTTAACAACCGTTGGTAAAATAATTATGATAAGAAACATGCTTTTTGAAAGTTAAACAGCAGAAAATAAACTAAAACCTTTCCTGGGAGGGGAGTGGAGGAAACAAAATCTGCTTGAAAAGTGACAGCCTTTTTTGTGACTTAGCCACACACACTCACACACACACACGTGTGATAGGCCCAGGCCCCATGAGTCCCTATTAGTGTGGTGTCCCTGCAGCGCTGACAGCAGGCTGTGGACCACTTTCAGAAGCATGCAAACACACTCGCTCACACACATACACACACACACACACACAAACGCAGCTTCATACAAACCTACTCACAGATACACACACACACCTACACTTACACGCACACAAACACCTACACACACTAACAAACATACCTACGCATGCAAACCTCACGCACGCACACGCACACGCACACGCACACGCACACACACACACACACACACACACACACACACACACACACACACACACACACACACACACACACACGTATAGAGAAACATTTTCTCCATGCAGCTTTCTAGTATCTGTAGAAAATGCCCCATTTTCAAAACATCCCGTTTTTTCATTTCTACATCCCCTCCATTCCTCCATCTCATCGCTCCTCCTCCTCCTCCTCCTCCTCCTCCTCTCCTCCTCTTCCTCCTCCTCCTCCTCTCCTCCTCCTCCTCCTCCTCCTGTGTTAGCCATCTAAGTGTGTTGTCAGCATGTAGCGACGTAGCTACGCGGGTGGTGAAGCTGGTAATGATATTGTCAGAGTGTCTGGTTGGCTGTCAGGACAAACAGCATCCACTCTGGGAGGGTGGGGAGGGGGAGTGTTGGTGTTTAACGTCAGCCATCGGGTTGTACGCTGGGGGGGGGGGGAGGGGGGGGGGGGGCGTAGGCTGACGTAGCCTGACGTTAAACACCAGCGTACCCCGACATCGCCGCAACCAAACCGGAAACAAAATGGCCGCTTCATAAATCTGCTCCGCGCTCAACACAAACACGTTGGAAAAACGTCTCGAAAAGGTTCCCTGTTCATCGTCCTGGTCCTCCCCGACGTCCCCTTATGAGATGAATGGGAGGCACTTGAGGTTATGTATTGATATTTGTACACATAATAAGTACATCGTGGATGATGCAGTAACTCTTATCAATCAGTGGTGTTCAGAAAGGCCGTGGATGAGGCCCAGGGATCAGGCCGTGCTTGCCTCAAGTCTTTCTCACTCCAACGGACACGTTTGTCGTTTAATTTAACCAACGTCTGGTTCATTTGTTGTGTTATTTTTCATGCATGCTATTTGTGATTATAATTTGTTCATACACGAATTTGAATAATACCTATAGTTTTCTTATATATTATATATATATTTTTTTTTCCTACATGTGATTAATAATAATATTGTGCTCGGTTCATAATGATATGCATGGGTTTTTCATGAACCTTGTCAGTTGAATATTGAAATAACGGCGATGTATTGTGAGTGATTCTTTAAGGTCACATGTTGTTAAGAATTGTAGAGCATTGCATTCCTATTCCCACTGTAGCTCTCCTTTAAACCCGCGACGCGGTCTACTTCAAGCCGTCGTTCTCCTCCATTCCTTTGCTGCTTTGGCTCTCGCTGGCTTTCACGACGTCTAACAATCTCTCTCTCCTTTTCTTCACCTTGCTCTCTCTCATCCCCCCCTCTTGCTCCCATCGCTGCCCCCTCTATTACTTTCTGACTCCTCCTCCTCCTCCCTCCGCCTGCCGCGTCTCATCCGACCTTCCTTGGCGCATCCATCCGGGCATGAATTTGGTTTCCTCTTCATTGATCCTTGCATGCATGCCGCTGTCCGTCTATTCCTCAATGTCTCCCATGTGCCGGTCAATCGGTCTATCTATAATTACATCCATCCATTTATCCATTCATTGTTCATGGCCTCCATCGATCTATCCATCCATCATTCTCTCATTAATCCTTCCAATGGCCATGTTTGCATCCATCCATCCCCCATTGTGTCACTCTATTCACCATCCATCCATCATCCGCCCATCCATCCAATCAACAACCCATCTACCCTTGCATCATTGCATCCATCCTGCCCACCCTTCCGCCCTCCCTCCCTCCACCCCTCCCTCCCTCCACCCTCTCCCTCCCTCCTCCCTCCTCCTCCCTCCCTCCTCTCTCTCCCTCCCTCCTCCTCCTCCCTCCTCCCTCCCTCCTCACACCCTCCCTCCACTCCCTCCCTCCCTCCCTCCCTCACCCCTCCCTCCCACTCTTTCTCCCTCCACACTCCTCCTCCCCTCCCTCCCTCCACTCCTCCCTCCCTCCCTCCACCCCTCCTTCCTCCCCTCTCCTCCCTCCACTCCTCCCTCCCTCCCTCCCTCCCTCCCTGCGTGGTTCCTCAACACCAGTATCTTCCCCTGCAGACGCCCCTGATGTTCACGGAGCAGATGCAGCAGGACGTCATCATGGTGCTCAAGTTCCCCTCCAACTCGCCCGTCACTCACGTGGCGGCCAACACCCAGCCGGGCCTGGCCGCGCCCGCCATCATCACTGTCACCGCCAACCGCCTCTTCGCCGTCAACAAGTGGCACGGCCTCACGGGTAGGAGAGCAGCGCCAGGGCGCCAACCGTTCTGAAAACATCCTTGATTAGAATTGTTTACATCAGTGCCAATTTCTTTGATAGGTCTGTCTCTGTAAATAATGGGCAAAAAATGCTCGTACTAAATGCTAAAATGTGTAACAGGACAGTAAGGAGCGCTGTGATTTAAACTTTGCAGATTGGGTTTACTTTGGGATGACGAGAACTTTACTGGTTACTTTCAATATGAAAGATCCCCTTTCCACTCCACTTGATGGGAAAATATGTTGGTTAATTTCTGTATTTATTTGATAGATGGCATCATATGGGGGGGGGGGGGAGATCGTGTAATATGTTGTCTTCCAGTAGAAATGATAAAACGCCTCCAAGTGTAAACACTGCAGCTTGCCAACGGAGACAGCTGAAATGCATGTTATCCGGACGCCCCTGGTTTCAAAGTATCACAGATAACTCTCCCTCGTTCCCTGAGTTTTCCGCTCGCTCTCCGTTCAAACTGACTCTGGCTGACCCTTGGTGACCCGCCTGGCGTCGATAAGGCGGACGTTGATCCTGTGGAGAGTTGACTGTATCCGTGGGAGCGCAGGATCAAATGTGACACGCAGAGCTTGCAGAGTTAGGTTTCACGTCCGCCTCCATACATCACAGCCTCCTCCACTCTTCCTTTTAGATCTCGTCTTCCAAGCATGCAACCTGCCAGGGGAGTGGATTGAGTGGATGTGAGAACTTTGCTCAAAAACCGGCCATAATGGAAACGTAATCAAAACAAAGTTCACTTCCACTGCAAGAAACCGGAAGAAAATGACTTATTCTAGTCATTCCAAGATTCGCGGTTTGATCAAAGTTCACTAGAAATCAGTCTACACCCTGCACACATACAACGAAGGACGCTACCATTTGGTAGACATTTTACTGGGAACACACTGAAAAATACTCGAGGCGACGCAAGAAACAAGAAAACGGCATTAAAAAAAAGAATCAGTCGATTTCACCACAATAACAACGATGAAAAGCTGCCCATCAGCCTGCTTCAAAGCTTGGTCGAGGGCGGTGGGGTATTAACAGTTATCAATCATATTAGCTTCTTAATATCCTGGAAGGCTGCCGGGGAGGTGCGCTAGGTGACTCCTGGGATGCTTCTTAGCAACTCCAGTCCAATTGAACGCCCCGCACCGTCTCGACAAGGCCGCTTGATTACAACATTAATCCACTCTGTCTCCCCCCTCTCTCTCTCTCTCTCTCTCTCTCTCTCTCTCCCTCTCTCTCTCTCTCTCTCTCTCTCTCTCTCTCTCTCTCTCTCCTCTCTCTCTCTCTCTCTCTCTCTCTCTCTCTCTCTCTCTCTCTCTCTCTCTCTCTCTCTCTCTCTCAGCCAATCAGAGCTCGGCGGTGCAGGATCAGCAGTAC
>OLKM01000039.1:713874-716374 GCA_900291075.1 Melanogrammus aeglefinus
CCGTGTCCTCCCTGCAGGGAAGCTCACTCAGATAGTGTTTGGCCACCGGGACGTGGTGACCTGCCTGGCCCGCTCAGAGTCCTACATCGGGGGGGACTGCTACGTGCTGTCTGGCTCCCGGGACGCCACGCTGCTCCTCTGGTACTGGAACGGCAAGAACAACAGCATCGGAGAGAGCCCTGGCAGTAAGAGCCCCCACACTCGCAGAGACACAGTGTACATCCACAGATACTGCAGACACAGACACATGCACTGCCTCGCCCCGCCACACCAATCCCTCCCTTTCAATTGCCTGCATTTACACTTACATTTAGGGCATTTAGCAGACGCTTTTATCCAAAGCACACATTTGACACACTGACAGCAGAGTCAGCCATGCAAGGCGACAGCCAGCTCGTCAGGAGCAGTTAGGGTTGAGTGTCCTGCTCAGGGACACATCAACACTCTAGCTAGGAGGAGCTGGGGATCGAACTCGCAACCTTTCGATTACAAGACAACTGCTCTACCTCCTGACTGTATTATATTTGTCCTAGGTGTTCTTTTAGGGTTCCTATATTTGAATGAACCTACTGAATAGCCAACTAGGAGCTGATAAGAACTGTAGAGAGAATCAAGACCAAGTATTCCAATGAATGTGTACTTGGACTTGTTACATATGGCACATAAAAAAACCTCTCAATCTATCACCACACGCAACATGCACAGATGGATATGCTGTTCATAGATACAGACAGACGCACAGAAATGCATACAGACACACACACACACACACACACTTAGACAAGAAGACACACACCCGTTTTCTTTTTGCCTCTCATACACATGTACTCTCGCTGACACACACACACACACACACACACACACACACACACACACACACACACACACACACACACACACACACACACACACACACACACACACACACACACACACACACACACTGGCGTGTGTGGGTCCTAAGGGAGACAGTTGTGACGGTGTGATTTACGGCCTCCCTGAGAAAAGTAACAACTAGTTTCATGTGACTAGACCGGCTCTCAGCAGCCAGAGATTGGATTTTGCAGCACCGCTGCACCAGGAACGGCGGCTTGCTAATCTCTGAGAGCGTGCACACACACACACACACGTGCACACACATACACACTAACTAATACACACTTACACCCACATACACAAACCAATACACACTAAAAACACACACGTACACAGACTCAAAACCCACAAACATACTGAGACACATGCACACACGCACCACACCAATGCCCACGCTCACTCTCAAACAGCCGTTTCCACACTTTTGTAGAGGCATGCAAACTAATACACACGCACACACACACACACACTTTCATGGACACATGCACACTGTTACACACGCACACCCTCATAGCGTGGGTTTAGAGCAACGTTCACCAGTACTAGTTCGTGTGAGTATGTGCATGTGTGCCCTATACATCTCTGTGTGCATGCGTGTCAATGCGCTTCCCATGTATATGTATGGTGTGTGTGTGTGTTTGTGTGTGTGTGGGAGCATGTGTGTGTTGACCAGGTAAGTGAGTGAAAGTGAGGACCACTTAGAGTGGCTGGCCTGCAGCATGAGAGTCCAGCGCCTCCGCTGAGCCTGTGGGGTCACAACGGTCTCCGATAAAAGAGAAAAATATGTGCGTGTGTGTGTGTGTATCGGAATATGTGTGTGTGTCGTCACCGTGACATATGGTGCTTGCCATGATCAAAGGCTAGCGAGAGCAGGGAGCAGCTATTAGCCTCCCTGGTGCTAATTTGGGTGGCTTAGGTCTGCATGCTGTTAGGGTCTGCCTGCACCCCGACTGTCGGGGAGGGGGGCGGTGGGGGGGCTGGCTGGGGATTTTATTATGCTAGGGTGAGTTAATGGCGATAATTGTTTGCCTCGTACCGCGTAGAAGACTTCCCAGGAGGCAGAACCTGGGGATTCTGTTTCTATATATATTTTTTTATAAATAAGGAGGTTATAGTGTACTGGACACCTTTAACATGGATTTGGTTCTGTTGAAACGTGATATTTTTCTGTGATCCTGCATTTTGGCTACTCGGCGAAAGGAAAATAATAATTCGGTTGCTATTCCGTTTCTTTAAAACAAGCTCATTTCCATATCGCTTTCACATCCTTTGGTGTGTTTTTCCGTGCGTGTTTGTTCTTGGTGTGAAATCAATCAATGACATCATACTACTGTAGAAGCTCTCTGAGCCAGCTGCATTGCTACAGCAGTGGGACACTCTGAGCACACGGGTCGGTCCCAGTGGGAATGCATGTACAGGAATGTGGTACACGCGCATAAAAACTATCCCATGTCTTTTCATACATGTGGAAAAAGGCGGGTGTGTGTGTGTGTGTGTGTGTGTGTGTGTGTGTGTGTGTGTGTGTGTGTGTGTGTGTGTGTGTGTGTGTGGTGTGTGTTTGTGCACTAGCCCCTCACCGCCACAATGTGATGCTCCATTGCCCCAGACCGCAAGATGCTGTGCC
>OLKM01000039.1:732163-744332 GCA_900291075.1 Melanogrammus aeglefinus
AGAGAGAGAGAGAGAGAGAGAGAGAGAGGAGAGAGAGAGAGAGAGAGAGAGAGAGAGAGAGAGAGAGAGAGAGAGAGAGAGAGAGAGAGAGAGAAGAGAGAGAGAGAGAGAGAGAGAGAGAGAGAGAGAGAGAGAGAGAGAGAGAGAGAGAGCGAGACACTTGTGAGATGCAGGGAGGATGGGGAAGAGAGAGGAGAGAGAGTGGGGGATGGGAGGTATGAAGTGTGTACCCAGGTCTGGGTGTCCCCTGTGGTCCTGACCGGCCAGAGGGGGGTTGGGGGAGGGTGATGACACAAGCCCATAAAACCACGCCCCCACCCCACCCCTCCTCTTCCACCTCAAACTGTCAAATAAGATTGACATCACAATGAGGCTTCTCGGTATGAAATCAAACCCAATTTCAAAGGCATATCTACCCTGCGGTGGTCTACCGCTGTGTTACAGGTCTACAATGACTTTGATTCCATGCACATCTCATGGATACTTTTTTTGGTAATCAGCATTGGTGGTGGGCTGGGAGGGATTAACAAGGTAAATGGAAAATTGATCTTCCTCTGAGGTCTGTCCCTCAGAATAGCTTAAGTCTGAGTTCAATATATAACATGAAGGAACATCAAGCCTGGCTGCTGGGTGTGGCAGGGGGTTGAAAGAGTCGCAGGTAGATACAGAAGAGAGAGCGGGAGACTTGATGTAACCAACCGACAGGTCGAGCTGTGCAGCTGATCTCTGTGAGGTCAAAGGTCCCTGTTTGGGGAGCTTTGGAAAAGCCTGATTAAGACAGATTTCCACTCTGAACATTTCATAACCCATTCCTCCATTTCCATTCAGACAGCCACACAGAACACCGATGGAACCCCGATAGGTTACTACACTCACATCAGTCTTAGGGGTAGAAACCCCCACATAACTACAATACGAAATGACCGGTGGCTTTAGGGGGCTAGCCCTGAGAAATGGCAACCAGGAAAGGGTAGGAAGACCTCCTTCTGTAAGGTTTTGTTTGAGAGAATATCAATATTACCCTCAAAACTAATCTTTCCTCTTCGGTTCAATTTTGTGCAATGATGTCATCATCTTTCTTGCACTTTTGTTAAAAGGAGCTTGCATTATAATTAACAAAATGTTGGCATTCAAATATTGCTTCGGCTTTGACAAAAGTCCCTGCTGTACATGTGCTTATCTGCTGAAAGTGATGAGATTATTTGGAGGAAGGGCCAAGAGCAGTTGGTTCATGAACATGCAAATGAAGGAAGCGCGCAGAGGACAGGGTTTTATCCCATCGATGGGGTAACCAAGGGGAATGGCGTTACCACGGCGACGTTGCTCACCATGATGACGGACACACCCGCGCTGGTGTTGTTGTTCTTTGGCGCCGTGTTGAAATGCGTCTTCAGTTTACCTGACACCTCCACCTTCATGTTGTTCTCTAGGGCTGTGGGCTCCTGAACACGCACACGCATGAACACGCACACACGCACACGCACACACACACACACACACACACACACACACACACACACACGATTACTAATAAATTACACCTCAAAGTGGTTTTGACTTACAGTCAAATCAATTGTATTTATATAGCCCTCTTTCCAGGTTACAGTCTCAAAGGGCTTCACAGGCCCCACACCCTACCACACCTCCTCACCCTAAGCCCCCTAAAGGACGAGGAAAACCTCACCATCAAGGAAGAGACCTGCGGTGAATTCAGAGCGCTTCATGAAGGAGCAGGTCATCTGGCTCAAGGATACCGACACCTTAGGCTATCGACGGAAAGTCTCAACACCCATCACACTAAAACCACCCTGCCCGCCCCGTACTGTGCGGCTGACGTCACGGGCACGTTCGGACCAATCATCACGCAGTATGGCTCACGGTCGGGGTGCTGTTGTTGGCGGTGATCCAGGGGTGGGACAGGACGTCCTGTGCTGAGTAGCGCTCCTCGGGGTCCACCCGCAGCAGATGGGCAATCAGCTCCTGAAGGGGGACACAGCGTTGAGTTTGACCCCCGCACACACACACACACACACACACACATACGATAGGCCAGGCTTCTATCACACTGCACAAGTCCGTCATATTGAGTCCCATGCGTTATGGCTTATGGACATCTTTAGATTGCCAAAGGAATACCAATGAGGGCAAGGTTATAGATGGATATATACACATATAGAAACACAGTAGGCACTGCGACTCTGTCCTTGTGTCAGCACCCAGACTGCTGCTGGGGTAAACAGCGGTTTGGTCCAGCGATGCTAACTAGAGGCTGTCACTGAGACACTGATTACGGCTTAGCCCCGGTGCTGGGAGGTAGGGGTGTGTGTGTGTGTGTGTGTGTGTGTGTGTGTGTGTGTGTGTGTGTGTGTGTGTGTGTGTGTGTGTGTGTGTGTGTGTGTGTGTGTGTGTGTGTGTGTGTGTGTGTGTGTGTGTGTGTGTGTGTGTGTGTGTGTGTCAGTGGCTCTGACCTTGACCGAGTGGCTGATGAGGTCCCAGTATGGGCTGGGGTACTCCAGCCGGCCCTCCAGGATCTGCTCAAAAAGATCCTCCTGATGGTTGCTCTCACTGGGACACAGAGACACCACCACCATTATATATATATATATATATATATATATATATATATATATATATATATATATATATATATATATATACATACACACACACATACATACACAGTATATATATCTATATCTATATATATATATATAGATATATATATATACACATACATACACAGTATATATATATATCAATACATACAGTATATATATGCACGGTATATAGCTAAAAATATGCTGCATGCTTTCTTCAGGTGAAACATTCAAGAGCTGCTCTGTCGTTATTCAGCCACAATGAGTATCGTTATGATCTTGTTATGAAATCATGTTGAGATTGAGAGATGATGAAGTTCTGACGGTGAACTCATGTCCTGTGGCAGTATTGTACCACTCTGTCTGCCCCCTCTTCATCACAGCCGCTGTCATCCTATGCATGATCCTGCATTAATACCCAGCAGGATCATGCATATGATAATGAGCCAGGTACGAACGCCCATGTCCCGCCACGCCCTCATTTGCATCTCATGAATATGTATTGATGAAGGGGTGAATATTGATGAATGTGGACCAGGAGGGAGCCATCGTCGGTGTGTGGTTTGGTTAAGCGCTGGTGGAATGCTAATGGCGTGCGCGGCGGGAGGGGGAGGTGTGGTTGTGAACAGTGACGGTCACCTCCTAAAGGGGGGGAAGCCACACAGCAGGATGTAGGTGATGACGCCGGCCGCCCAGGCGTCCACCTTCAGCCCATACCTGGCCGGGGGGGGGGGGGGGGGGGGGGACAAACGGTCAAACGGTTGACGTTTGCCAAACAACGTGGATAACTATAATATACTGTCTAATACAATTTGCCAGAAACCCTAATGAAAACTCATTTTAACTACACAAACAATGCAATTATTTTGAGCGCTTTATAAATAGTGTATAGTTTCCTATCCAACGAGAGTATCTAATAGACACTACACATAAAATATTATCCCTATGATTTACTATATTCACACTTAATAATGATTCTATTTGATCTAAAGGTAAGCAGGCTCATATAATCCACCAAGTGTCATTAAAGAGACGTATCGATCATGATATTGATCATCTTATTTAAATAGACATACAGCATTGATCATGATATTGATCATCTTATTTAAATAAACGTATTGATCATTATATTGATCATCTCATTGCTGATTAAAGCCGTGGTACCCGGTCTCTGAGATGATCTCGGGGGCTACGTAGGTGGGGGTCCCACACACGGTGTAGAGGGGCCCCTCCACCACAGTGGCCAGACCAAAGTCCCCCAGCTTCAGGGACTTGGTGCCGTCCGGGTACTCAAACACCTGGAGGACGGACACACACACACACACACACACACACACACACACACACACACACACACACACACACACACACACACACACACACACACACACACACACACACACACACACACACACACACACACACACACACACGTTAATTACTTGCTGTGTTGCATCTTTCTGTGTGTGTGTGTGTGTGTGTGAGTGTGTGTGTAGAGACATTTATTGATTGCGCATTTGTGCATAGGTGCAGTAAGTCAGCGGCCATGTGTTTGTGTGTCTGTGTCTGTGCGTGCCTGCATGCGTGTGTGTGTATACTGTAGCCCTAACCAGCAGGTTCTCCGGCTTCACGTCCCGGTGCACTATGTTCATGCTGTGCAGGTACTTGAGCGCCCCGGCCAGGTTGTACACCATGCCGCTGGCGTCCCGCTCCGTGTACTTAGCCGACGACGTGATGGCGTCAAACAGATCCCCCCCCTGCGGAAGAGGAGAGGGATTAGGGGGGCACTCTATTCACCCCAAGAGGGGGGGATTCAATAAAGACAACAATAACAACAGACGTACACCTCCGTCATCATCCAGTCTGGTTGAAGGTTGGTGGACTCTGTGCGTTGGGACAGTCTGCTGCTAGCCGAGAGGCTAGCAGCAGACTGTCCCAACACACAGAGTCCACCATAAACATTGAATGTGTGCGTTAAACCAAGATGTCTAACCCCAAACTGCTCCATGGTAACTGTGCCTGTGTTCACTCAGGGTCAGCTGCCGATGATTAAAGGGATCATTTCACTGGTAGTTTGACTGCGTCACAGTATTTACATTAGTGTGTGATACTGAAAGGAGGAAGTGGACCAAAATCAAACAGTCCTTCGCTCTTTCATCTGACAGGAGATGCAGTTATCCCAACATGACAGAGACCCTGATCAACCTAATTCAACCTCGGAATACACATGTGACAGGCACAGAGACAGAGTGTGACCCCGTTTAACAGGGTTAGGGGTTAGGGGGGGTTGACAGGGTGAGGGTAACAGTGACCTTGACCAGCTCCATGACCAGGCAGAGTTCAGTGGGGCTGTCCACCTCCTCCATCAGCATGATGATGTTAGGGTGCTTCACCCTCCTCAGCACCGCCACCTCATTCTCTATCAGGTGCTCCTGCAGACACAGAGAGAGAGAGAGAGAGAGAGAGAGAGAGAGAGAGAGAGAGAGAGATGCATCAGATGCACTCCATTATCATGCAATGCAAAGGATAAGATAACCCATGTAATAAACATAAATATCTATGTTTATATTGTAGTATATATGTTTTGTTCAAATTCTAGATGGTATATGGTTATGGATTATAGATGCTGCGTCACTGACTGTGAGTGTGCGCGTGTGTGTTGTTTGTGCGTTGTTGTTTTTAGTGAGGCAGGTGTAGATCATGGATGGAGGGTGATGAATAAAGCAGGAGCGGTGTCACTCTCCTCGCGGGGGGGATCAGAGACTCACCGGCCCCTGCGGTGCTGTGAATAATTCACAGAGAAACACAAACCCATGACCCTTTGGTTGGTTTCAAAGAGAATGGCCTAGATTGGTGTGGCCTAGAATGTGTGTGTGTGTGTGTGTGTGTGTGTGTGTGTGTGTGTGTGTGTGTGTGTGTGTGTGTGTGTGTGTGTGTGTGTGTGTGTGTGTGTGTGTGTGTGTGTGTGTGTGTGTGTGTGTGTGTGTGTGTGTGTGCGCAAGTTTATATGTGTGCGCATGTCTGCCAGTGTATCTGCGTGTGTGTGTGTGTGAAAGACAAAAAATAGAGAGGGGAAGCAGGAAAGAAGGAAAAAAGAGAGAAAGAAAGAGAAGAACAGATAAACCTGGCCTACCTTCCCAGTGCACTTGGCCTTGTCAATGATCTTCAGCGCGTACTCTTTTCCTGTCGCCCTGTACACACACACACACACACCCAACACAATGCACTTCTGTTGACTGATCCAACAATACCCCTCTGTGGTGTAGAACACTCCTAATTGACACACACCTGCGTAAACAAACAACACTGCACACAGAACGACTTCACAACACACGTGAAATTAAGACACACACACACACAACACACACACACACACACACACAACACCACACACACACACCACACACACACACACACACACACACACACACACACACACACACACACACTCTTGAGAGGAAAGCCTTCACTAATAACAGCTCTCGGCTTGTATCCAACGATCCAAGTCCACACATCAAACCTGCTTCAGCAGGCGCTAAATGAAATGTCAGGGACACCTAACCCTACACATGCACACGCACACACACACACACACACAATAGTAAACATTTTATAAGCCAATGAAGGAATGGTTTTATGTACTTTCATTTCTAATGAGGCTTATAAAGTCAGCTTCACCACACGCCCAAGAGCTGCCTCAGATGGTCCACCAACCGCAGCGTGCCCAGCTGTAGCTTACAGCTCTCTACCTGCCCAGGTCATTCACTGAAGGGGGCTAGTTGACGATGAAAGTTTGTGAGTGTATTTGAGAGTGAGTATGGGCATTAGTGTGGTGCATGTGTGCATGTGTCCATGATATTAGTGTGTGTGCGTGCGTGCGTGCGTGCGTGCGTGTGTGCGTTCGTGTGGAAAAACCCATTCCACCTACCGCTCCACGCACTCTTTGACCACGGCGAAGTTCCCGTCTCCGATGACCTTGCCAACCTCGTACTTGTCCAGGATGGGGGACGAGGAGGGCAGGCAGCCGTTGCCGTTGACTGTTAAGGAGGAGGGGGAGGGGGGGGGTGTTAAAGTGGGAAACGCCACACAACCAAAAGCCCCCCACGCATCACTGGCTGCCTGAGCACAACCCCCGTCTCCTCCGGCAGAAGTGAGTTGGATGTCCTAGCCGTAGTCGTACGCAGACAGTCCAGATGAATCCCAAAGTCATGTCTCTGACCCCCTCCTACTGGGCTGCAGTATTTCAGACAGAATTTGATGTGTGTGTGTGTGTGTGTGTGTGTGTGTGTGTGTGTGTGTGTGTGTGTGTGTGTGTGTGTGTGTGTGTGTGGTGTGTGTGTGGTGTCTGTTGGATGTCATACACTGTCAGTGTCAGTATGAGGCTGTCTGGGTTTAGGGCTTATGTAATACAGTGAGGTTGTTGAGCGGGTAAATGAGTCAGCAGAAATAAAAACTGGGGAGGGATGGGAGAGGATAGAGAGAGGGAGGGAGGAGAGAGAGGAGGATAGAGAGAGGGAGGGAGGAGAGAGAGGAGGATAGAGAGAGGGCAAGAGAGGAGGATAGAGAGAGAGGAGGAGAGAGAGGAGAGAGATGAGGATAGAGAGAGAGGAGGATAGAGAGGAGGATAGAGAGAGGGAAGGATAGAGAGGAGGAGGAGAGAGAGAGAAGGATAGAGAGGAGGAGAGAGAGAGGAGGAGAGAGATGAGGATAGAGAGAGAGGGGGAGGATAGAGAGGAGGAGAGAGAGGGGGAAAGGAAAGCCAGAGGGGGAGAGGAAAGAGAGGGGGAGGGGAGAGAGTGGGGGTGGAGGATCAGAGGAGAGATAAGAGAGGAGAGCGGAGAAGGATAACGTGAAGGAGAGGAGAGGAGGGGACAGGAGAGGAGACAAGAGGAGAAGGATAACGTGAAGGAGAGGAGAGGAGGGGACAGGAGAGGAGACAAGAGGAAAAGGATAACGTGAAGGAGAGGAGAGGAGGGGACAGGAGAGGAGACGGTTACCCTCAGGGCTGGGGGTGGTGTGTTCCTGGGGATGGTGGCGGGGGTGGTGGTGGTGGTGGTGGTTGGAGGAGCCGTTGATGTTGGGGGCCGAGGCGTGGTGTGATGGCAGAACCTGGACGAGTAGGAGAGGAAAGAGTTAAAAATATAGCCCTGAAAACACTGCAGTGACGCAGCATTTAGCTGCTGGTGCTACGGCAGGCTCAGTAACTAAACCCAGCAAGGTAATTAAACCACGTATACAATTACACACAGGGTAGAAACATCTACGTGAGCATATACCCAGATGCCCCATACTTATACTTGTGTGGCTATGGCACATGCCAATGTGTGCGTCATTACAATGACTGCATGTAAACAATGAATGCACACAGCTACGGGGAACAGCTTCACTTCTCTGATGAGCTTGCGGTTCTCCAGAAGCTTGTGTGCTGCTGCAGCGTATCCCTCTAACCACCATGTGAAGGGTAAGGTCCCGCTTAACAAGAAACAAAGGTCAGTGGTGTGATGATTCCATGGGAACCGGGCGTGTTCACCTGAGCGAGAACCCTAAAGGTGCTGGAAGCGGCGATGCATAATGTGTGACGATCCCGTGGTGCGTACACGCCAAGGTGGTGACAGATTCCTATTGTAAAACCCATGGTGCCCGGCAGGACTAAGCAGCAGAGGAACCTTTCATTTGCAGCCAGGTGGGCCCTTCTCCAAACCGCCTGCCACCCGTCACAAGGTGCTCCGGGGTGTGCTGGTGCAGACCCACCTCCCCATCTATATTCAGTCTGACCTGCCTGTGTGTCCATACATAGAAATGTCTGGGTGTGTACAGTCGCTTTAGGTATGGGGTGAGGGTGTGTGTGTGGTGTGTGTGTTGTTGTGTGTGTGGGTGTGTGTGTGTGTGTGTGTTGTGGTGTGTGTGTGTCCACCTTAAATGGTGTGTGTTGTGTGTGTGTGTGTGTGTGTGTGGTGTGTGTGTGTGTGTGTGTTGTGTGTGGTGGTGTGTGTGGTGTGTGTGTGCGTGCGCATCGTGCGGCTGTGCGTGCGCGTGTAACCCACCTTAAATCCTGCATTGTGGTGGGGGGCCGGTGGGGGAGGAGCTGGAGGACTTGGGTTGGACCTCGGAGTGGAGATCTGGCTGCCCGGACCCCCGTTAACTCACAGAGGGGAGAGGGAACACGGTGAGGGAGAAAGGAAAAAAGCTGTACAGCAGCAGTAAGAGTGGGTATTGGAGAAGCCTGCCCAAGTGAATTGCCTGTCATTGAAAGGTCCCAGACAGTAGTAGGAGGATTCAGGTGCAGTGGGTGCCGTGAGCATCCGGGGGTTTTGAGCCTAAATCACTAAGACAAAGAACCCAACAAAATCTGGACCTCATTCCATCATTTTAGCCGGGTCGTTCTCTAAACACATGGGAATTGTGTTATTTTGCCACTTGTGCATTTTTCTACTCTTTGAAAGGGTTCTTTGTCTGGACCTTTTGCATGTATTCAATGTCGTTATATTTCAAAAGTCTTTACATTTGATGCAAATGTAAAAGCGAAATTTGGTGAGTGAGTGAGCGAGTGAGCGAGCGAGAGAGAGAAAGACGACACACAGAGACCAAGAGTCTATTTGTGTGTGAAGGATAGATGAAACTAACAGCGTACTTATTTAGGGACCACTAGGCGCGGGAAGTGTCCTAATAGCTTTGGGGCTAGACACTATGTGCAACAACCATCGGATGACTCTCTCACACTCCTATGTTCTGTATCTGTCTATTCAATAAAACGTTAGAGATAAATGATAATTAGCAAGTAGAAAGCTGTAGTATACAAGATCTCCCGTGCTCCTCTCGGTGGTCATCACCCGTTCTACCCTGGCTGATGAACCACCCCTGGGCTGGGGCACAGAGTGTTTGGCGGTACTGAGCTGTCTAAATAGCCTAAGACAGGAGGAGGATAAGCCATCAGAGGACTGTAGTCCAAAGCACAGAATCCAAGCTAAAACATGGGACGGCTTTCATAAAGTTTGTACTTGCGGCCAAAAGATTCCAGATCCAAAGAGGATATTGTCATTTAGTGGGTTCATGACATAGAATATTTATGAATCAATTAGACGCAATGGCGTAATCAAGTAGCCTCTCTTGCTCGGGGCCTGGTGTGGAGTGTCATTTGTGGAAAACAGAAGTCGCACCTCACTGGCTGATATAGGAGGCCATGGCAAGCCCATACACCATCGTTGAGGAGGTGAAGAGCCTGGGTTGGTTGATAATGATGTCATGTCACTCAGGCCTGTTGCGCGTTCCTGAGCACCCTCCTCAGCTCGCCCACCTCCTCGCACTCCGTCCACCTCTCCACTCTCATCTGTGGTTATTGAGAGGCGGAGCTGTGATGATCGCCTGTAGGTCGAGCATTTCATACGACGGGGTCGTATCTCGCTAGATGCTAGTTCTTGTGGTGGGAGGGAGAACTCTGGAAGACACCTACCGCACGCGATACGCTGTGTGTGTTGTGTGATGGTGTGTGTGTGGTGTGTGTGTGGTGTTGTGTGTGTGTGGTGTGTGTTGTGTGTGTGAGAGGTGCGTGTGTGAGTGTGGTGAGTACGAGCTGTCCTTCTGGGATACGGGTTAGGGGTTTAAATGGTTGAGGGGTTCGGTGAGTAGTAGTTAGTAAGTATAGTCAGTGAAATGGTTTGGCGGGTTGTAGTAGTAGTACTAGTTTGTAGTAGTAGCTGTTAGCCTGAAGTAGTAGTAGTCTCATAGTAGTAGCAGAAATAGGCGGAGCCGGTGGGTATAAGTCCCCGGGGGACCTTTTGAATAATGTTCTTGTTGGTTGTAGCTATAGTTATTATAGATGATGCTGCACTTGTTGATGATCAGAGTATTTTTTGTTAATAAGTCTTACCAGTATGTCAATGCTTTAATAAGTCACAGCCTTACTTATTCTTTGGTATGGACAGTGTCTTAAGAGCATCTTAGTGTATATTCTGCTGGTAGACATTGCAGGGTCGACCAAGAAAACCTTTAAACTGGAGGCCGCCCACCTAGACTTCCGTCAGGTCTGGGACAGTGGGAGCTTTCTGTTCATACCACTGACCTGTGATTTGTTAAGGCGTCACAGCAACGGACCAGCAGGGAGGTAATAGCAAGAGATACACCCTGGGCTGAGCGGCGGAATGGCCTGGTGGACGCAAAGTTCGGGTCTTTTCACCTAACCCAGCAGCAACAACAACTCTAACTGCAAAAACGGATCGCCCGCACCAAGCAACCAACGCGGATTCCAAACAGAGTCTTCCCCATGCTGCCTACTCCATGGCTCGCTCCCCACTTTTCTCCCGCTCCAAAACTACTCCCTACCAAGTCTTAATTCTCATCGGTCGATTGCCAGTAAGAGCTCTCCGATCTCCCCGGCAGGACAACTCAGATAGACGGGGCTGTCCTTACGGCTGTTCAGAGCTTATGAAAAGCATGTCCTTATATCCCCCGACATGACGGCTTCGCAGTGAGAGAGAACCCACCCAAACTGGCTCAAGCCTAGATGGTCACACGTTCTGAGTGCACCGGCCGCGGGGAAACTCAACCAAGTCAGTCCCAACTCAAGCGGAGCTTGGTGCAGTAGAAAAATCATTCAGATGACATGGTTATTTATTAATGAATCCCCGAGTGATGTTGCTGTAGATGGCCGTGTTCTACGTGACACTGGGCTTGAGATGAGAGGAGATGAACTCCTTCAGGTGTGGGGGGCGGGTTCTAGGATAGGGGTTCTGAAGGTGCCTGACAAGGGCTCACCTGCTCCGGGGACTGGCTGCTCGGGAGGGCCCCGGGCTCCGGGAGCGCCCGGCTCTGTGCGGCACTGGCAGAGCGAGAGTGAGACCGATGACTCATCCCCCGCACTCTGTGGAGACACACACACACACACACACACAGCACACACACACACACACACACACACACACACACAGTCTACACACACACACACACAACACACACACACACACACGTTGACAACAATCCTCTTCATTCACCAGATCATGCAAAGGCAGTGTGGCTGAAGCTTGGTGCAATCTTTCCTTTTCAACCACTGGGATGCCTGACGGCGTTTCCCGCCTAAATTGTTTTTTCCTTTGGGGGCCCTCAGTCAAATCTCTGGGTTCCTAAATTGGCCTCAGCTGTCAAAACTTTGAGAACCCCAGGCCCAAGGTGATTTATTTTTCAAAACGTTAACATTGTTTATATAACTTGGGGAAAAGTAGACCCCTGTATGCTACAGACTTGCTCTCTTCAAAATACAATTTTAGACGATTTCAGATCGAGAACATGCATATAATCAAAACATAACTTCAATAGACAATACAGACAATAGACGATCGTGTTCACGGAGTAATAAGGCAATCATCGAACCCTGCAGAGCAATGAGACAGATTAAAGATGGTGGAGGCTGGACGGGGATTGCCTGAGGGGGAGGTGGGGGGGTGGAGGACGATTATCGCGTCTTCTGCACGCCAGGCAGCAGCGCTGTCCTGGCACTATGGGTGGGCACAGCAGATGTTAAGTGTGCGGGTACAACCGTCAGGATTCCCCACCACGCTAGACCTAATGAGAGGCTGTGG
>OLKM01000040.1:0-7500 GCA_900291075.1 Melanogrammus aeglefinus
CCTCAAGGGATACTGCCATTTCTTAATTCTATCCGGTTTGTTGTTTTTGGTTCAGGAAACCAATCAGGATCCAGATCACAACAGAATCTCCTCTACTGCTGCTCTGGATCAATAGTAAAGAACGGGATCACTTATTGAATGTCTACACTACGACGACACCCACAGCAGTTTTATATCAACTCAATTTCCATTCAGCAGCCGGTAGAAGGCCCATCTGAAGTGGTCACAAGTGGGAGCATGAGAGGGGGGGGGGAAACAAGATGCAAAGCAACGGGCGAATGAGGAAGAGGGCACAAAGGAGAGAGAGAGAGAGAGAGAGAGAGAGAGAGAGAGAGAGAGAGAGAGAGAGAGAGAGAGAGAGAGAGAGAGAGAGAGAGAGAGAGAGAGAGAGACGAGAGAGAAGAGAGAGAGAGAGAGAGAGAGAGAGAGAGAGACAGAGAGAGAGAGAGAGAGAGAGAGAGAGAGAGAGAGAGAGAGAGAGAGAGAGAGAGAGAGAGAGAGAGAGTCTGAGAGAGAGAAAAGCCTGTCAAAAACAAGGCGAGCGACAGAGGACACTCCACACCCTCCCTAAGGCAGCGTCTTGATTTGAGGTTCCCAGCGAGGCTGAGTGATCTGGTGAACCTCCCACCACCCTGCACCAGCCCCTTGGGGGAGGAAGACAGAAGCTCTACCATCTCTGAGAGGAGCAACCTGATGGAGCCCCAGGGGGGGCAGGCTTTGAAAGATGGTCAAAGGCAGGGTGTGTGTGTGTGTGTGTGTGTGTGTGTGTGTGTGTGTGTGTGTGTGTGTGTGTGTGTGTGTGTGTGTGTGTGTGTGTGTGTGTGTGTGTGTGTGTGTGTGTGTGTGTGTGTGTGTGTGTGGGTGCTAGTGTTGGTGTTTGTGTTAGTGTGTGTGCTTGTTAGTGTGTGTGTGTGTGTGTGTGTGTGTGTGTGTGTGTGGTTGTGTGTGTGTGTTAGTGTGTGGTGTGTGTGTGGTGTGTGTGCTTGTTAGTGTGTGTGTGTGTGTTGTGTGTGTGTGTGTGTGTGTGTGCGTGCGTGCGTGCGTGCGTGCGTGCGTGCGTGCGTGCGTGCGTGCGTGCGTACATGCGTGGGTGTGTTTGTGTGCGTGTGTGTGTGGGATAGACTCGCGGTGAGGATGGATACAAGTATGGTATCTATCTTTGACACAGACACTTGCGTGCACATGTGTGTGTGGGTGTGTGGGTGCGTGAAAAATATATTCATGAATACTAGATTACTAGTTACATGGGGCCATGCAAGGAATGAGATTTGAATTCTTCTCCACTATTAACTGAGAGAAACATGTCCACTAATGGGACTTGAGCTGTACCTTGTTCCACAACATAACCTGCTGGAACTTCTCTTAAACACACATACAGTAAGTCTGCCACCATTTCGATGTATCAGACCAGCCTGTGTTAGCAAATGTCAGCATTGTTAACAGACATCCACAATATGAGAAACACCTTAAGAAACAGGCATGAATCAATAAAAAAAATGGGATTAAATAAAATCTATTATGTGCCTTGCAAGACACAGAAACTGGGTCAGAGCGGTTAAAAGTGTCTAAAGGGGTGAAGGTAGATCCTTCCAGAAGATCTCCCTGCACAGAAGACATGACCGGTGTCTTGCAGCAGACCCTGCTTGGCCTGATCTGGGATTCTCTCTGGATCTCTCTCAGGTCCTGTCACAACATGGGGTCGGATCTCTGGCCAAATCATTGCTTCCTCCCATAAAGAAATTTGTTCACATTAAAAACTACACAAAGTAGAGTACAATCAAAACAAAGGTCTAGTCTGGTGAGGGGATGGCATCCAAGAGAGGGAGATGGAGGAAGGTGACGCGAGGAAACCAGTAGGTCTGTAATATATTACTCCGAGGCTTCTGAAAGAAATTCAACACATTGAGTCTGCCTTGATATCTTAACATTGACTCTGTCGCATGGCTCTATTCAGACGGCGGTTCCAAAGAATAGTCCGATTGTTGAATGCGTTTGGAAAAACGACGCTGAATACATTTTTTTTCTAATTTTGAATCTTTTGAATTTGTTCGGTTCACATTCAACCCATACCAAACAACTCGACAAGTGTCCGTAAGCTGTCATCCGTCACACCTCGGAGACTCATTCTCAACAGCCCCTAACTCTAAACCCACCTGGGCAGAACCAGGGTATCTGCAGGTTTCAGCAGGTCAAATTTAACTTTGACTTTTTAAGACCTTTTTAATACCACCTTGAATGAAATTTAAGACCTAAAACACGCGATGGTGGGGGTTGGCAACAGACGCGAGCCAACTTCGGAAACGGACGTCTTCCAGCCAACTGTCCTTGAATTTGCACCTACCCATTGTCGCAGACTAGCTAGCAAGCACGCAGATAATCGTTCATATATGCAGCTAGTCCTGCCCCGACAAATTTAAGACCTTGAGTTACAGTATTTAAGACCAGCATATGACATTTGTAACGAATTTAAGACTTTTTAAGGCCTTAAATTTAGAAACATGAATTTAAGACTTTTTAAGGATGCGCGGACACCCTGAGAACGTACACACATTTACACACGTATGGATACATGTATTAGGGGTGGGACAAAATATATATATACGGCAATGTATCGTCGCCCTTCTTCGTGCGATACGAGAATCGAATCACTAGCGGCAAATATCAATATTTAAATTATAATATATATATTTCTAGTGAAAAGTAAGTGGAAAAACTCAGTTTGGACCATGAATAAAGACAGAAATCTAGCACTTTACCTCTTCACAGCCATTTAGTATCGATAGTGAAGACATATATCGTGATGTGTCTTTATAGGATTGTCTCCCAATATAGATTGATTATTGCAGAATCTGTATAGATCGCATCGTATCGTAGGGTACCCTGTGATTCCCGACCCTAATATATATACGTCTGTATACGTATATACATGTAGACTTTCTTTTTCAACTTATGGAAGTGTCTGTGCATCTTGGAGAGCGAATCAAACGTATTGTTACTATAATATCCTTATCATGCAGTATTTGCAGTAGCAACCACACAGTCCACCCAGACGTCCTTATCAACCCCACCCTGCGGTCCCACCCGACCGTCTCCCCCACACACCCCCACCCTCACCTGTGCCCGGTGCTCCCCCACGGAGAACTGCACCACGGCCAGGTGGCGCGAGGCGGGGCTCTGGTCGATGCGTTCCACGGTGGACGAGTCGATCTTCAGCTCGCTGCTGATCTCGGCGCTCTGGATGAAGTCCTCCGTTTTCAGCTCCTCCACCCGCTTCAGGTCCCCGTCCGCCAGCTGGATGATGGAGCCCTTCACGAAGTAGGGCGGCAGGCTGGGCGGCGACGGGGCCGGCGAGGGGGAGGCCGCCGCCGCCGCCGCCACCGCCGCTGCCCCCGCGGGGGGCGGGGGCGGCGGCGGCGGGAGGAGGCGCGCCTGGTGGAAGAGCGGCGCCTCGGGCAGCTCCGGGGGCTCCCTCTTGGGGGCCGCCAGGTACGTCTGTGGGGGGAGCGCGCCGGCGAAGCTCAGCGAGGCAGCGGCGGCGGCGGAGGAGGTGGCGTGCGACGCCGCCGACTCCATGGTGGTGACTCCGCCCCCACTGACGGGGATAATCACCGGTTGGCTGCCGGGGATCAGCAGGTGCTGCTGGAGGCTGGCGTGGTGGTAGCTGATTGGCTGCTGATGATGGTGGTGGTGCTGGTGCTGCTGTTGTTGTTGCAGTTGTTGTTGTTGTTGTTGTTGTTGTTGCCCCCCCCCTGCGATGTAGCCGATGATAGGGGGCTGGGAGTAGAGCCCCGTGGCGGGGAGCCCCAGGGACAGCAGCTCTGGGGCGCCGTGCGTGGTCTGGATGACAGTGTGGGGCGACAGCGCGCTGACGGAGGCCTTCAGGGCGTCCACGCCCGGCGGCGGCGCGAAGGAGAAGGAGGAGGCCGGGGAGGAGTTGGCCGAGGAGGAGGACGAGGACGAGGAGGAGGACGGCGCCCGGTGCACCGGCTTCCCCAGCCCGATGCCGCCCCGCTCCGGGGGGCCGCCGGGGGTCTGCGGCGCGTGGTGGTGGTGGTGGTGTGGGTGGTGGTGGTGGTGGTGGTGGTCCGGGTGGCTGTTGGGCATCAGCATGAAGGAGGTGCGCAGCACAGAGGCATCATGGGTAGTGTAGTCCGTGGGCAGGACCAGCTGGTGCGCCTCGTAGGGCGACGACGAGGACGACAGCGGCGACGACGACGACGAAGACGTGCACGCCGGCGCGCCCCGCGCTTTATGGCCTGGCTTGGCCACGCCGGACCCCGCCCGCCGGCCCCCCCGCTCCTGCTCCCCGTTGTGGAGCTCCCGGGACCCCCGCGGCGGGCCCCCCTCCTCCCGCCGGGAGGGGGCGTCGGCGTACTGCACCACCAGCTGGGAGATGGCGTGGCCCAACTTGTGGTGCGGGTGCAGCGGCGGCGGCGGCGGCGGCGGGGGGAGGTGGGCGTGGTGGTGGGAGGAGGAGGAGGAGGAGGAGGAGGAGCCGTACACTGGGTGGTAGTCGGAGGAGGGGGGGGGCATGGAGGCGCACGCCGCTGCCCGCTGGTGCTCCGAGAGTTTGGAGGCCTGAGAGGAGCCGGGGGCCGCGTCGGCGTGGGAGTGCGAGCCCCGGGAGGAGGAGGAGGAGGAGGAGGAGGGGGAGGGGGAGGAGATGGGGGGAGGCGGCGGGGGGGCGGGGGCAGCAGCTGGGAGGTGACGTAGCTGGCGTAGGGGGAGGGGTAGGGCGAGGCGATGAACTGCAGGTTGTGGGGCATGGGGGCGTAGTGCACCGAGGGGGAGGTGTAGATGGCGGGCAGCGAGGACACCAGCCTCAGCGACGAAGAGGAGGAGTGGGAGGGGGAGGCGTAGGGCGAGGAGGAGTAGGAGGGGGAGGAGTCAGGCATGGAGAGCGGTTTGTACTGGGGCCCGTTGGACTCGGAGGGGGTCCGGTGCCGGCTCTCGTGCCCCCCCGCCACGCTGGCCAGCCAGGCCAGGTTCTCGCTGCGCTGGGTGTCGCTGGCCGGGGGCGCGGCCAGGGGGCGGTCCTCCGAGGCCAGCGTGCTGGCGGGGAGCTCCCTCTTCTTGGGGGGCAGACATTCGTTGCTGCGCTCCTGGTTGGACTTCATGCTGGTGGCGTGGTTGGAGGAGGGGGGTTGGGGAGGGGGTTGGGGGGAGAGAGGGAGGAGGGAGGAGGGAGGGAGGGAGGGAGGGAGGGAGGGAAAACCCTGAGCTCGACACTCGAGTTGTCGTTTCTTTCTTTGCGCTTCTGAAGCCCGTCTTGAGTCTTTCCGTTTGGTTTGGCCTGTCTGTCTGTCTGTCTGTCTGTCTGTCTGTCTGTCTGTCTGTCTGTCTGTCTGTCTGTCTGTCTGTCTGTCTGTCTGTCTGTCTGTCTGTCTGTCTGTCTGTCTGTCTGTCTGTCTGTCTGTCTGTCTGTCTGTCTGTCTGTCTGTCTGTCTGTCTGTCTGTCTGTCTGTCTGTCTGTCACTTCCTCTGGGTCTTTGTGCAGCTCACCCTGAACGTGTCCTTGTCCTTCTTTATCTCGACCGCCCTGGACTGATCGGCACTCAACCTAGTTTTTTATTCCCGCTCCCTCAAAAAAACGATACAAAAAAAGGTACTGGATCCTCGTACAAGGAAGCAAAAAGTAAGCAGAAGTGACGTGAAAAAACCAAGTGATTAAACAGAGCCTGGGCGTGGCGGAGCGGATTAAACCGGAGCAGGTTGAGTCAAGCAAAAAGAAGAGACTAATCAGTCGGAGAAGTTGTGTCTGTTGTACGTCGTATCCGAGGGTCGGTTGGAAGTTTCCGAAGGGATGGAGGGAAGGTTGATGGGGAGAGGGGGTCCAAGGGGGAGGGGAAGGGGAGGGGGTTGGTCAGCGACTGAAGGGCGAACTCAGCAGGGCAGGGTTCTGTTGGGCGGAGTCACGCCTGCCGTCGCCATGGACAACGGGGGAGCGAGCGCGCTGCACTTCATGAGGAATCATGTCCCTGGAGCAGCCAGTCCGTCCACACACTGCACAGACCTGAGAGAGAGAGGAGGGGGGAGAGAGAGAGAGAGAGAGAGAAGAGAGAGAGAGAGAGGAGAGAGAGAGAGAGAGAAAGGGGGAGAGGGAGAGAGAGAGAAGAGAGAGAGAGAGAGAGAGAGAGAGAGAGAGGAGAGAGAGAGAGAGAGATAAGAGGGAGAGAGGAGAGAGAGAGAAGAAGAGGAGGAGAGAGAGGGGGAGAGAGAGAGGGGGAGAGAGAGAGAGAGAGATCAGAGGTTGCAAAGGCCACTGGGTTCGATCAATCCATGTCCTCAGCCTTTATAGCAGCAGTGTGAATGAAATATATAATAAACACAGGAATATCAAATAGATCCAATAATCATTGTTGTCATCCCCAAAATGACTTGGCTGTAGCTGGATGCCTCACCGCAACCAGAGACTGATTCAGCAGAGGTCTAGGAGAAGGCTAACTGCTCCCTTAACCTTGCAAGGTGTCCTGGTCAGACAATAGAGTGGATACAGATGAAGAACTATTCTACATGTCTGGAAACATAAATATTGATTCAGTGAAGTCAATGGAAAGCCGACCAGCCGAGTGTGCAAACAGCCAGTGGCGGTTCAAATAATTGAATATTGCCCTCCGTACATGTCCGAGCCTGTGCATAAGGGCATTGGTTCTCAGAGATCACCTAGACGCTGCACAGCCACCCCGTACCTGCCCCTCCTACACATTGTATGTTGTACATCATCCTGGCACTTAATGTACACACTTATTGCATGGTGTATTTAGTTAAAGTACTTAGTTGTGTAGCATCTTATCCTAGAAATCTTTGTTGTACACGGGGAATGTGTTAACCTAGCGATTGTTAGTGCATTGCACTTGGTTCCATGAATATCTTTACTTTACCGACAGAGATATATTGTTTCATTTCCGTATGACATCTGTACTTAATGTAAGTCGTTTTGGATAAAAACTTCTGCTAATTGTTAATGTTCTCAGTTCCTTACGATGCATCGCTTAGGCCCGCAACCTCACCTGGGTCCGACACACCTGGTTCGGAGCTAATGAACCCTTTCTATTAAACCCTATATGGTTCTTATTCATATAATTCTTTAATAGATGCACCACCGCCTTGACATATTGCAACCGACTGAGTATTCAGTAACACACTTCGGAGATAAGCTCGTCTTATGCATACGACTGCTTGTTTTTTCTTCAATTTTGCTGTCAATAGTGTGCGTGTGCTTGAACACATGTGTGCACACGGGCCTGCATGTGTGTCGTGGCCTCAAGAACTACTACGCATTGTAAACACTTTTTCATCTTAATTATCTTGACACTGTATCAATAACGAGGTATCATACTATATTTACTCAACAAAAGTTATGATGAATTTATTTAGAATTATTTTCATCGTTGTTTATTTGTTGTAAATGTTATTATTTGAAGTATAAAAACCCACGTTCAACCTGCAGTACCCTCACCTTCCACCAGTGGTATGTGAGGGTACTGCAGGTCGAAAACC
>OLKM01000040.1:15000-30000 GCA_900291075.1 Melanogrammus aeglefinus
TCAGCAGGTTACTTAGACCACGGAAATTGGGGATGAAACCCACCACCTTCCGGCTGGGAGTCAGAGCAACAACACTGTCCTTATCCTGTGTAAAGATGTTTTAAAAAATAATTACAATGGTGTTAGAGGCATTCTTTCACACAGTCAATCACTCTCCCTAGCACAAGCTTTTGTGAGCTGCAAAATATCCATACAGTGTCCACAATGGACTATTAAGATTAATTATGCACTCGTGAAATTACTAAAGTATGATGAACAATACAAGGATGTAGTCTACATTCCCTTCAGATCAGTCAACTCAAATGAGACAACCCTGTTGTCTCTATGGTTGCCATGGTGACATGGTCATATTTATATCCTACAGTGTGACTGCATTACTGATGAAGGTGTGCTGGCCTGGCTGGGGGTGGCAGTGTGTTGGTCGAAGACTCTTTAGGTGCTCGGCATTACTTTTCTTATGTTGGAGAGAAGCACGGAGCTGTCCCACTCACTCCCTGTCTCTGAGGAAACACCCACCCACACATCAAGACACACAACAAGGACACACACAACACACACACACACACACACACACACACACATATAAAGAAACACAAGCACACACACCCACTCCCATAGACATAAACAAAACAGACACAAAGTTGTGGAAGCGTAATCCACTACGCCTGTGTGTGCGTGTGCGTGTGCGCGTGTGCGCGTGTGTGCGTGTGCGCGTGTGTGCGTGTGTGTGTGTGTGTGTGTGTGTGTGTGTGTGTGTGTGTGTGTGTGTGTGTGTGTGTGTGTGTGTGTGTGTGTGTGTGTGTGTGTGTGTGTGTGTGTGTGTGTATGTGGGTGTGTGTGGGTGTGTGTTGGGGGTGGGGTGTGCCCAACTTGCTCTGGCCTGTCTGAGTCATGTGTCTGCAAAGTCGGATTAGTACACTACACACAAGATATCTGCGGTTTCACACACACACTTTATTTACGACAGACGTTTATTTTTGGGTTCACACATATTTCGAGAGTCAAGCACGCACAACTCGTATTTCACGATCAGAAACCTGAAGTGCATGCCTGCGAAAACATATTTGTCCGCCGTGAATACGTTGGGGCTAATTTGGATCATTATCGGTGAGGCCATAAAAGTACCGGTGAAAGCACCGGTACTTTTCCGTGAGTTAATCTGAATCAGCCAAAAACAACTCAGATTCAGGTTCTTTCTAGCGTCTCGTTCTTTCGATTCCCATGGCTTTGCCTGCTCCACCCATGAGCTCCTGGTGCCACGTGTGTACCAGCAGGTGTGCACACCTTTTGTACCCAATATGGTTGGTAGTGGTACTCTGCACAGCAGAAGCAGGACTTCAATATGACATGAACAAACTAGATTGAGCAACATAAGAAACATACGTAACAATTGAATAGGCCGAGCGTTCCTTGATGTACATAAGAGGTGTTTTCCAACAAGCAAAAGTAAATAACAGCGATGTCTTTAAAAGACCACACCAGTCGACTAGATTAGCATATGCAAATAGTCTTCAACATTGCTGGTGGGAGCAAAGAGTCTGCTACCAGTCAATGGCATTCCCTGCTACTTTTCCTCCTGAAACCTTGATGGATTAAATGTGCCATTAGTAGTATCATATGACTGGATATATGAATAATATTCCACAAACTATTTCCAAATTTGTATGTGACTACTTTTAAACTTCTCTCGTCCGCTCTCCCCCTCTCCCCGTCTCTCTCTCCCCCTCTCTCTCCTCTCTCTCTCTCTCCTCTCTCTCTCTCTCTCTCTCTCTCTCTCTCTCTCTCTCTCTCTCTCTCCCTCTCTCTCTCCCTCTCCCTCTCCCTCTCTCCCCCTCTCCCTCTCCCTCTCCATCTCCGTCTCTCTCTCTCTGAGTGTGTGTGTGTGTGTGTGTGTGTGTGTGTGTGTGTGTGTGTGTGTGTGTGTGTGTGTGTGTGTGTGTGTGTGTGTGTGTGTGTGTGTGTGTGTGTGTGTGTGTGTGTGTGTGTGTGTGTGTGTGTGTGTGAGAGAGTGAGAGGGATTAGAATGTGAATGGGATGGGGTGAGGAATGAACTGCTAATCCCCTGTACTGCTATATAATCCCACTGGGAATAAACACACACACACAAACACACACACCCACACCCACACCCACAGCCACACACACACACACACAGTGAAAAAATATGCTTGCTGGCATAAGGATTACGCAGGCATACAAAAACACACTCACAAAATCATTAACAAATACTTTTTGACACGTAGAGACATAGAAATAAACTGATCATATATGCACAGTAATATACCTACTCATAAAATGTACTAATTAAACTAATTGAGCCATACACTGAGGAAAAAAAGCAATCAATAATATAATTTGAAGGACGTCATTATGTATATATATATGAAAACGATGAAAAAAATTAAAATCTTTATATGCATGCATAAATATATATATTTTAACATGTATATCCTGCCTCGTTCTCCTCCACCTTTGGGCCCGTTACATTCCTCTCCAACATGTACGTTCCTAACCAACCGTTGGTTCCCTGCTACGTTCCTAGCCAACCGTTGGTTCCCTGCTATGTCCCTAGCCAACTGTTGGTTCCCTGCTACGTTCCTAGCCAACCGTTGGTTCCCTGCTACGTTCCTAGCCAACCGTTGGTTCCCTGCTACGTTCCTAGCCAACCGTTGGTTCCCTGCTACGTTCCTAGCCAACCGTTGGTTCCCTGCTACGTTCCTAGCCAACCGTTGGTTCCCTGCTACGTACCTATACCGTTGGTTCCCTGCTACGTCCCTAGCCAACCGTTGGTTCCCTGCTACGTTCCTAGCCAACCGTTGGTTCCCTGCTATGTTCCTAGCCAACCGTTGGTTCCCTGCTACGTACCTATACCGTTGGTTCCCTGCTACGTCCCTAGCCAACCGTTGGTTCCCTGCTACATCCCTAGCCAACCGGGGTAAGCGGTGAACCCAGACTGCAGCAGAATATGTTCCTGACAGCTCCGCTCGCCTGGTAGCGCAGCAAGGCGGTAAACAAGAGGTGATTATAAGGACGCAGAGGACAAAGCCGTGGTTTTGTTTACAAGGGGGCTTTGAAGTAGACAGAGACCCACTTTTAAAAACGTGTCTGAGGGTAATTGGGGTCACAGACCAGTAGTTGGTGATGTGTGTGTGTGTGAGTAGATATACACCAGGATGGGGTAGGCACAGACACAAATGCCACACACAGAACACAGGCAGGACATGAGGTGAGCGATATCGCTGTTGTGTGTGTGTGTGTGTGTGTGTGGTGTGTGTGTCTGTGTGTCTGTGTCTTGTGTATGTGGCGTGCGTGCGTGCGTGCGAGGGCCTTGTTTGTCCCTGATGTGTTCAGCAGCATACAATGAATAGAAAAGAGCAGGCAGACAGACAAACCAACCCAATCAGTAGAAAATGTGCAAACTCCACGTGCAAAATATATTACGTACACACACACACACACACAGACACACACACACACAACAGACACACACACATACCCTCTGAAAGAAACCTTTAGTCATATACAGGTAAAAACTACTTATTGAGTAGAGCAATCATTCAGGCAAACAAATGTGTGTTTTTGTATGTGTCTGTGTGTATGTGTGTGTGCGCATGTGTCTCTGTTTGTGTGTGTGTGTGTGTGTGTGTGTGTGTGTGTGTGTGTGTGTGTGTGTGTGTGTGTGTGTGTGTGGTGTGTTGTGTGTGTGTGTGTCTTTGTGTGTGTATTTCTGCGCCCCCCACATTCCCTTTAAAAAAGTGTGCTAGGACTTGACTGGCCTGCAGAAAAGCACAATGGCCGATCGCCAATGCAACTCCACACACACCTCCACACGACACACCACACACACACAACACACACACCACGACGACACACACGACAACACACACAAACACACACACACACACACACACACACACACACACACACACACACACACACACACACACAGTAGGTGCCCTCACACAAAGCACTTTCTCCACTGTGTAAGCCGACGTATGTGACCACGTTGTGAATGGCATGGCTGATTGCCTCCCACCCCCCACCCTCTCCAACTGAACTTCCTGTCAATCATCCATCAATCGCTGCACGGTAAAGAACGGTATTGTGTGCTTTATTACTCCAGTCCGGGGGGTAATTCAGTCACTTTGTGTCAAACCAGGACCCGCGGCGACTGATACTCCACAATAAAAGCCCACGACTACCACAATAAGAGCCCCCCCCACTGTACAAAAATGGGTTTCACAAGGGGCTGGTTCCACTGCTTACACGCATGGCCCACTGGGTTGTTTTGAATGTGTTTGATTGGCGTCATAAAAAAAAAAACAGTGGGTACCGATTTCTGCGTTACCGTGGCAACGGCGGCGGCAAGACGGACGTTGGCCGCTTTACCGTCGAGGAGGCAGAGGCTGATTTGAGGTAGAGAACGTGCTATTATAAAACAATTCTACATAGAATAGGTTTAATCTGACAATCACCTGACATTTACAATGTGTCTGGTAACACAAAGACCAAACAGGGGGTGAAATCGCGGGGCCAAAGGCATACTGCGTGTTCACAAAGGGTTAAAGAAAGCCTAGGTTTGGACTCAGGTGTAAGTGTGATTATCCATCGCAAGATGGATAGATGAGCAGCGTTTGCTACAGTCCACTGGGTGGGCTGGAGACGTTGCTTCATCTATCCGTCCATACATCAGTGGCACCAGGCCACTGTGATGTCAGATAGAGCTGATTTTCAAAACCCGTAGTAATGTGTGGAAGGCCTAGAGAGGGTCCCCAGATCCCTTGTAGGTACTGGGCGAAACTGGGGGAGAATCTTCCTCTCAACCTTTCTATAAATAACGCCTGACCATACAGCAAAGTCTAGTAAAGAGTGTAATCTTCCTGGACTTCCATCAGGTTAAGTTCATGAGCCCATCTCCTCTGTGGAAGAGACACAACTATCACCTACATCGATTGGCTGGCTGGCTAAACGGAAACTGAAACTGAAACCAAAGACCTGCTCAATGTGTTTCCATGTGAACGCACAGGTGGCAGTAGGTGACAGCTGTTGAATTGTTCTCTGTTTATGGGTATGTGGATGGATGCTGGAGGCTTGACGGACAACCTTTTGTCTCACAAAACCTGTATACCGGCACAATATACATTTTCTATTAATAAAGACTGTAAAAGAAGCACTCACGATCAACCCAGCACTTTGGCGACGATGAATTACAAAACCTGCTACAGAGCAACAAAAGTTGTTGATGTAGAAGTTAGGCACCAGATGTATGCTGAGCTGTATTAGCGCACACAGTCACACACACACACACACACACACACGCGCGCGCGCGCACACACACGCACTCGCACACGCACAACACACACAGTAGCTCACATTCCCTCCCTGCTGTGTAGAACAGATAGCTCTGAAATATTTAGCTTTACCCTCAGCAAGCTCTGCCGCTGCAGAGGAACAGATGGAGAGAGAGAGAGAGAGAGAGAGAGAGAGAGAGAGAGAGAGAGAGAGAGAGAGAGAGAGAGAGAGAGAGAGAGACAGAGAGGGAGAGAGACAGAGAGGGAGAGAGACAGAGAGAGACAGAGGAGGGAGAGAGCCAGAGAGAGAGAGAGAGAGAGAGAGAGAGAGAGAGAGGAGAGAGAGAGAGAGAGAGACAGAGCAGAGAGACAGAGAGAGACAGAGAGGAGAGAGGGAGAGAGGGAGAAGAGGGAGAGAGAGACACAGAAGAGACAAAAGAGAGAAGAAGAAGAGAGACAGAGAGAGACAGAGAGAGAGAGAAGAGAGAGAGAGAGAGAGAGAGAGACAGAGAGAACCAGAGAGACAGAAGAGAGAGAGAGAGAGAGAGAGAGAGAGAGAGAGAGAGAGAGAGAGAGAGACAGAGAGACAGAGAGACAGAGAGAGACAGACAGACAGACAGACAGACAGACAGACAGACAGACAGACAGACAGACAGACAGACAGACAGACAGGTAATAAAGGAAGAGAGAGAGTGAGCGAGGGGCACTGAGAAATGGCTCTACATGACACAAAAGACTGTATGTGCGATCTTGTGTGTGAATGTGAATGCTTGTGTTATTAGTTATGCTACATTGACAAATGCGTCACACACAACGCGTGAGCATGCATCGGCCTGCGCGTGTCATCGACAGCGTCATCGTGTGACCCTTGACCCCTGGGGGTGTGGTCTGCTCCGACACAAAGATAAGAATTTGACTTGTGCTCAGTCGGAAAAAAGTAGCCTAGGTAACTTGAAGGAACCAGCCGGAGAAAGATACATTTCTTTGAGTATCCAACCAAAATAATCCCACCTCTCCCACCAGGCCTCCTTCCAAAGCCATTCCCCCAAAACACATGACAGCTAGCTAGCTTTAGCAATAGTTCGGCGTAGCCTGGTGGATGACTCCGGTCGAGCTCAATGAGTGTGTGTGCGCAAGCAGCCGGGGTAAGATGGTAGACAGACAGGTAGGCCGTAGGCCATCCAATCCTTTCATTCGCCTGATCTAATTGGACAGGCTTCTTAACGGCCTGTAACAGCCAAGCAGCAAGTCAGAACATGTGATAATTGATTTCTGTCGGGATATGAAGATTATTTCTACAAATAGAACAATTGCTTCTCAAACCCAGTGCCTACCTTATCTTTAAGTACCTTTCATTTCTGAGATAACTATAGATTAGAATAACTATTCTCAGCATGAGATGACGAGTGATATCACAAGTCATATTTTTAGCCTGCCCCTGTTCACCCTCTGTGAGGACCCATCCAATACTTAGGTAGGTGTTGACAAGTCATAAACACACACACGCACACAGACAAGTCAAAGGTGGGGTCAGGCTGAAATGATTACGTGGCCGATAAAGAGATATACTTATTTACACACTGGAAAGCAGGGGAAAGATGTGTGTGTGTGTGTGTGTGTGTGTGTGTGTGTGTGTGTGTGTGTGTGTGTGTGTGTGTGTGTGTGTGTGTGTGTGTGTGTGTGTGTGTGTGTGTGTGTGTGTGTGTGTGTGTGTGTGTGTGTGTGTTTGTTGGCGCTGTTTTCCATGGGGATTGTGTAGTACTACAAGATATTTCCTTGGTCCTTCTTTGTAAATGTAAGCTTGTCTGTACGTGTGTTTGTGTGTACGTGTGTACGTGTGTACGTGTGTACGTGTGTACGTGTGTACGTGTGTACGTGTGTGTGTGTGTGTGTGTGTGTGTGTGTGTGTGTGTGTGTGTGTGTGTGTGTGTGTGTGTGTGTGTGTCAAAATGTGTGGCCAAGAGCACTTTTCCCATCCCCTTCTATGACCAGCCAAAAATAGCGCTCGCCTCTCTCTCTCTCTCTCTCTCTCTCTCTCTCTCTCTCTCTCTCTCTCTCTCTCTCGCTCTCTCTCTCTCTCTCTCTCTCTCTCTCTCTCTCTCTCTCTCTCTCTCTCTCTCTCTCTCTCTCTCTCTCTCTCTCTCTCTCCTCTCTCTCTCTCTCTCTCTCTTCTCTCTCTCTCTCTCTCTCTCTCTCTCTCTCTCTCCTCTCTCCCTCCCCCTCTCTCCCTCTCCCTCTCTCGTCAAAGGGAGAAAAATAACACTAACATCCTCTTATGCGAATTCTCCACTTTTCCAACAATCGGTGGAGACTAATAATCCAGAAGGGAAAAGGAATGGAACACACACACACACACACACACACACACACACACACACACACACACACACACACACACACACACACACACACACACACACACACACAACACACACACACACACACACACACACACACACACACACACACACACACACACACACACACACACACACGCACACACACAACCCCCCCCCTCCAACCGGTTAATGAATACACTACCCTTCACTGTTTCAGATGTTACAACCTCACTACTGCCTATTTCAACACACTACCATCTTGTTTCCAAGGGTTCTTCTTCGTCTTCTCCCTCCTCACCGCTCAGCGCTGCCCGAGGCTCCTTACCTTGTAGGCTCCTCCCATAGCAGGTTCGAGCTAACGTCGTGGCGTGAGGTGCTACACAAGCTAGCAAGGACGAACTTCAGACTTTTCCACTTCAACCTCTAATTCTACTGCCTTGGAGCTCTGCGGAAGAACCACAGTGAATGGATAAAGGCAGACTCGCTTTTTCCCCCTTTTCACTAAAATACCATTATTTCGTCCAATACAGTTCAAGGGCCACTTTGTGTTTAGTCCTTCCAGGTAAAAGCGATGCCTTTGCAGAGCTTGTTGTTCTTCAGAGATAATAAACGATGGGGCCTCGACCTTCAAATACGTACAAGAATGGATGAACGTTTCTGTGTCCATTGTGTATTTCACCGGCTAGGAGGTTGGAAAGACATTACCTAGGTTCTAAACAGAGTTTATTTGTTCTTGCTCTCTGGCTGTACCGACACATAATATCTGACGTGGGGCAATTCTGGTGCGAGCACAAGCAAATTTGAAAAAAAGAAAAGAAAAATATCTTAATGGCACATTTGGAGTATGGGGAAACGCAATTTTGGTCCGGTTTTGAACTTGTTGCACGGTCGCTCTGACAATAGAGTTCGCTTTGACCTGGACTTCGGAATAAGAGACGAAAGAAAACAAAAGGTCTCTCTCCTAAATATCCCACGCCAACACCACTGTGTCTCCAGAACGTTCCACGCGACAGTGTTTTTCAGCGTCTTTGGGTGGGTAAAGCAATACTTCTGCTCGCGCCAGAGGCTGTCTTGGACACTCTGGCTTTCCTTTGACGTCATTTGAGGACTCGGAGCGAGCAGTCAGTCCACCCGGCTCTCCTCCGGCCCTGCCTGTGTTTTTAATGTTCCACCTCACTGCTCATTCGCGCGCCGCTATTAGGGCTAACTGTCCACTCGCTGCTCAGAATCCCCTGGCTGCCATTAGCGGCCCCCCGCTAACGCGCGACTCTTCAATTACCGCTCAAGCTAACTGCTCTTTCCTGCCATTTTGTAGGAGAAAAAAATAAATATATATATCGCAGGTCAAGGCTGTAGTGTTGAGTAGAAGGCGGTCTAGATGTGGTACTTTAACAGGTTCAATCCTAACCGTTCCTGCTTGCCATTTTGTCTGAGAAAATACAAATATATATATATAGATCTATATTAGTTTTATTACAAATATAATTGATATATACACTAGGGCTGCAGGATATATCGCCTATGTAAGATATATCAATATAATTTTCAAGGGGATACAAGATTTGACAATATCGTTTATATCGATATATGCGTTCAAATGTTCAGTTTCCGCCTCAAGCGTCTGTGTTTGCCTTGGAGACTGTGTGAGCGCGACCCCTCCCCCCCCCTCACACTGTCCTTCCGAACGTGCCGTGTGCAAAAGCGCCTCATTCCCGCCCCCGCCGCCCCCTCCCAACACACCAAGCATTGGAGGATACCGGTAAAGAAAACGAGACGGCGGCGTGAGACGAAATTGTTTCAAAGAGGAAGAAACAACGGCTCCATAATATGGATTAAGCAGATGAGCAGCAGCTGCAGGTCATCAGTAGAGGGTGTAGCAAAAACCGTTTTGCTAAAAGTAGAAGCACGACAAATCTGTTCCACCATTTACAGCAGCGGCACAAAGTGCAGTAGTGAGGAATGCGTAACTCTGCGGCTGGTGCTGCTGCATCACCGGCCGCGAAAACTTCGTCTGCGCCGAAACAATGTCTTTTGCAAGCCTCCTTCCCTCGTGGTGAGACATACAGTATAACAGGAAAACCGCAAAGTGGCATGATATCACTACCACATCACAATAGACATGGTCCCGGTCGCAGTGGTGGCCCAGGATGGATTCAAAAAGTTGCTTCAAACAATGGACCCAAGTTATAGATATAGGTATCGATATATGTTGCAGTCATACTGACCTGTGTTTTAATAAAAGTGCTTGCAACATCTTACATGTGGCTTTTGACTTACAAAAAAAACATCTAACCCACTCCATAGAAAATATCGAGATATATATCGTATATCGCCATTCAGCCAAAAATATCGGGATATCATATTTTGCCCATATCGTGCAGCCCTTATATTACACACATACACACTGTATATATATATACTGTATACTGTATATCGCAGGTCAAAGCAGTAGTGTTGGGTAGACGGTGGTTTTGATGTCGTACTACTAACAGGTCCAAGTGTGTACGTGTAAAAAGACAGAATTACAGAATAGTCCCTCACCTCATTCGACAGAGTGTGGCCCCTACCAACGGCCCTCGCGGTTTGATCAACGAGTGGGGGGGCCCATGAAGGAGAAACAAACAGCCTGGCACTCCCTGGTAGAGAAAGAAAAAAACACACAAAACCAAGAATTAGTCAACGGCAACGAGAAATCCTCACAGGTCTTTCCCCACGTTTAGAACCTTTTTTTTTTTTTTTTTTGAAACAACGACATTGAAAACGTGTCTGTACATTAAATATACATCAGACAAAAGTTGTCATGGCAACGTTTCTTTTCGCCAGACACGCATGCCGCTGTGGGTGATTTAATTCCCCTTCAATCCCATGCACACAGTTCAGCTGTTGGCAACCCACAGGGCCTTCACTCACACACACAATATATGTTTCTATAACAGTGTAATCTGCAGTTTGTAGCCTCCCACCACCAGTCAACGGCGTTGGGTTGAAGAACAACGCAGGCACCCCAGAGGACTTCTACCATCTCCGCACGCTGCTCAGCGCAATCTTAAGACACACTATAATATAAATGTACGCCGCTGGCTCACGTCTTCCTGCCTGCCCACGCAACGCCACCAGAAACAGACTGGCAGATCACACGCTCGCACACACGCTCGCACGCACACACACAACGCACACACACACACGCTGGGACTAATTACCGGGGTTTGTTGTGGAGTGACACAGAGACTGCTGTGGGAGATACGGCAGAGATGCTCTGCTGCTCTACGGCCTATCAGAGATATGCAGGATTGTGTGTTTAAGATAAGGGGAGAGAGGAGGAGAGCGAGGGGGGGGAGTGGAAGAGGGGAGAGAGAAGGAGGAGAGGGAGAGGGGGGGAGAGAGAGGGAGGAGAGGGAGGAGAGGGGAGAGAAGATAGAGAGAGGAAGGGAGAGGGAGATATAGAGGCAGAGAGAGAGAGATAAGAGAGAGAAGAGAGGAGAAAGAGGAGAGAGGGGAGAGAGGAGAGAGGGGAGAGAGGAGAGAGAAGAGGGAAGAAAGGAGAGAGGGAGCGAGAGCGAGAGAGAGGGAGAGAGAGAGAGGGGTGGATGAGAAGGAAATAAGAGGGGTGGGGAATTGTCTGTGATTCGTTCAGTGTTTGTTTTGTCTGTGGAAGAGCAGGGTAGTTGTTCAACATCCAACTGGCCTACTTTTATCTTTCATCTCAATCAAAGAGAATGGAAGAAGAACAATGGGCCAGCAGAGGGATTTGGGGTCTGTGGGTTTATGTTTGTCTGTGACTGAGTGAGAGCGAGTGTGAAGGAGTGTGGGTGTGTGAATGATTAAATGTGAATATGTACAAGGCTAAAAGAGAATCTGCATATATTGTGTGTGGAGGAGATCGCATGCCAGTGTGTGTGTGTGTGTGTGTGTGTGTGTGTGTGTGTGTGTGTGTGTGTGTGTGTGTGTGTGTGTGTGTGTGTGTGTGTGTGTGTGTGTGTGTGTGTGTGTGTGTGTGTGTGCGTGTGCGTGTGCACCTGTGTGCATGCCTTATGAGCGTGCACACCTTTAATGTTGATACACAAAGAGCGCTCTACACACTAAAGCAATGGGAGCTACAATACCCACATCACACAAAGAATAGACACGCAGAGTTGAAGACACACAATAAGAACACACACAAAGGCTCACAGAGGGGACAGATTGTCTAGCATAGCAGACATGGGAAAATCAATATGTGTGTCTGTGATAGGATACAGCACCAGGCTTGGGTTTCACACACAAACACGCACACACACACACACACACACACACACACACACACACACACACACACACACACACACACACACACACACACACACACACACACACACACACACACACACACACACACACATGCAGTGATAAGACACAAAACACATGTACCCACACACACTGACACATATGTGCAGTGACACACACACAAACACACACCCACACACAGACAAATACAGTGCTAGACACACGCTATCACATACAAACACACACACACGGAATGAAAGACATACACACAAGGGTGCATGTGCACAGAGTGTGAGTAAGTGAGTGAGTGGAGTGATTGAGTGAATGAGTGAGTGAGTGTTAGCCAGTTAGATAGTGAGTCAATGAGTCAGTGAGTGAGTGAGTGAGTGAGTGAGTGAGTGAGTGAGTGAGTGAGTGAGTGAGTGAGTGAGTGAGTGAGTGAGTGAGTGAGTGAGTGAGTGAGTGAGTGAGTGAGTGAGTGAGTGAGTGTGTGTAAGACAGTTAGAGAGTGAGTCAGTGAGTGAGTGAGTGTAAGAGAGTTAGAGAGTGAGTGAGTGAGCGAGTGAGCGAGTGAGCAAGCGAGCGAGTGAGTGAGTGAGTGAGTGAGTGAGCGAGTGAGTGAGTGAGTGAGTGAGTGAGTGAGTGAGTGAGTGAGTGAGTGAGTGAGTGAGTGAGTGAGTGAGTGAGTGAGTGTAAGCCAGTAAGAGAATGAGTCAGTGTGAGTGAGTGAGTGTAAGCCAGTAAGAGAGTGAGTCAGTGAGCGTAAGTGAATGAGTGCGAGTGACACTACAACCTGATTGAAAGAGACACCAAGTGGCCATTTAATCTACTGTGTGGTTCAACAAGAGGCACACTGCCGGAGCCAAACGCGGAGAGACGAGATGCAGACACCAACACAAAACAGAGTAACCAAAAGGAACAGGACGATGAGGACAATCCATTTAGGGCAGGGAGAGAAAGAAAGCAATAAAGTGTGTGATGGAGACACACATTTATAGAGACAAAGGGACAGAGAACGAGAGTGAGAGTCAGCGAGAGAGAAACAGATGGCAAGAGTACACCGAGACAGAGAGAGAGAGAGAGAGAGAGAGAGAGAGAGAGAGAGAGAGAGAGAGAGAGAGAGAGAGAGAGAGAGAGAGAGAGAGAGAGAGAGAGAGAGAGACAGACAACTGGGACGATCCAGACGGTCACCGCAGGGAGTCCACTCAGAAGATAAATGTCAGCTCAGAGAGGAGGAAGAGGAGGAGAGAGAAGGAAAGGAGAAGGAGAAGGAAGAGGAGGAGGCGAAGGGAGAAGGAGAAGGGGAGCGTAATAGAGGGAGACGTAGGAGGAGGAAGAGGGGGGGAAGGAGGAAGAGGAGGAGGAGGAGTAGAGGGAGAAGGATGAGGAGGAAGAGGAGGAGGAGGAGAAGTAGAGGAAGAAGGAGGAGGAGGAAGAGGAGGAGGAGGAGTAGAGGGAGAAGGAGGAAGAGGGGAGGAAGGAGGAAGAGGAGGAGGAGTAGAGGGAGACGTAGGAGGAGGAAGAGGGGGAGAAGGAGGGAGAGGAGGAGGAGGAGGAGGAGTAGAGGGAGAAGAAGGAGGAGGAAGAGGGGGAGAAGTAGGAAGAGGAGGAGGAGTAGAGGGAGATGGAGGAGGAGGAAGAAGGGGAGAAGGAGGAAGAGGAGGAGGAGTAGAGGAGATGGAGGAGGAGGAAGAGGGGGAGAAGGGAGAAGGGGGAGGCCGGTTAGTAGACAAGGAAACGACTCATGAGGGAGGAGCATAAGAGCAACAGAATACCAAATATAAGGAGAGATATATTACATTTGTACAATAAGGACCCGGTGGGAACCTCCACCAGGAGAGGTCTGGGTGTGAACCCCACTATACACCGTGGTGTTGGCTCCCTGGGACCCCTAACACTGCTCCTCATGAATGCCCTGCATTAAAACAACTGACTGTTAGTCGCTCTGGACTAAAGAGTCTGCAGAATAGTAAACAGTAATCAGTGACATCCACAACACAATCTGCTGTAACACAACTCGAGGTGCTGTAACTGAAAAAGGAAAAGAAGGGGGGGGAAAAAAAGGAAAAAGGGAGAATTGGTTTGAATCCCTAAAAGGAGAGGAGGGGAGCGATGCCAAGACAAGCAAACTGTTAGGTTCCCCGAGTTTAAAATAAGCTTTAGCTGAAATTAGGAGGGAAAAAAAAAAGACAACTTTCTTGGCTTCCTCCTCTCAGCAGTATGTAGGGGAGGTGTGTGTGTGAGAGAGAGAGAGAGAGAGAGAGAGAGAGAGAGAGAGAGAGAGAGAGAGAGAGAGAGAGAGAGAGAGAAGAGAGAGAGAGAGAGAGAGAGAGAGAGAGAGAAGAGAGAGAGAGAGAGAGAGAGAGAGAGAGAGAGAGAGAGAGAGAGAGAGAGAGACAGAGACAGAGACAGAGACAGAGACAGAGAGAGAGACAGAGACAGAGACAGAGACAGAGACAGAGACAGAGACAGAGACAGAGAGACAGAGAGACAGAGAGACAGAGACAGAGAGACAGAGACAGAGACAGAGACAGAGACAGAGACAGAGAGAGACAGAGAGAGAGAGAGAGAGAGAGAGAGAGAGAGAGAGAGAGAGAGAGAGAGAGACTGACTCTGTACCACACTGTCACACTAAAGGGATTAGCAGCTGCCAACTTATAATTGATGTGCCAATTTACCAATTCTTTATTTAGGCAATCTGTCAGTCACAAACACACACACACACACACACACACACACACACACACACACACACACACACACACACACACACACACACACACACACACACACACACAACACACACACACACACACACACACACACACACACACACACACACACACGGTCTCTCTCTCAGGAGACACCATTCATCATGTCTAATCCAGGAATTGGACAGACTAAATGATACAGGGATGCCTCAGTGTAAACTGCATCAAGTCCAGGGTTGATTGAATTGGATTGAGCGATGGAGCGCACACCTCCGGTGCAGTGTGTGTGTGTGTGTGTGGGTGTGTGGGTGTGTGGGTGTGTGTGAGTGCGTGCGTGAGTACGTGCATCTGTGTGTGTGTGTGTGTGTCTCTCTCTCTGTCTCTGCTCCCCCTCAC
>OLKM01000040.1:45000-46240 GCA_900291075.1 Melanogrammus aeglefinus
GGGTATTTCCTGGAGCACCGGGATGACCTCCGTGTTATTAGAGGGAACGCGCTGAGAAAAGGCCCGGCCACGGTCCCGTTTTCACTAGACTCCGAAGGGGACGGAGGAGGTCATTCTCTCTCCCTCCGATGTGATTAACATCCACTCACCTCCTTCCGTCCTTCCTTCCTTCCTACCGCAACCTCCTCTCGCTCCTCCCTAGCCACCGCCATCTCTCGCTCTCTCGCTCTCTCGCTCTCTCGCTCTCTCGCTCTCTCGCTCTCTCTCTCTCTCTCTCTCTCTCTCTCTCTCTCTCTCTCTCTCTCTCTCTCTCTCTCTCTCTCTCTCTCTCTCTCTCTCTCTCTCTCTCTCTCTCTCTCTCTCTCTCTCTCTCTTCTCTCTTCTCTCTCTCGCTCTCTCTCTCTGTCCTTCTGATAGAAAGGCAGACAGACCGATCTTTCAAATGTATGAAGCATGTTACAATCAGCTAAATGAACGTGCCATATAAAAATAAATAATAATAATAAAAACATGTGTTTTACCGTGAATCACTTTTCTCCCACACTAAGATTTTAATCCCCCCCGCCGCCCCCGCCGCGCCCGCCCCTCCCTAATCACAAAGTCCATTCCCTGCTCTGGGCGGGACCTGCGTGACCCAGCAAACAAACATCCTCGTTTGTTTTGAGAGCGCCAAGGTGGCGGACAGCGAGACAGACACTGAACAAACACCACGGCACACCTCCTGAATACAAATGGAGGAGGAGGAGAGAGGATAGGAGGAGGAGGAGGAGAGGACGGAGGAGAGGAGGAAGAGGAGGAGGAGAGTAGGCGGGGTTGGAGGAGGAGGCAGTGTGAACATGAGGAGGAGAGGTAGGAGAGAGGAGGAAGGAGGAGGAGAGGAGGATAGGAGGAAGAGTAAAGGATGAGGAGGGCGGAGGTGGAGTGAAAGAGGAGTAGCAGGCGGAGGATGGAAGTAAGAAGGAGTAGGAGGCGGAGGTGAGTAGGTGGAAGGAGAAGGAGTGAGTTGAGGTGGTAAGAGGAGTGAGGAGGAAGGAGAGGAAGCGGAGGAGGAGGAGGCACTCGAGGAGGAGGAGTGAGGAGGATAGGAGGAGAGGAGGAGGAGGAGGAGGATGTAGGAGGAGTCTGAGGAGGAAGGAGGAGAGGAGGAGGAGGATGTTGGGAAGGTTTTCCCAGAACAAGCAGTGCGGCACCCAGAGTCACGGGCTCTGTACGAGCCAATAAGCACGAACCACACAATGCG
>OLKM01000040.1:62024-74524 GCA_900291075.1 Melanogrammus aeglefinus
AAAGTGAAATAGTTTGTAGAGAACAATCCATCCCGACAGAAACACCTTTCACGAACTTAACAAAGAGAGAAGGGTATCCCACACCCGGTTGACTAGAGACTGAATACTAGCCTTACGTTGCATACTTCTACTTTGTGTTTGCATGGTCCATATTACAGTACATAGTGGTACATTGTAAACTTTGGATATCACAGTGGCTTCCAGGTTTTTCCTCAGCGGACGAAAACGTGGGCGACAAGGCATTTCAGACGTTTTCTGTTTTTCTCCACATAAGCCCCAAGGGCCAATGTCAAAGTTCTGATCCAAGCGCCCAAGGACCCTCTGACCCCTTGACCCTCTGTGGTTAGTACCTGAAAGAGGAGGGGAACCACGTCAATGGCCGTGGGAGGGAGTGGGCGCGGGCCTGTCTTCGGTTGAGTTGCCACGTGACAATCAGAGCCGCTGTTCCTTCAGTAATGAGATCTGGGCCTCTCCACCAATGGGAGGGATGTTCTGATGCCCAGTCGGTGTGTCCAAGTCTGCTCTGACGGCAGTGTTGTCAACATTCCCTGAGGTGACAGAGAACAGGGAGGGGAGAGGGAAGAGGGGGAGAGAGAGGGGAGGGGGGAGAGAGAGGAGAGGGAGAGGAAAGAACATTAAGTCTTTTCACTGATGTGCTGATAATGGATATTTCCTTTATTTCCTTGTATCTTTTTGTAGAACTTTGTATGAACTGCTATCTTTCCCATGCCTCTTATGGAACTCCTCTGTTATTGCACTGAATCAAAAAGAGAGCTAGGTTATATTTTTCTGAATTGAGCTACAGCTGGGGGGGTGAGGGAGACACTGTTGTGGGCTCTACACAACTGTGGACCTCTCAGGAGGCAAAGACCCTGTGGGAGAGGTGGACTGCGATGGCCGAATTCATCGGCCTGCAGCGTTCCCTCGCTCCGAGGTTCGGAAAATCCCGCTCATTCGTGGCACACAGCCGTTACATTAAACAATCACAGATGACTCAGAGTTTGTGTTGTGAGATGTCCGTCGTCTCGGCGTCTGGTCATTAATGGAAGCCCAGTTCCGGGCAGCCATTGCGTCCCTCCTGTGCTGCGCCAGCTAGCGTTGTAATTCTTCCCTTCTGCACGCATCGGGGCCCATCTTATGCAATTTGGCAAGGTCATTAACGGGTGTTACCCAACAGGAGATCAACACACAACATGAGCAGCGGTAGGAAGTTCTCCTTTCACCTTGAAAGAGGACGTTGAACGTGGTGACCCTTGGACAAGTGTTTAGCCTTTCCCGTCGCTGGCATTTGTAAGCTGGTCACTGTTGTGTGTGTCCGTGCGCTCAATGAAATGGGAGCAACACGCAGAAGCAACATCTGTCGGGAGCATACCCACATTATATATACTACCTCTTTCCCTTTCCTCATTGTCCCTCTTTAGTCCCTTCTTTCCGTTCATAGTCAGCCCCAACACATCCCTCCATCGTTGTCTCTCTCCCTTCTCACTGCTTCTCTCTCTATCCACCTGTCTCTCTTCTCTTCTCGCGTTCTCTCTTTCTCTCCTCTCTCTGCCTCTCCCTGTCTATCTCTCTCTGCCTCACTGTCTCTCTCTCTGTCCGTCCTCTCTCTCTCCAATCTCTTCTGTCTCTCTCTCTCTATCTGCCTCTCTCTCTCGGCCTCTCTCTCTCTGGTTTTAATTCTCTTGCCGCCCCTGCAGTATTCGGAACCAAACAGCCATTTCTATTTATACACAACCGGCCAATCGCATGGCAACAAGTTTTGTTTACCAGCCACTACGCGTTGCGGTTGAGGACGTTTGTAACCCGAAACATGTTACAAGGAAACATAGTTATTGGAAAGCAATTGGAGTCACACTCGGATGCATTGTCAACAGGCACTGCTGTGTATTTAGATGCATGATATATTTTGAGAAATGTTGTACATGATTTTTGTGGATGAAAAAGCATTGGTTTTGTTGTCTGTCTCTGGTCTTTGGCTATGCTTTATTGTCAGATGAAAAGGTGAATATTCATGATTCAAGGTTAGGCTGTGGTGATTAGAATGGGGATGTTGCTGTGTCAAACGGACGACTGAAAAGGCCACTAAAGTTTCGATTTTCGTGAACCACTTAGATTGCTAAGCAAGGTAGTCTTTAGCTAAAAAGGCATCGACACAAAAGCAGGTTAGAGATATGAGCTTATGCCTACAATTATTCCAGTGTTTCTCACAGAATCGATATTATCTGTTGTGGTCGCGAACCTTCTGTTTTCATCTCATAGCTAAATTATATCCATCCTCAGTAACTTGGCTCCTACATGTCTGCTGTTAACTTATTTGATGATTGGACTCTAAGACCGACAGCGTTGTACTAGGAACCATTAGATACTAAATATAACTAAGTGAAAGAGAGAAGAGAGCAGAGAGAGAGAGAGAGAGAGAGAGAGAGAGAAGAGAGAGAGAGAGAGAGAGAGAGAGAGAGAGAGAGAGAGAGAGAGAGAGAGAGAGAGAGAGAGAGAGAGAGAGAGAGAGAGGGTGAGGGGGGGCGAGGGAGTGGGAGTGAGTGAGTGAGTGAGTGAGTGAGTGAGTGAGTGAGTGAGTGAGTGAGTGAGTGAGTGAGTGAGTGAGTGAGTGAGTGAGTGAGAGAGGGGCAAGGAGGGGCTTCAATGTTCTGCTCGCAACTGTCCAATAAACATGATTTTACGAATTTATACCACAAATAAATCATAGTACAAGAAACACTGCAGTCAATATTTAATCAGCGAAGGAAATCTTAACCGGCTAAATATCCTTAACCCCAGGTCCTAACTGACAGTTAACTGCTGAGGCAGCAACATGGGTTTGGATTGACTGTTTGGATACACATGGCTACAGTCAGTGACAAACAAAAGTTAAAACCACACAAACAAACACACACACACACACACACACACACACACACACACACACACACACACACACACACACACACACACACACACACACACACACACACACACACACACACACACACACACACACACACACAGAATATGTCTGAATGCAAGTTTGCCAAATGGTTTGGGATTCTGACTTCCAGAAGAAAGGTTCTGGGTTCGAATCCAATTGTCCAGAGTTTACCTGTAGGTGCCGTTGAACAAGATACCGAGCCCTAAACCTGCTCCGCAATGACAATATCTAAAGTAAATAATTAAAATTTTGTGACTTTAGTTAAAAGCATCTGCTAAAATAACAAAACAGTCATAGAACAATCTCTCAACGTGCTGTTCCTGGATTTTGTACATTACTAGTATCTCATATTGTTTTCTAAGAAATACAAAATGGTAACATGGTTATGACTGGCTGTGCTGTGAACGTCTGTCCATCAAACCTCATTTTGTTATCTGCAAAATGCTGGCTGATATGTTATCATCGTAAGGCCATAAACTCTGCCGCAATTAAATACAGCGACCAATAAAGTGTGAGTGCGTGTGTGTGTGCGCGTGCGTGTGTGTGTGCATTAACCCCATAATACTATACCAACACAACACACAGCTGGCTTTATTGCTCATAAAACCCCTGATAAGCACATCTCTTATCTAGAGGTTATCTGTCACTACGCAAGTCAGGTATTCAATCATTAACCCCCCCTTTCCCGCACCCCAGAACGAAATGTACAACGTCACTAAATGACGTGCCGGTGACCAACAAAGCCACACACACACAAACACACACACACGCACACACACACACACACACACGTACATAAATACATAAATACATAAATACATAAATACATACATAAGCACACACACGCACGCACGCATGCACACACAAGCACATAAACACACACAAGCACACACACACATTGCACTCACAAACTCACACAAACACACAAACGCACACACACAGCCACCTATACGAACGCATGTGCGCACACACACAAGCACAAACACACACACAGACACACTATGGCGGCCTTATCGTGAGGGGGTGTGGCATAGGTCGAGTGTGACCTGCAAGGGCTCGTGTTCGCTTGCGTCTAGTGAATGAGGAGGAGGAGGATGACTACCACGATCTGTTTGTTCAATCATTCATCCCAGAAGGTGTAACAGAGCGCTATGGCAGGGCGGACGACATATAGATAAGGGAGCGAGAGTCATTGAGAGGCAGAGAGACGCAGAGAGAGAGGGAGGAAGAGGCAGAGAGAGAGAGAGTGAGGTAGAGAGAGGGAGAGAGGCAGAGAGAGTCAGCGAGAGTCAGAGGAAAAGTAGGGGAGCCAGAGAGAGAAGACATAACAAGTTTATTGTAGTAAGCTACTTCCCACACCCACAGACACGCAAACACACACACACACACACACACACACACACACACACACACACACACACACACACACACACACACACACACACACACACACACACACACACACACACACACACACACACACACACACACACACACACACACACACACAGGTTTCTGCTGTCTGAGCAACAGGATAAGGTGTCCAGCTTTCGGTTCCATTTCTCTGCAAGGGCTGCACAGTGTCTCATAGTATATATTCTGTATGTAGTATCCCGGGAAATCTCTCTTAAATAAGTCACCTTATCATAAATAATACGCTATAATACCGCTCCTTCCCTTTGTTGGGGAGTTGTTGTAAATCGCAATTTCTTCTTCTATTGCTTTGCGTCGTAATTCCGGAACGTAACAATACACATTGAAACCTATGGTTGTAAATTGTAAACTGCACCCGCACACACAAACAAGCACTCACACACACATATACGGGTGCATGAACATGCACAGGCACACAAAAACAGCTGATGAGTACACACAGTGAAGTTTACGTTTCAAAATTAGCTGCCTTATCAGTTTGTGAGTGGGAGTGTGTGTGTGTGTGTGTGTGTGTGTGTGTGTGTGTGTGTGTGTGTGTGTGTGTGTGTGTGTGTGTGTGTGTGTGTGTGTGTGTGTGTGTGTGTGTGTGTGTGTGTGTGTGTGTGTGTGTGTGTGTGTGTGTGTGTGTGTGTGTGTGTGTGTGTGGTGTGTGTGTGTGTGTGTGTGTGTATGTGTGTGTGTGTGTGTGTGTGTGTGTGTGTGTGTGTGTGTGTGTGTGTGTCTATGTGTGTGTGTATTTGTACGGTGTGTGTGTGTGTGAGTGTGTATGTGTGCGTGTGTGAGCGTGTCTCCTACTACTAGATTGAAGGTGTAATCATACGTACCACCTCTCCACTGACGTCTCCTCTCTCTCTCCTCCCCTCACCTGACCTCGTCTCATACAGGACAATATGACTCATCTAATCACATCTCTGCCTTTTAGTCGCAGAACTTCTGTGCGTTTCTTTGCGCCTAACCCGGTTAGCCATCCCATAATAGTCGAACAAAACGACCCCGCCCGCATCTTGAGTGACAGCTGCGTGACAAGCAAGGGACGGTGGGAGGGGCAGTGGGTGGGGGAATGGACGTACCAGAACCTCGACTGCTCACTGGTCGGCGCCCCTAGTGGGCGGGACTTGGCGGTTGGTCAGAGTGCTGGCAGGTGGGAGACGAGTGATACGATTGGACGAGGACTAGAAGTGATGAACACACGTCTGGAATTTACCTTGCGTAACTCGGTTATCTATTTATATACAACTTCCCCCTCTCTATCTAAATCGAGAAGTGTGGGCAAAGCAGAAACAATTAGCAGTTCAACAACAGCGATACCGTCCATAAAACAAACGACAGTCATTAAGGTTTATTCGTCCTAAGTACAATAACAACAGCAGAAGGCCATTTCTGGTCACCAACAGGGCTAGAGATAGGTCTAAATACGGATAGGTGAAGTAACACATCAGCAAATACATGAGTGGCTGTACTTACAGTGAGACTTTCCCTGGTGGCTCAGCTAGTTACTGGTGTGATGGCTAGTGGATTGCTGTGTTGGTTATTTTAGTTATGAGTGACGGCTATCGGCCAGGCTGCTTGGCTAGTTATGAGGACGCTTGCTATGGATGACATCATCCACTCAGGGGAAGGCCGGATCTGTCCAGCATGCACTAAATAGTTTGCTACTCAGAGGGGAGGTGCCATAAACTCTAACATATTGGACAAAATGGTGGTTAGTCTTGACCAAACATCTGAACTTTGGGATTCTCTAGATCCATGGTTTATTATTGATCATAACCATCTAGAAACATCTATCATTGATTTTTTTATTTCTATGCAAATATTGTTTTGATTTTTTTCCCTTTGAGAAAGACAGATATAGATGGTCAAAGTGAGTGACAGAAAGAGAGACAGAGAGGGAGAGAGAGTAAGGCAGAAAGAGACACATTCTAACAAGAAGCTAGTTATGCAACTCGCCACTCGGAACATTATCGCTTGCAGGGGTCAAAGTTCACCACCCAGAGGAGGAGTCTATATCCCCTCGTGTGTGTGTGTGTGTGTGTGTGTGTGTGTGTGTGTGTGTGTGTGTGTGTGTGTGTGTGTGTGTGTGTGTGTGTGTGTGTGTGTGTGTGTGTGTGTGTGTGTGTGTGTGTGGGTGTGTGTGGGTGTGTGTGTGTGTGTGTGTGTGTGACACAATCACGTTGTGTGATACATAAATGCCACACTCGCACATGAACTCTAAACCGACACACACACACACACACACACACACACACACACACACACACACACACACACACACACACACACACACACACACACACACACACACACACACACACACACACACACACACACACACACAACTAGCAGTTCCACCAGTAGCCGTCCGGTGGTGGTACGACGATGGCGGAAAAGTTCTGGGTTTATGAGGTAATGACTGACGTCTCTCTGGCATTGAGGAGGAACAACATCGTGAACAGCCCTGAACATCGCTCCGTTGTAAAGACGGACACTCTGAGATAACGCTGGCATGCACTCCGGGCTGTCCAGGAAACAACCTTGTTGTCGCTCACGGTCGCTAATCAAGCAATGAAAACTTCGAGCTAACAAACAACACGCGAGCAATACGGTTTCTCAACATCTCAAAAAACACGAATTGTATCAATGCTGTCGATAGCGTTGATACAGACACTAGGGATAAGGATAACTTCGATTTGTTATCATATAGACAGTGGTAATGACGACGACAACAATAACATTTTCTGTCACTGACAAATCAACAATATATTAAACCGAACCACAATCAACTACAACGAATTACACAGGCCAATAGGGGATCCTTATATTTTAAATGAAGTAACTTTAGCGAGAGATTATGTAGGTAATTTGTGCATCAATGCGTTCAAAAATGCATAACACCAGTCATGTGATTAACTTGAGTCTTATTTCAAACTGAATTTGCTTGATTGCCAAGTGGTTCTGCATTATTTGTAAAATGGCTACGCAGGAGGCCTAGTCACATCTCCTTACCCGGAGAAAACACACCAGTGGTTTCTTAAGGCATGTGAGCACAAATGCACACACACACACACACACAGAGTTGTGAGTGTGTCTGTGTGCGTGTGCTAGTGTGTGTGATAAATGGAAAAGCACAAACTAGGCTCCTGGGAGACATAACACACAGAGTACACTAACATCACGAAGGAGAGAGAGAGAGACACTAACATCAAGTAGGAGAGAGAGAGAGAGGGAGAGAGAGACTAATACAACATTGGAGAGAGACAGAGGGAGAGAGAGAGAGAGAGAGAGAGAGAGAGAGAGAGAGAGAGAGAGAGAGACTAATATCATGTAGGAGAGAAATAAAGAAACTAACATCAAGTAAGAGAGAGAAAGAAGGAGTGCGAGAGAGCGAGCGAGAGCGAAAGCGAGAGAGAGAGAGAGAGAGAGAGAGAGAGAGAGAGAGAGAGAGAGAGAGAGAGAGCGAGAGCGAGAGCGAGAGCGAGAGCGAGAGCGAGAGCGAGAGCGAGAGCGAGAGCGAGAGAGAGAGAATGAGGAAGGTAATACTACTTTTACTTTACTTTGATGTAGTGGAGCACAAAGGACACCCGATACCATAGAGAAGGATCATACGACAGCAGAGAATGCTGCCTGGTGGAAGTATCACATTGTTACATCCTTGTCCCGCGCGGCTCCCCTACTCAACCCAGCGCTGCTGCATCCGACAACAGCGGCAGAGCCACACCCAGGATGGGGAGCCCTTCACCTGAGGGATTTACCCAGAGCCCCCACGGGGTCCGGGCCGTTAGGGGAGGGGGCCTGGAGACGGAGGAGCCAGGCAGACAGCCAGACTTTGATCGTCCCGCAAAGATATCTAAACACAGGGAGCAAAGGAAGGGTGTGCTGGAGGGCCTAAGGAGATATCACACACAGACGCGTGCGCACATACATATACGCCCGCACGCACGCAAACACACACACACAACCACGAACACACACGCACACACACCACCACACACACACACCACACACACACAACATGCACACACACACACACACACACACACACACACACACACACACACACAACAACACACACACACACACACACACACACACACACACACATAGCTGCGTGCACACACATACACGCACGCACACACTCATGCACGCACACACCAGGAGCCTTCTCAGGACTATTAAATTATTCTACTCCATCGTTGCTTCCTCCTGTCCGTCTGTCTGTCTGTTCCCTCTCTTTCTCTGGTACAGAAACAGTTGTTTTAACTAGGGTAAGGTTATTGAAGATGTAATGTGTCAGACTTCAGACCACTCAGCGGCAGTAACTTGACAGACAGACGGACAGGGTGCGTCTGCCTAATTTAAAACGCTCTCCCAGAACTCAATGATTTTAATAAAGAGGTCTGGTGTAGTTTTCCCTTGGTGGGAACCTTGAAGTAATGGGCTGAAAGGATCACCTGAGCATCGTTAGCCACAGGCCCGCTGCTCCCTATACGCAGAGTACGCAGAGTACGCAGAGCGCGTAGGGCACCAAGTACCTGGGGGGGGCACCAAAAATTGTAAAAATAAAAATAAAAATAAATTAAGATTACATTATTGAATTAAAAAAAAGTAAATTAGTTATGAAGAGGCCCACCGTTGTTTTTTCTTAATTGTATAACCTATCACTCAATTTCGGCAAATAATAGATGTTCGTACCAAATCCCCCTCCCCGCACTCGCGTAGGGCACCGAAACGGCCAGCAGCGGCCCTGGTTAGCGACCAGACTCATTTATACTTTGTCACCTCGTCTATGTTGGGGGCAGACCAGCCAGTACTTGGGCAGTAAAAGGGATAAGCAGTGTTGATTGCGATGGAAGTTATTCTGCTTCAGCGCGGGCCTAACAAGGACGAGACGAAACTTCATCGATAATTGAGCTAGGACTATTTAAGATAATTACCCGCTGCTTGTACCTAAATTACCCCAATTGCAAACAAGGTCATTACGATAACAAGAAAGCCAAAGTAAACGACGAAGTATTAAAAAAGCATAAATACGGAAAAATATTCTCCAGAATGTAAATCAAGGATAGAGGGGGCCATTTGTCAGTCAGTAGGTCTCTGGACTTCATGGCCACTAGTAGGGCAGGTCTGCATGCTCAGCACGTGGGGACATGACCTAATGATACCATTCAGTTGACTATTCTCTTCTCTTGAGAAACTAAACTGGACTCGCAGCAGTAAAGGTCGGAGAGATATATTCACCAGGCACGGCGTTGCTCTTTGGCGAAAGACGCTGTGCTACTTCGCAGGAACGGACGAGTGAAAGGACGAAGAGCAACAGATTGGTCGGACAGGGGGGTTGACATGAGGTGACACAGACACCTGGTGCTGGACTCCACCGGAGCTCCCCCCCCCCCGTAGCCCCAGAGAAGTGATTCATATCAGCCCATTAGTTGGGGTAGGCAGGCTCTGCTAATGCCAGTGAGTTTTGGTATCGATTAGGGTTGGAGGGAGAGCGGAGTCGATCAATATTTTTTTGATCGTGATTTCACTATGGGCTTCCCACCCGTCATGAACACTAGAAAATCAACCAAAGAACGATAATAGAAGAGGTCATTGAAATTTCTTTTTGTTGTCGCTCACACCAGAGATTAAACTGCGCAACATGCAGAGATCGTGGTCGAGCTAAAGATAGCTTACTCCAAAATCAAATGTTTTCCCATCATATCAATGAATAATTGGGTTTATAATCGCGTTCTCAATCTTGATGATTGAGATTGCGATAACTTTCCCATAATATCAAGGAATAATTGGCTTTATAATCTTGAGCTCAATCTTGACCCAAATAATCTGTATTCATGTTTTTTTTGCCAAGATCGACCAGCTCTAGGCAAATCAGAAAACAAATGGTTATAGGGGTGATACTTCATCACACACAGAATCTGATTGGGCGACTACTAAGTGTCTGGTTAGATAAACACCTTTCTCATTTGACCAATAGAGGAAGATTCTGCTCCAACTCAAAGCAGCAGAATGCTGAAAGGCACACATGCATTAATCTGTGAATGAGAAAAGCAAAGAAGCTATCAGGCTGGTGTGTGTAGTGGCCAATATAAGTTATTACAGGGTGTGTCTCAGTAATAACTTATGTTTGCCACCACGGAAACATGTCATTGCCAGTGCATAGTCCGCTCAGTGGGGCAGGTGGTCACACACACACGTGTAAACACACACATACACACAAAGACATACATAAACACACACACACACACACACACACACACACACACACACACAACACACACACAAGCACAAAAACAAAAATACAACACACACAGCACACACAAACAACACACATACACACACACACACACACACACACACACACACACACACACACACACACACACACACACACACACACACACACACACACACACACACACACACACACACACACACACACACACACACAGGTGGTGCAGGTGCTCATGCTGCCTCACCAGCTGTCCCTGGGGATCCTCGAACTATGTCCAAGATGGAGGGTGACGAAGAACCACAGTAGGAACAAACAACTCACAAACACAGCATCAGGGTGAGTCTGTGAGTCTGCGTGTGCGTGTGCACGCTGCACGTCCTCTCTCGGGTTCATACCTTTGTGTCAGCTCGATCCGCCCCTAGCTTCATGAAACGACACTCATCACTGATTCAACCTCCGCCGCAATCACTGTATCTAGGTGTGTTGGTATCTGTGTGTCCGGGTGCGTGCCTGCGTGTGTGCGTGTGCTAAAACTACGCACACCCCCTGTTGCAGATCAGAAAAGTATAATTCACCCGGGTTCTCATTGAAAAAGAAAAAGCTCAACGTTTAAGTAAATAAGCGATCCCAAACCCGGGTTGCACCGTCCTATTATAGGTCAACACCGGCAGCGCGAGCTCTTGTGACTCTGCGTTATGTCACAGTCACGTGACCCGGCCCCAGGCGTGACGCATCGTAAAAGCAGCTCGTCCTCCTCGCCCGCTAAGTGTACACGGAAACGCTGGCGCCTGATGTCCGGTTACATAACCTGGGTTACGGTCGCCAGCGCCGCGGGCCTCAGGCGACCACACCCAGGCCTATCTGTTTGCACATGCATGCATCGGTGTGCGGCCGCGAGAGCCCTCCTGCCAGCAAACACACATTATCACTTCCCCTTCCCTCTGACACACACGGTGTATGCTGTGAGTGTGTGGGAGGGGGGTGGTTTTGTGTGGGGGGGGGGAGGGTAGTGTGTGTGTGTGTGTGTGTGTGTGTGTGTGTGTGTGTGTGTGTGTGTGTGTGTGTGTGTGTGTGTGTGTGTGTGTGTGTGTGTGTGTGTGTGTGTGTGTGTGTGTGTGTGTGTGTGTGTGTGTGTGTGTGTGTGTGCGGTACACTCACCCTTGTCTCGAGGCTGTTGTGTCTATAGTCTCGGTTACTGTATTCAGTGCTCAGGGGTGTGTGCGTGTGTATGTGTGATATACGTATGTGTGTGTGTTTGTGTGAACGTTGAGCATAGTTTACAGATTTACTGCAGTTCAGAGTGTGGAAACCTTGTTTGCCCTGCAGCTGAATCATTCTGAAACTGAATTAAGGCTATATGAATAAACTTGTGGAAAACTTTTTCTAAGCCATCCAAATACCCAAGGTTACCAAGACAAGATAGAGCGTGTTCTCAAAACAGAACCAAACAAAAAACAAAAAGCAAAAAAAAAAAGAACTAAAAAGATTTAAGGGTTGTAATTTAAAGAAAAACTTTCCTACTTATGGGATAGAAAAAGTAAAACAACATAACTATGGGTTAGGTCGTCTTACAGACATAGTACCCTGTAGAACACTTATAATCTTGCTAACAGTCTGAGGTTCTAAAGATGTTCTGGGTGACTCCATCAAAGTGAAAGTGAAACTGGAGGAAGACTAGCATGGGAGAAAGGGCTCCGGGTGTTTACCTGTCACCGGGGGAATGAACAAGACATGACACTGCTATAAGGGAAGGCACCATCAACACACACCACACACACACACAACACACACACACACACACCACACACAACACACACACACACACACACACACACACACACACACACACACACACACACACACCATCACAACAGATCCAACCGGGCTTCATTGTCGTGAAGGATAGCG
>OLKM01000040.1:79524-87024 GCA_900291075.1 Melanogrammus aeglefinus
GCAGGACATTACTGACTTCGAATTCGACAATTATTAAAATCCACAATATGCACAGCATACAAAGCAGTTTTCAGACGGCAACACCCGGTTGCACTCGGTGGTTTTCACTCTAGCCGATAATATCACAAACACGGTTGTGATTAACTGCTGTTTTCCATGTTGTGCAACAACGCACGCAGCCTTCTGCCCCTGGCACGCTCTGGGTCAGACAGTCCTTTTGACGGTGTTGACAGGATTTGCTTCGTTACACACAGCTCTACCTGGTTTTCTGCCTGTCCTCCACGTCCATGCTGCAACTCCTCCAAACTGTGACGGCCAGTGAGCAGAACGACTTCAAACTTGCGCGAGGTGAGGATCAGCCTCACTGACCAGCTAGCTTAAAAGATTAGCAGTCCGAAAACTGAATTTGCTTTTTTAACTACGATAAGAAGTGGGAATTGGGAAACCTCTGAGTTTTTCTTGTATCGGTGTGACCACCTCTAGCAAACCACCCCAGAACATTCTTTGAGCCGGTTCCCTGTCTTATCTCACAGCCACGGGGTCGGAGCGTGGAGCTCTCCTCGTCAATGGGAGGAGCTGGACCCCGTGGTGAGACGGAGGGCCAGGAGAGGAGTAGTCAAATGTCCAGCCAGCCATGGGGCTCGGTCACAGCCAGCCATCCAGTGAGCACGAGGGCTGCCAACCACCCCAAGCCACAACCACCGGCTATACCATCCATCCAGACTGGCACGCAGACAGACAGGCAGGCAGGCAGGCAGACACGCAGAGAGGGAGCAGACAGGAATACCCACAGCCACGCAGACATACAGGCAGACAGGCACACGGACAGGCTGACAAGAGAGACAGAGAGGTACCAGACAGGCATACAGGCAGAAAGACAGGCACACAGACAGGCTGACAAGAGAGACAGAGAGGTACCAGACAGGCACACAGGCAGGAAGACAGGCACACGGACAGGCTGACAGAGAGACAGAGAGGTACCAGACAGGCACACAGGCAGAAAGACAGGCACACAGCCAGGCTGACACAGAGACCAGCAGGTAGGCAGACAGGCAGAGAGACAGGCTAACATGGGGGGGAAAAAACCCGTGAAGTCCGGGGCCAAGAAACCGCCTCTGCAGACAGCCCTGTGCGACTGGCTCTGTTCAGACCATACCGCAGCAGCCCGGTTACGACAGGAAATGGTTTCAAGAGCACACTTACGCTGTTTGAAACACTGTCTGTGGTTGAAGCCTGAGTAGACCCGTCTCAACCTGTCTGTGAATGTTCCACTTTCCCTGGCCTCTCGACCCCCGGCCTCCGCTCATCCCCAGGAAGCATGTGAATGGACCCATCTCCGGAGGGCGTCAGGCCCGCGCGCGACAGATGAGGCTAACGAGGGGGGAAGAGGGGATGGGCCCCCCCCCCCCTTGCTCTCAAAGCTAACCGTCCTACCTAGTGATCGACCAATATATCAGACTATATTTGTGTGTTTTATGTGCATCGGCATCGGACGATTTATTTACAGATTTTTTATTTATTTTTGCCATGATTTACAGACAGCAATAAATGTCCCTACTATAAATGGAGACTTGAAACATTTGTAATCATCATTGTGTAATTTTCATGATGTGAATTGAGGGAGCAAAAACAGTATCGGCTCAAAATATCGTCTCAAGAAAATCCCCCAAAAAATATATATATATCCGATCCCTAGGACAACACCGTGTCGGTTATAATCCAGAAAAATGGCAAATCACAGACTTCACCACGACAACAGGGTTTCACAATCACCACACATCGAGACCAACACAGAGACGGACAGAGATCGGCTCGGCTGTCCGTGATACTCATTTATAGTTTAAGGAGGCAGGCTAACTCGAGTCATGCTGCCTTATGATGTTATGTTTTATGATGTGTCTTCCTGCCGATGTCACAGAAAAAGTAACCCAGGGCAACGGCCCAGTCAGGTCCTGCCAACAACAACAACAGTGGGGGAATTTTGGTATTCCAAGGATTGTTTCGGACACTGGCCATTTTCCTGTTTATAAATTCCTATCTTTCTCTCTTAGTCTCTCTCTCGTAGTCTCACTAACCCTCTCTCTCTCTCTCTCGCTCAGTCTCTCTCTGTCCCTCTCTCTGTCTCTATCTTAGTCCCTCTCTCTCTCTCTCAGTCTCTATCTTAGTGTCTTCCTGTCGTGGTCTCTCTTTCCTTGTTTCTATTTTGGTCTCTATATCAGGCTCTCTCTTAGTCTCGCCCTCTCTCTAAGTCCATCTCTCACGCTCTCTCCTTTCTTCCCTTCCTCTCGGCCTCTCTCTCTCCTACTCTCACTGCATGTCCTGCTGGCCGGGACATAAGTTATCGCCCGAGACCCACAAGTTGTTAAAAAAAAAACAGTTGCCATGGCAGCGAGGGCTCCCAGCCAGTGTTCTCGTAGTAAACCACCCCACAGTGGAAGTATCATCCAATACCAAGGCTCTTCATTTCAACCACAACGGCCATGATGGCCGATAAGTATACCAGGTCAGTGGTTTCGATTCCAGCGGAAACCTAAAACACTTAATACTCATTAGCTCACCTCGCGGTGTGTTTACTTTATTGGGACTTTTCACAGGCAGTTGACTTTTATGGGCCTTTGCTTTGCTGTCGCCAAAAGGGAAATCTCAAATTTAACAACCTACCCTGTTCCTGGTTGTGCAAAAAATGTCTGGTAGCCTGCAACACAGCTAACATTCTCTGACTCAACTTCTCCAAAATATCTGCCATCTCCTATTAGCATAATGATAGCATCATCGCCCTGTTACAACACACTAGCTTCCCTTTCCCCTACCTCAGTCGCTCTCATGCGTCTCTGTCTTGTCCGAGCGTCTGATGGAGGCTAACTTCCTGTGTGGAGGAGGAGGACCAGCAGCTCTTCAAGTAGAGAGGATATCCAGGGGATGTCTGACCTGCCCATCAGTAGCCCCTCCACCCTGTACACCCTCATCCCTTTAATCCTGCAGACCCTTCAATAAGAACTCGTCTGGGAGGAGGGGAAGGAGAGGGGAGGAGAGGAGAGGAGAGGAGAGAAGAGAAGAGAAGAGAAGAGAAGAGAAGAGGAAGAGGAGAGGAGAGGAGAGGAGAGGGAGAGGAGAGGGAGAGGAGAGGAGAGGAGAAGCAGAGGAAGAGGAGAGAGGAGAGCGAGAGGACCATAGGAGGAGAGGAAGGGAAGGAGAGGAGAGGAGAGGAGAGGAGAGGAGGGAGAGGGGAGAGTGAGGAGAGGAGAGGAGAGGAGAGGAGAGGAGAGGAGAGGAGAGGAGAGGAGAGGAGGGGAGGGGAGAGGAGAGAAATTCTGACATTTGAGGTTTAACGAGGAAGAGACTAGAGCACTGACTCAATCCTCTATCCAGCAACAAAGGCATACTTCAACCCGGCCCACACTGGCTCCGTCATTCAGGCTGGTCGGAGAAGAAAGAGCTCATAGCCATTGTTCAATTATGCATTCTGTAATTCCATTATGGGCCCAAAAACCACAACTCGATTCACACTTTCCAGGCCTATAAATAGAGAGGAGACTCTCATTTGAATTCAGTAACCACAAAGCAAACCCTCCGGGAACTTCTGGCACGAAACCAGCCCTATCTCCACATTCAGAACGTCATCAAATATACATTTAAGTTTGAGGCTCAGTTGAAAGAAATACATAATTACCCTTGTGGTATTGCTTGTAGTGCCGCTTCCTGACCTTCAGTTTGAGGACACAGACAGCGTTTCCTAAAAAGAGTTTGATTAATGGTTTGTGTATTTCGAAAAAAAACAACGTGACAACACTGTTAAATGTACAAAGTGTACAATCCAATTATGGCTTGTCTAAGCATCGCCAGGGATAAATATAAATTAACGTATAATTCGGTTCCGTCCGAGGGTATTGACGTATCCAAAGTTGGCGTGGGGCCCTTAATGGAGGGCCCCAAAGAGAGACATCTTCCCCCTCTCACATGATAATTGAACCACGCGGCGCGCCATTGATCCGACATTGAAGCATAAGTTTGTAAAATCGTTTCATCTCGTTTGCCTCCCTCTCACTTCCACTTACGTATCCAAAAGTTGGCGTGGGGCCCTTAATGGAGGGCCCCAAAGAGAGACATCTTCCCCCTCTCACATGATAATTGAACCACGCGGCGCGCCATTGATCCGACATTGAAGCATAAGTTTGTAAAATCGTTTCATCTCGTTTGCCTCCCTCTCACTTCCCCTTACTCTCCATCTGTCCATATATTGGAGTCGGATCTCTCCCTCTCGCGCTCGCTCTCTCTCTCTCTCTCCCTCGCTCCCTCGCTCCCTCGCTCCCTCGCTCCCTCGCTCCCTCTCTCCCTCTCTCTCTCTCTCTCTCTCTCTCTCCCTCTCTCTCCTCTCTCCCTCTCCCTCTCTCTCTCTCTCTCCTCTCTCTCTCTCTCTCTCTCCTCTCTCTCTCTCTCTCTCTCTCTCTCTCTCTCTCTCTCTCTCTCTCTCTCTCTCTCTCTCTCTCTCTCTCTCTCTCTCTCTCTCTCTCTCTCTCTCTCTCTCTCTCTCTCTCTCTCCCAGATCAACATACCATTCAGAATATCGGTATTGATTGGAAGCCATTAAAAAAATGCATCTAGTTGGCAGCGTGTGCACACACACACACACACACACACACACACACACACACACACACACACACACACACACCACACACACACCACACACACACACACACACACACACACACACACACACACACACACACACACACACACACACACACGGTCGGAAATGTGGAAGTGTACGCACACCTCTCTCTGACATTCAATGATTCACTACTCGACCAAGTGTAGTGGCTTTAGCTGCCAGGCCAATACAACCCAACCATCAGTCGAAATTTACTCTACCGACTATAATACGAATAAACAAATGTCCAGTTCTTTAGCAGAAGTAAAATAAATCGTGTGTAAATGCATTCATCGATTTACCATATTTTTACTCTTGTACACTTTTTCACTGAGAATGCGTGATCTCAATGTGAGGATTCATAATTCTTTATGAAATATAAGGCCGTATCGCAACCCCCCTGTATATGGAAGCTCATCCCTTTGTCTGGTCCAACAAGCAGGGTTGGCTGACCTTCATGGAGAAGAGGATGGATCTCTAAAGGTACCAGACAGGAGATGGACGGAGAGAGTTGAGCTCAATGTGTTGATCAATGCGGCCCGGAACAGCCTGGGTATACATGAACTCACCCCTGTGTGTGTGTGTGTGTGTGTGTGTGTGTGTGTGTGTGTGTGTGTGTGTGTGTGTGTGTGTGTGTGTGTGTGTGTGGTGTGTGTGTGTGTGTGTGTGTGTGTGTGTGTGTGTGTGTGTGTGTGTGTGTGTGTGTGTGTGTGTGTGTGTGTGTGTGTGTGTGTGTGTTTCCTTTTATAGCCAAGGTTAAATAAGACAAAACTACTTACTCACACAGCCATAAAAGCCCCAACCAGCAAATCGGGTATTTGTATTAAAAGAAAAATGTGTGAATGCAGTTTTTCCTACTATCACTTCTCTCTCTCTCTTTCTCTCGCTCTCGCCGAAATGCTGATAATCCCTATTCTGAAAAAAAGCACTGTGTTGTCTCTGTGTGAAAACACACACACACACGCGCGCACACACACACACACACACACACACACACACACACACACACACACACACACACACACACACACACACACACACACACACACACACACACACACACACACACACACACACACACACACACAGTAAGTGAAGCCCAATGAAATTGCGCGTGATTAGGACACATTGGGTGCTAATTGGCACTCATTACCATTTGAAAGTGAGTGGTGTCTGACATCAAAGTCTGAGTGGATAGGCCCCCTTAATGTTCTGTCACGTGACCAACAATTTTTTGGGGAATTGTACCAGAGAACATACAGAGAGGGTAAAGTGTGTTGAAAACACTGGTATAGCAACTAAATATATGTTGTGTTATAACATAATAAAACCTAATAGACCTGTATTAGACAGCAACCATGGAGTTGTTTATCATTGAATAATATAAGCTATTAAATTAGATTATGACCAACGTAAAAATGTAAATTATATGTCAAAACCAGTGACTTTTTCATTGCTTTGGAGAACGATATGAAAACGCTTTGCAAACATTAATGACGTTATCATAGCCTGAACCCAAAATGATCTTACCTATTTACACGTTGCAATGATGAAATCTGACTTAATGCTATAGTGGAAGGATACAGCACTAGATACAGCCCGGGGTTTAGTGACAGACGAAATGGAGTTGCTGGATACGCTGACAGGTTGAATTGAGAAGGAAACGAGCGGTCTCAATAGGCTATCAGCGAAGCCTGACAACCATGGCACGTAGCCAAGGCAAACTTAAATCTTACTACAATGCCGTGGGCCAGACACAAAAGCTTTGACAAACAATGCATGGGCCAGGCCTGTCATTCCTATGATCAAAGCCATGCATGTCTCCTCAACTATACAAGAATTACCGTGTGAAAAAAGTATTAAAGGAGAACAAAACCGCCTTTAATTCCCATTTGTGAGTGAGGAGAAGACGGATTCATTGGACTCGTCTCGGATAACATGCAGTGATACTCTCCACGTCGACTCCAGCGTGTAAACACGCCAAGAAAAAAAAGGGAGTCATAAGATCTGTAGTAGATTATTGCGATGCAAAGCATAAACCAAAGCACGGATATGGCAACATAAATATCCCCTAACTCCAACAGTTTAAAAAAAAAAAACTCACGATGCATGGCCTAGGTAGTTCTACTCCTGAATCGATACTGCGATTCAGCGTAAGTGTAAACAGAGTAAAAATAGACTGCTATCTCAGGGATCCCTACAGTCCCGTTATATAATAGTCCAAGCTGGGGGATGAATGACATCACAGATAGTCCCTAGACCATCCCCACTTCCCCAGCCCCCGTGTCCTCCGCGACGGGGAGAGTCAATGAAAAAGAGAGCCCGGTGATCCTCCCGTGTCACGTCACAATGCCACCGATAACCACCGCGAACGACACGACCAAGTGTCAAGGCACAAATAACAACGCACCGTTCTTGCTTTTAGTTGTTGTTCGTGTCTTTCGTGCACAGAAACACTTCCGCGATGGGCAACGTAGATAACATTTCGTGGCTTCGCGTTAGCCTTTAGTGACTCACAAAAAAAAAAGGTTCAAAGTGACACGAACACCACATACAACGTGGTTGTACTTGAAATAGATTGTATTACGTTGCATAATGTGATATGTGAAAGGGTGGGGGGGGGGGGGGGGAGAGAGAGAATTGTTCGGGAGCCGCGATGGCGCAGCGGCCCCGACCGACGCGGGCTCGCCCGAGAACTCACTCCGCGGGTCGGACTCGACTCGGCCGAACCTCCGCTGTCCTGGACGCCACTTCACATTTACTTTCCGTGCTCGGTTCGACGTGACAAGTCCACGGACAGATGCGTCAGACATGGTGTCGTTGCCTCGGACTCGTACAAAATCATGTCA
>OLKM01000040.1:92024-107024 GCA_900291075.1 Melanogrammus aeglefinus
GGCACGTCATATATTGCGCTTCCCGTGGCATTGAGTCTGGCTGCATTCACTCATCTAACCGCTCCGACCCTCGGGACTGCAGTGTGCGCTGCAGACGCAGGCGTCTATGTGTCCTGTTCACCTCCCAGCTATAGGTTTAGCCTCTACTTTTAAGCGTCGCCCCGCGACCCATGGTCTTCCTGTGATTGAAACCTGAATCGAGGTGGATGGTGTTCGTTTACATTAGAGGACCGAAACGTTTGGAGAGAGGCCTTTGACAGTGCCGTCCTTGGCCAAACCTTTTCTCCTCCATTAGGTCTGTCTACTTTTGTTTATCATTAATGATGAATGCAACCGGCGGTCCTTAAAGTCCTCTTTAAGTCTGGGTTGTCAGCTCTTTATACAGTGTCTGTTTACATCCCGCTTTACATTGAAGAAGAAGAGGTTGGAGTCCCTTTTGAGCATTCAGGTGCAGCACGAGGTCCACAGAGGCTGAGAGGAGTCTATTGGCTTGTATGGGGTAGCTCCCGTATACGGCTGAAAACATGTCATATGTTGTTATAGCACGCACGCACACACACACACACACACACACACACACACACACACACACACACACACACACACACACACACACACACACACACACACACACACACACACACACACACACACACACACACACACACACACACACACACACACATATATACACAACCTGACTTGTAAGTCTCTTTTGATAAACTGATCAAAGCTGGTTTGTCCACCAAAGAACAAAACTTGACTTCAAAGAGGATTGGTTGATATAATATGGGTACCTCGGCAACAGGGGAACCAACCTTATCCTTTAACACATGTTGTCAGTCAACGAGCCAGACTTATGGCGCATCAAGATGCTGCTCTGCAACACACTCAGAGAGAGAGATAAAGAGAGAGGGAGAGACAGAGAGAGAGAGAGAGAGAGAGAGAGAGAGAGAGAGAGAGAGAGAGAGAGAGAGAGAGAGAGAGAGAGAGAGAGGGAGAGAGAGAGAGAGAAGAGAAGAGAGAGAGATAGAGAGAGAGAGAGAGAGAGAGAGAGAGAAGAGAGAGAGAGAGAGAGAGAGAGAGAGAGAGAGAGAGAGAGAGAGAGAGAGAGAGAGAGAGAGAGAGAGAGAGAGAGAGAGAGAGAGAGAGAGAGAGAGAGAGAGAGAGAGAGAGAGAGAGAGAGAGAGAGAGAGAGAGAGAGAAGCAGAGAGAAAGAGAGAGATAGAAAAAGAAAGAGGGATAGAAGAAGAAAAAGAGAGAGTGGCCCACTAACACAAGCTTACAAAGAGACATAAACAGAACCTATAAGTACACAAATATATGTTTAAAAGTCTGGATGATGACATGGTATGTCCTTCTTCCTCTCCTGTGACTCCCTGACCTCGCTTGGTTCTCATCGCACACAATCCTTGGGCATCGAGAGGAGTCTGGTGGTACACAAATGGAAAACCATTCAGGCGTAGTTTGGGTTTTAAAAAGTACTTTGTTCAATTTTTGTGCACAATGTGAAAAGAAACTTTAGAAATGTCCATTCACGTTTAGCTAGCTCCTGGTCCTCTACCTCATCTACGTACTGCTTGTACTAAGGACTGGTATAATGACCTATAAACCCTCCCTCACTCCCCAAGGGTCCCACACACACACCGATAATACATAGGCATAGCCACTGTGACATGTGACATGCCCACGCACCATCCACCACTGTCAGGGATTATTTCAGCTTTGGTTGCGCGGGAGGTGGACCATTGGCCTTCAGTACATGCCACCACCAGCAGAGGCCAGGTGGCTCTGCAGTGACCCCACGACGAGACGCTAATCCTGGGCTACTGGGGGCTATTAAGAGCTGGTGCTCTGGAGCTTATGGGTCAAGTATGTGAAAAACGACCTCATGAGTAACACCAAGGCTAAGCCTTTGAGGGGTTTCAATATATCCCGGCACTTTCCTGAGCCACTTTATAGCCAGGGTATATTTTAATGTATGTGTATACATTTGATGTACATTGATGTGTATGTCTACATATTTTTCGCCTTTCTGGACTTTTTAGTTTGATATTTTTTGCACATGTTTTGTATTTTCTTCAACAATTCTTTATATACAGATATCCATTTGTGACCGTAACAATTGACGTTGGTATTAGTGAAGTATTCTGAATCGGAATCTAGTTAGTAAAAAAAAAGGGTGAAAAATGAACCTTGTACAAAGTGAAGGGGTGAATACATGGGGCTCTTCCCCCCTAATGACATGTTGCTGACAACTAAATTTCAGCAACATACTTGTAAAACTCAATGTTGAGAAAGATGTGTGCATTGCTGCGAAGATTGAGTCATAATGATTGATGGAGGGTTGAGTGCCTGCACTCCAAAAAACTTCTAAAAAATTATTAATCTTTCATTAATTTTCTAAAAGGAAGCAATTTTGGGATTTTATGAACGTCATGTACTCGCATTATTGAGACAATTTCTTAGGTGTATAATAATGCTTATAACGTCATTCACTGATAATAAAATCATTAGGTTTAATTGATGGTTAATTAGTGGACCGTCCAATGTAAGGAAAATTAAAAAATACTTATGCATTCAACGTGAAAACCGAATACGAAACAGTGCTGTAAACATCTGATCATTACAATATTATAAGAAATATAAACAAAACAATTATTGAAAAAATGTATATATCACCCCACACACACACACACACACACACACACACACACACACACACACACACACACACACACACACACACACACACACACACACACACACACACACACACACACACAAACAGTAGTAGTGCTATTACTACTACTATACTGCTCCTACTACGCCTGACGCTGCTGCTCTGCACCGTCAACAAGGGCTTAGCACTCCTTTCCCTCGCTCTCCCCTCCCTCGTCGCCCCCCCCCCCCCCCCCCCCCCCCCCCCTCCCTCCCTCTTTCCCTCCCTCCCTCCTCCGAGAGTGGAGTACGTTGTGCTCCAGTTGACAGCTCGTGCGGCGCTAGCACATTCCACATTAAGTACTACATCAGATGTTTGTGGGGGGCCCCAAGAAGTGCGGCGATTGGCTCAGCTGCCTTTGACAGCGGCCAATGAAGAGCGATCTCTGGGAGAAAAAAAAATAAAAAGACACATTAACAACATTCATCAGCGTCTCCCTCTGCTGGTCAAAGCGAAGAATACGTGGGTACCGGTACCGGTTGATCACAAGAAACGGAGGCCAGCCATAGGAATCAAGAGGAGAATAGAGACAACGGTACTGTTTAGAAGCACGCACAGGAACTGCTACTTAGGCAATTGCTGACATGACTGTCTTACCATAGCAGGTCAACGGTGAGAGAGCCTGCGGTATGCTGTGGTGGGGTGGGGGGGAGAGATCCTGTTAGTCACAGAGGGTGGAGTGTCTTTCCGCACAAATTCCCTGGAAATGTTAAGTGTGTTTGTGTTTCAGTGTATGCCTTGGATTGTTTTTTGGTTTTCTGAAGATGTATACAGCTGTCTCTGATTATCTATTGGTCATAGATAATCAATTCAATATCACGAAAAAACGTGAAAGTTCGTGTTGAAATTCACCTTCAACGCTTATTAAAAAGCTCAGACATTGTGAAATGTTGTTGATTTGATTTCCATATTTCCGCTGAACCATATTAAATCCAGTCGGATAGCAAACACACATCACATTTTCATAACTAAAGAGGCACCAAGTGATCTTCAAAAATGCAATGAAAACATTTTCTCACACATGCACTCACGCACGCACGCTCGCACACACACACACACACACACGCACGCACGCACGCTCGCACACACACACACACACACACACACACACACACACACACACACACACACACACACACACACACACACACACACACACACACACACACACACACACACACACACACACACACACGATGGATACTCTGCAGGGCTTCTCTCGTGCCGAATACTAACAGAGAGCTTTGCTGAATGCTAATGGGAATCTTCTGCGGGGTTATTCCATATCCTCAGGTCCCTCAGCTCAAAGATCTGAGAGAATTTCTAAGCCTTGTCCCTCGTTCTGTCTCTCTCGCTTACACGCCTTCTCTCTCTCTCTCTCTCTCTCTCTCTCTCTCTCTCTCTCTCTCTCTCTCTCTCTCTCTCTCTCTCTCTCTCTCTCTCTCTCTCTCTCTCTCTCTCTCTCTCTCTCTCTCTCTCTCTCTCTCTCTCTCTCTCTCTCTCTCTCTCTCTCCTCCTCTCCCTCTCTCTCCTCTCCCTCCCTCCCCTCCCTCTCCCTCTCCCTCTCAAGAGTCACTTGAGGCGCAATTATTGCAACGCCTCTTTTACACCCGAGTACAAAAACAACCAACGTCAGCAGAAAAGCTTGCCCAGAAGAACAAATCACTTAAAAAGTTTAATTGGACTCAAAAGGTCTGTTAAAATCTTCATTCAACGGGTCGGCATGTGCCAAAATCACATTAAACTACAGTAGTCACTCATATTTCACTAATTTACCTCAACCCCACATTTGTTCAAACGCTAAATCATTACAATACGATATTATATTAATAATGCATTATTTCAGGACAATTCTGGTATGCGTCTCATAATCATTACATTTGTGTATGTGTGTGCTACGACCGTTAATGGGTCAACCATATTGTGTACAGTATGCGTGTGAGAGTACGGAGAATGAAGCTGTTTAACACCAAAAATGCTCTAGCTGTGAGTTACTTTTATTTATGCAACTTGATGTCGCCACCATGTGGTTAAAATAATATGTGAAGGCTTCTGTTTATGTCCCATCGTTTCCAATAAATAAATCAATACAACCATGGCTATTGCCAGTGCTCGCACACATTCGCTAAAGCATGCTTTGAGAACATGTGGTGTCATATTAACATAGCTGTTTAAGGTCATCCTAACATGAACCCTTAACCAGTGTTAAATAACCAGTAGAAATGTGGTGATGTCAACACTGTGCTTTTAAAAACCCATCCCTTTTAGACCTACGCATGTTGCCTCTTGGTGTTTCCGTTACATCAGTCTGATTTCTAAGCAAAATACAAAAAGGTGTTGAATAAAACTTTACAATGGAGACTACATGACCACAAACAAGACCGACCTTGTGTTATGATTACTCCTTTACCAGGCTAGATCGGCTTCAATGATTCCACTGAATGTTGAAGTGTGGAGAATGATAATAAAATACATAATAAAATATAATATATAATAAAATAAACACAGCAAACACCGTTCAAATAAATAACCTTGCATCCAATTTTAATACTGCAGACAGAAGAAAGGGTCATGAAAACGACCAGCAATTACAACAAATCAATTACTAAAAAAAAATCCAAATCAAATCAAAGTCTTGCATTTACGACCAAATGAAATGTACTAAACACAAGGGTAGTCCATAGAGTGCTCAACACAAGCAGTATGGCTTTGGAAAAAGGTAACCCTGAGTCCTCTTTAGATGAAATAAGATTAAGGTACCGATCATTGCAAGCATCAAGAACCTATCTGTGCATAAACAGCTCCAAGGAAAGGATTTGGCGGCCCTCTGTGGGGTAAAACACCAAGTCTCTATTCTATCTAGAGGGACAGAAGAAAATAAAACATGCCGGTCTTTTCCAATGAGAGCTTGGTATTTAAAAAAAGAATTTGGCCTAAAAACGTCAAAATGGTGGTTCCCAATCCTGGCAGTGCACAAGAAAACCTAGGTTTTCGTACATTTCCAGTTGGGTTACATTAAAGTAAATCAAATATATCCTTTTATAGTATATCCTAAATCATACATTTAAAGTGTGAGTCAGTATAGACTCGTGAGATATTTTCAAGATGTTGCGTCTTGAGGCTGAGCAGGCTTGTGCACAAGTAGGCTTCCAATGATCAACTAACTATTGGACTGTTCAAACACGACAACGCAATACTTTTTACACGGTTCTACCCCTTAAACTCTCTCTTAATGGGCTTCAGGAAATCCAACTGCCAAAATTGATTGAGCATTTTGGTCTGGGGCCTCATGCTTTGAACTTCACACAGCTGCACCAACGCACGCATTCATCCATTCATTCAAGACATTCTCAACTTCAGCCATCAATACATTCATCCAAGACATTCACAACTTCACCCATCCATGGATTCACCCAAGACATCACAACTTCATCCATCAAAATCACTCCAGTCAAGACTTTCAGAACTGCATCCATCCATCCATCCATCCATCCATCCATCCATCCATCCATGCATCCATCCATCCAAGCCAGGTAAAGCTGGTTAGGGTGAAGGTGGGGGTTAGGGTGGAGGGTTGGTAGTGGTCAGGGCGGTGGTAGTGGTGGTTAGGGTAGGAGTGGTGGTGGTGATGTTTGGGTGGGGGTGGTGGTGCTGATGTGGGGGGTGGTGGTGGGACCAGGGTAGGGGGGCTATCTGGCCTTAATGTTTGGGTGGTGGTGGTGGTGGTGGTGGTGGTGGTGGTGGTGGTGGTGGTGGTGATGCTTGGGTGGCGGAGGTAGTGGAGGGGTTGGGACCGGGGTGGGCTATCTGGCCCCTCTCCGCTGCACTACGATGGTTCCCGCCACAATGTCGTACACAGTTCTGTTGTGCTGGAAGAAGAAGAGCGTGATGAAGATGGGGAAGAGGAAGGCGATGGAGAAGTTCTTGTTCAGGGCCCGCACCGTGGACCTATGGCCGTCCGAGGTAGAGAGAAACAGAGAGCGAGAGAGAGAGAGAGAGAGCGAGCGAGAGAGAGAGAGGATCAGGGGGATGGATCAACCAATCAGGGGGATGAAAAACAATGCAATAAGACCCACCTGCTAGTGCGCTAGCCAAGTAGGCCTTATGCTAACCAAGACGGCCTTAATGCTAACCAAGTAGGCCTTATGCTAACCATGACGGCCTTATGCTAACCATGTAGGCCTTATGCTAACCATGTAGGCCTTATGCTACAGCTAACCATGTAGGCCTTATGCTAACCATGTAGGCCTTATGCTAACCATGTAGGCCTTATGCTGCTAACCATGTAGGCCTTATGCTGCTAACCATGTAGGCCTTATGCTGCTAACCATGTAGGCCTTATGCTGCTAACCATGTAGGCCTTATGCTGCTAACCATGTAGGCCTTATGCTAACCATGTAGGCCTTATGCTTACCATGTAGGCCTTATTCTAACCATGTAGGCCTTATGCTGCTAACCATGTAGGCCTTATGCTAACCAAGCGGGAAACTGCCTAGACACCCAGGGTCAGGTCCGTCCCGCTGTGCTACACGTCATTCCCGCTCTCTTTCAACCCACTTCCCTTCCTGCTTCCGTGTGCTGTCTATGAATAAATTTAAACAGCCTTAATAATATAATAATTAAGTTGAATATATTAGCCTGTAAGACGAGGTAATCATGAGATTCAACTTGGTACACTTCTGTCAAAGTCCGGCGGTGTTTCGACCAAATATCAAATAAAAAGAGAAGAAAAATAACGTATCTATATTTAAGAACCTCACAGCAGTAGTTTTCTCAGCCCTCTGTACCTTAACAATGAGTTGACCTGCGGCGATGATGTATAAAAACCAACGTTACGGAGCCAAAGATGCGGTGGTCTGCCGATCTACGGGGGGGGGGGGGGGGGTCACTTACGCCGAGAGGGAGACGTTGGTGGAGGGGACGACCAGGACGCGGTTGGGCCGGATCAGGGTGGACGTGTCGCAGGTCACAACCCGCAGACCCATCAGGAACTTCCCCGGCGTGGCCCCGCCCACTCCCCAGATACATATGATCTGATTGGATGAAACAGCGATACGAAAAAGTTTGAGCAAGCACCTACATATCAATTGTAAAAACAATACGTTAATATTTGGTCGATTTCATAAATTAAACTCAAAGGGATTTACTGTTTCTAATATTTGGTCATATAGGTCGATGTTTAGCCCACACGTTCATCAAAATACATTTTCTAGCAAGCAGACTTTGGACATTGGGGGTTAGAAGCAACAACCTCAGGGCTGTAAGTCCAACATGCTAACCACTAGACTATCCTGTTCCCCAGCACAATTACAAACAGCCAACCAATCTAAAACACACACAACACACACACACACACACACACACACGTACACCTGGTAAAAACTAGGTAAAAAAGGAAGACATTTAGGGCATTTGGCAGAAGAAAGACAAGATAATCTATCCGGCCAACCACATGGAGAGCGTGTTGGTTAGGGGGGTGTCTGTAAGGGAGCAGGAATCCCAACAGGGGACTGTCCCCTGTTTGTAGGAAACCCAGTGATGTGATGTGAACAACCTCCCCCGACCCCACCCACTGACATCATCTCAGGCAACTATGAGGCCAGAGTTGCATCATTGCATCCTCTGCAGGGACGCGCTTCAGTGTGGGCGAGCACACGTTGCATAACACTGCGCGACACTCGAGGGACGATTAAATAGTCACAACAGAGGAATAGATGGGGGGGGGGGAAGGATTCAAATGGACAACGGGTTTGAAAGTGTGTCATGCTGTGGCAGTTAATAGCTGCCTTAATGTGCAGTGGGCACAGAAATATGTAATATCTTGTGTTTTTACATTAATGTTATGATATACGATTGTGTTCACAGTTAGTTATAGTAAATCTTACGATCAATCATTAAATGATAATGAATTAATATTACAGAAGTATTTCCCTGAGCAATGTTCAAAAAGCTGTTAACCGGTTGTAGCAGCAGAACAAACCACCAATGGTCCCAACTTGTGACATTATACTGCATGATTGAGGTAAACCTATTCCAGTTCACTGCATGAGAATACCCTCAGACACATTTATTTCAAAAGACATTTCCTGTTTGGAATTTCCTAATGTCCTGAGCAACTAACGATTCGCCTTTACGACTTTAAAACCCAAGATAGGATCTGGTTACTTCCCCACGCTACATGATAGTCAAAACAACATAACATGATGTACAGCATTATGTTGACTGGTTTGTATCCGCACTAGATGTGATGCAGTGATCGATCCATCAGTCTCAGCTGGTAGAACATGGCGTCCACACTGGGGGCCCCCATAATAATAATAATAATAATAATAATAATAATAATAATAATAATAATAATGCCCCTAATAAATAATAATAATAATAATAATAATAATAATAATAATAATAATAATAATAATGGACGCCCACACGTTGTATTCTAAGATGCTCTGGGTGACAGCGTAATGGCAAGAACACTTCTCCTCCTTCACGACTGCATAGACCTCTGTAAATAGAGTCTATTTTAATTGTATTTGTGTCGTTCTTGTTGTGCCATCTTGCTCCATGTGTGCTCACGGATCTGTAAAGCGACCTTGAGTATTAGAAAGGCGCTATATACAAAATAAACACATTATTGTTATAATTATTATTATAGTAGCCTACATATTTCTACATCACGGAGCAGCGTCCTCGGAGGCCGTAGAGGGCAGCCTCACCTCGTAGATGCAGACCAGAACGCGGTAGACCAGCGCCACCGCCATCATCTTCTGCAGGTCCTCCAGCGACGTGTTCTCGTCTATCTCCTCCACGATGAACTGGGTGATGAACTTGGCAATGTCCCTGAAGGGTGGCCAGGTGTGTGTGTTTGGGAGAATAAAAAGCCAATATAGACTGGGAAGGTGTTGCACGTGGTGGTTGAACTATTCAAATTGTGCAGCGGATAAGATGAGACATACAAATGAAAATATTTATTTTGCTGGTCGCTAGTAACAGCTTCTGACTATTTAGCTGACATGCTAAGTAAAAATCCCAACATTGGTTAAAACTAAAAGCATGAAGTGCAGAGAAAGTGTGCGTGCAACCGTTTCAAAGTGAAGTCATTAATTTGGTCAGAATCTCATTAACAACAACAATACACTACCACTTTCGGTCTTACTTCATCCCACTTAGGTGCATGATCCACAGCACTATCGTGGCCTTCACACAGAACAGGATGAAGAAGTCCACCGTCTCAGCCAGGAATCTCTGGAGGGGCGTGGGGATAGTGTACTCCCGTCCTGCCAACAGAGGGATACAGCTCTTTAGGGTGATTTGATAGGCCAGCGACATGTAGCCAAAAAAACCAATGCAATAATCAGTGTGTGTGTGTGTGTGTGTGTGTGTGTGTGTGTGTGTGTGTGTGTGTGTGTGTGTGTGTGTGTGTGTGTGTGTGTGTGTGTGTGTGTGTGTGTGTGTCAGAAAGTGTTGATATCTGAACGGTGAACGGGTTCATAGAATAAAAGAAAAACAAAGCCTACCTGCTTGAGGCGGGTTCTGCTGCTGGACTGGCCGTCCAGGTGTGTTTTCTGCGGGTTGCTCGTTGTTGGCAGCGGATAGATACGGGGGAACGGGATAACTGAAGGGATAAGGGTAATTGTACCAGTTCTGGGCGTCGAAAGTGAGGTGCCCAACGCCGGGTGACGAGGCAGAAGCACCGGATGGATGGGGAAGGAGACCCGGGTTATGGAAAGTGGTGGGTGGAAGAAAGGGAAAGGCGGACATTGCCATCCAACTCTGCCAGTTCGCATGCCCCCAGTAGTACTGCCACATCCATTGCTGCAACTTTGCGCAGTATTCGGTTGTAGCGTTGATGGTGGCTTTGGGTGTCTTTTCTTCAGTTTCCGAGGTATCTGGCTGACTATCACTCGTTGCAATCGCAGCCATGGTTGAGCCACTTCACGATGTGTGTTTAATGGACGAGTTAAACCTGTGCAAACGTATTTACTACACTTGGTAATCTGGTTGTTGTTTCATATTAGCTGTAAGAGCAGAACGCTGTGGTCGATCCACGGGCGGCGCTAAGTAGCCCCTAAAACTCAGGTGAAACCGGAAATGGAAATTACACGTTATCAGGGTTCGATTGTTTTCGTTTTGGATCTTGACGTTATCTAAACGCTATAACTTAACTACTTTATGATTCTGAAAACATATATTTCGCAAGATTATATGTAATTCACCTCTTTTATTCAAACTACACAATGAGCGCCTCACCCTCTACAACTAATGGTATGGGCCGCCTAAACCCCGTCTTATATCCGCACCTAAGCGCTTCTGCAATTTATTGCACCAGAATTGTGACATGTATTTCATTATAATTGATTATAAGTTAAATTGCGTTTACATTTATTCTTAAATTATTTAGCAGACTTTTTTTCAAAAGCGTCTGCTTTTTGGTTTTTTGGTTATATTTTCTAACAATAATTAAAATAGGCCTATATCAATATAAATATACGTAGGCCAATTAACAAACGTTATTGTAGGTTCCATATTAATTCCTAAGTATGCACGTACTGCGTTAGCTTTGTACAACTCACTTTTACTGTCCAATGCGAGATGAGTAGCCTTTAGTGCGGTGGGAGTTTTGTGAAATAACTGCGGGCTGAGCGGCACCATGGATCATGAGATATAGCTTTCGCGCTGCTGATAGAGATCAAAAACGATACCGCAGCGTCCAAGATGGTAGCTCCGCACATAAACAGTAGTGAAAGCTGTAGTTATATACAGTTTTTAGCAATTCAAAAAATATTCTCTCCATACCTTTTCTTTACCTACTTTTTCTCGATTTATTTTCTCTCCTTTTATCATTTTTTTATTCCCGCCATCATTTTTCTAGACTTCCTTTCCCCAAAAAATTCTCATCATTTTTTGTACCTCATTTCTTCTCGATTTTGTATTCTCTCCACTATTTTTCTGTACCCCCTTTTCTGTTCCTCCTGTAAACAAAAATCAGTTTTTCCATGCCTCATTTTTCTAAGGTTAATATTCTCCATAATCTTCCGATGCCTCCTTATTCCAGGTTTTTTTTTATTTTCTCCATTATTCTATACCTCCCTTTTCCACGTTTTTTATTCCACCACAAGGGGGTAGCAGAGGAGTGTTCAACGAGAGAAAAATTAACGTGTTTGATTAGACAAATGTAATTATAAAGACGTAAGTTTAATAATTAAGCTCAAATGTCTTTCAACAAAAACTGAATATTTATGAGACACATAATGCAGCACTCTTTTGGCCAACATAATGATTGAAAGTCGTTTATACCCTGATGAATGCAAGGCAGATGTGATACTACTGTTAAGAAGCCTTTTCATGGAGATGGAGAGTTTGCTGCAGGTTTAGGTCCCTATCAGCCATTCTGAGGCATCTGGGGTCAGAAGGTCTCCACAAAAGCCTGTTCAGGAAATGGCTTCAATTCAAAGGACCTGCTGGTCAGTCATCTGATAAAGAGCAATGTCCCTACTCTCTCTCTCTCTCTCTCTCTCTCTCTCTCTCTCTCTCTCTCTCTCTCTCTCTCTCTCTCCCTCTCTCTCTCTCTCTCTCTCTCTCTCTCCCTCTCTCTCTCTCTCTCTCTCTCTCTCACACACTACTCTCTCTCTCATCTCTCTCACACACATCACATCCACAATCCACACACACACACACACTCACACACACACACACACACACACACACACACACACACACACACACACACACACACACTAACACACAATGTAACCATCCAGTAGACTATTTGATTTAAAGGGTTGCTGGATGTCGAGGGGTGTGGTGGTGGGGGGGGGGGGGGGTATTTGCTGACAGTGCGGCTGGCCGTATCCGTGTTTGAGGTGTTGGGTCTGCCAGCTTTAAATGACCGCGCCGTGTTCCAGGGTGAATGGGGGCAGCTATGCAGACACTAATCCACCCCTCACCGAGCACAGAGACATGCATGCTAAAGCCGGAGCCGGGGTCATCGCAAACGCCAAATATAAGAGCCGAACGCAGGCCCGCGATCTGGTGGGATTACTGGTGTGTGTGTGTGTGTGTGTGTGTGTGTGTGTGTGTGTGTGTGTGTGTGTGTGTGTGTGTGTGTGTGTGTGTGTGTGTGTGTGTGTGTGTGTGTGTGTGTGCGTGTGTCAGTGTGTCTGTGTATCAGAAAGTGGACATCTAAACGGTAAACGTGTTCGCTGTAAACAGTGTTTGCTAGAGAGACAGAGAGAGAGAATTTGACGCTCTTTTTGATATGATTTCATTTCATTGAGAGAGAGAGATCGTCATCATTCCCTCATTTATCGCACCTTACCCTTACTTACTATTTTCAATGACAATAACTTTGTAATGAATTTAATTTAATTGAGAGAGAGAGAGAGAGAGAGAGAGAGAGAGAGAGAGAGAGAGAGGAGAGAAGAGAGAGAGAGAGAGAGAGAGAGAGAGAGAGAGAGAGAGAGAGAGAGAGAGAGAGAGAGAGAGAGAGAGAGAGAGAGAGAGAGAGAGAGAGAGAGAGACTTATTTCTAGCAACTATTATTCCTGATTGAAGTATTTATTGAATAATCCCAAACCAAAATCCATTTTAAAGAATGGCACGAGAACAATAGGATAATTGTTTAAATGATCTCTGGATTAAGGGGGTCATTTAAGTGATACAGAATATCCCTAAAGGGGACCACAGTGGCTGCCTGTTGGGCCTCCTTCTAATGATCCCAACTCTTTGATGGGACGACTGGTTCCGCGCGCACTGCTTACTGGATAAACCCCGGGGGGACAGAGCAAAGGGCATTGTTAAATAAAAAGTTCAGGGGAATTTCAGGAAAATTCGGTAGACTTTCATGGAAAAGCTACGGTTTACCGTTCCCGTTTGTTATAGGGAATAGGGAGATTAATTCAAAGGAGACGAAATGACTGGGAAAATAACGCTAATTTTGCATTGTATTTTCATCAATACTTAGAGATATACTATATATACTTGGTTTTATGAACAAAATCCTTTTTACAGCTATCTTAATGATTTTAAAGCTAAATGCACTAATGATATCGCACAAAGAAAGCTATATCAATAACTTCGATAATAGATTTAGGTTTCAACCAGAATTGGGTTTGAAATAAATCAATGGAAAACCTTTCTTTCAGAGTTGGCAATTTCAACCCTTATGGAATGAATGGAAAATCACAGAGAGAGGAAAAAAGAAAGACTCGAGAGCTTAGAGAGAACATTTCACTGGGAAACCCAATTAATGGAATCATGTCAGTTGTGTTAGAGCTCAGACAGGAACACCCACAGGGTGAGGGGTTATCAGACACAACCAGTCTCCCACCGCTCTCTTATTGGCTCACGCTGGCTCTCACAAATTCCACTCATCTTCCTCCTCATACTCTCCTCATTCGGCTCCACCACTTCGTCCTCTTCAACTTCCTCTTCTTCCTCCTCATCCTCTTCCTCCTCCTCCTCCTTCTCACGTAATATTCTTCCGGCACCGCATACTCCCCTCATCCGGCTTCACATTTTCCTCCATCTCCTCCTCCTCCTCCTCATGGATTCTACCTCTACCCTCGGGGGTTTTTTTTTTCCCCCTGACAAATTCTCGTCTTCTCACTCTCAACATGCTCTCAGCTCACAGTTCTCCGCTTCTATGATCTCCTTTCTCATGTCCTCCACAGCGTGCGGGAATTCCTTTTGGTTTCCGTACCCCATAGCTCATGTGTTTTCCCCAGGAGCCAGGGTGATCTGATCCTCTCAGCGGAACGTGCAGATTGGACCAAAGCACACCGCTGGAGGGGTGTTTTTTCTGTGAGTCCAGTGCAGGCTGTATAGGGGAGTGAAAGCATGTCACTATATGAATGGGTTTAAATATTAAGAGGACCCTTGTGGACACAACGTCGTCAAACACCAAAAGATATTGAGCTATAGGCGGGTCAGAAGTCATGTTTGTTCGATTTCGATCGAACATGCGTATCGGAAAACCTCAGGTCTTTTTTTCTTATTGATGAATAGAGAGACATGGGTGGAAGAAATGTCAATAAAACTCTCCTGGTGTCTTTGAAATCATCGCTCCACTCCCACTTTTCCTTTGTGTGCTCCTCTGGTTCCAAACCTGATGAGAACCAGGCCATGAGATGGGATCTGACCCATGGAGGTCTCTACTTGTTGGGTTAACGTCCAGCTGTGTCCCCGGAGGCGAGTCTATGCTGTCTTCCCCTGGTTCCCTGGTGTTGACGCAAGCAGCTGCAGATCGAAAGGTTTGGGGAAGAATCCACCCGGACTGGT
>OLKM01000040.1:114524-219524 GCA_900291075.1 Melanogrammus aeglefinus
CAGATCGCGTACATGGAAGTCCGACGTCATCTGTTATCGCTGGCCGAGAAACGAAAGAAATGGTAGAAACGAAGCGCGTGTTTACAGCCCATTCGTGGAGTGTCTTTAGAATAGACCCCAGCAGCAGAAACACAGTCTGAACAGAAGCAATATATTTTCAGTAGGATGGAGAATACATAAAAGCGTACGGTTATCACAGCTATTTGGCTGCCTTTTGGAAGTTGCTTAACTGTTGAAACGTATAGCAAGGACATGTGTCAGTAAATGTAAATCAGTAAGTAAATAGTTTTAGAAAAAGACATGCATTCTTATATGTATGCACACGCACAATTATAACATATATATATATATATTATTACTAAAAAACAAGTTTTCATTCAATTCTCCCATTTGACGTTCTTGTTTGCTCCCCCTCAGCTGAGCGCCTGTGCTGTATCCAGACCGATGATGTCATCCACCTTTCCACAACCTGGACCCCGCCATCACCCCCCCCCCCCCACCACCCCAGCACCACTTCCATTGTCCTGACGAGGACACGGAACTCCGGCTCGCGCCACTGACCCCAATTCCACCTGTTGGACCCATCAAGGGCAATCACGGCCATCACATCCCCTTCCTGCCATGGGAAAGTGGCCCGTTGCCACTCCAACAATCCCCCTGCCCCGCCAGGGGAGGGGACATCTGGAGAAGAGGAGAGGACACACAATGCACTGCGCTCCCCCCCCCTCCCCCAAGACCCCTGGACTCCCGCCCTAACACGCCTGCCAGAACATGAGAAATTGGGAAAATGTTTGACCTCCTGACCCAAGGTCAGGGAATACATTAACCCCCCCCCCCCCACCACCACCACCACCTACTCTCCACCCTCTCCGGGCATGGTTCCCAGATTTCCAGGACTATGCATTCCTGAGAAGGACCCCTGCCAGCCCCCCGGTTCATGACCCATGGGGGTTCATAATGCCCCGCGGAATGCACTCGGTTCTGGGCCTATACGGCTGGTGTCCATCCGGAGCGAGGCCGGGCTAATGCCCGCCGGGCTGGGCGGAGGGGACGGGGGAGAGGGGACGAACACGGAGAGGTGGGATTCAGGGAAGTGTAAAGACCACGGTCCTAGAATGGAGAATTAATGCTGCCTCATACCCACCCCCCCTTCCCCATGATGCCCAGTGTTTCACTTCTCACAAGTAAACAGGATAAGATAAGGATAATAAGAATGTATTTGATCTCTATTTTTTAACCAACCAAAAAGGGAAATCTCTCAAGTGTTCACAACAACCACGACCAAAAGACAAGATTTAAATTTGGACACATTTTATTCAATATCTTTCTGCATTTTTTTTTTGTTACATTTTATTTGTCATTCATTTCACCACAACAATGCTTGGTATCGAATGAATATCATCGTTGAAAACAAAGAGGCATATAAATGTTTCGCTTTGGCAACATAGTTGAGAAATAAGATAAGAAGTGCAGGACGCGCCTTCTCTGGTCGTCTGCGCTCATTGAACTGAGCCCGTCAGCGCCGGGGCCGTCCGGCAAACCTACTCCTTCACGTACGTCCTCACCGCCACCACGTCGCCCATCTTGCATTTCTGTGAGGACGAGAAGGCCCGTGAAGAGGTCAAAGACGGGAGGTTGGGAGGTACTGAGGTCGGGAGTGAGAAGTGGCCCAGTAGGAGACGACGATGGAGTGGACGGCGATCACCGCATTCGATTTCACCACCGATGCGTGCCTCGTATTTGAGTTTATGATTGAGGACTGAGAGGTCAGTTTACGCATTGACGCCTATATTCAAAATGTATCTATTTGGTAGATTTGTGCAAGGTTTGAGTTTATTCTAAATAGCCCTTTAATTAGATCAGATTAAAAAAACATATGGCTCGGTATTTAAAAATAAGAACGAAAAAAGATAAGGGTAGAGGAAACATCTGCAAGCAAATTCTTAAGCAACATAGAATGTTTAGTGTGACCAAACAAAGTGGGGGAAAAAAAGAGCACTCACCGCTACTAACTTTCCATCCTCGATTTCCCTCTCGATGAATGTGTCCTTGCCTTCCCAGGTCTGTTTCTGCACAAGTTTGCCATTATCCATGGTCACCACGGTCTGCGAGGGGCACAGAAAGGGTTCATTAAAGCAGGGTGCATTCCAGCAAACGGATAACCTCGGGTCAAAACACACTTGGGATGTGTTTTTTCTTTCCCCTTGACCCACCGTTGTTTTCCTGTCATCAGCAGTCGTCTCCTCAAACGGTTCGTTGAGCTTAAACTTGATTTCTGTTGTTTTGAACGTACTCTGCGACTTCAGGCAAACCGTTCCGTCTTCTGAGGTCACGACCAGATTGGGCTTGGTACGGTTTCCCACCTGCCGGGTTGCAAATCCAACACCTGGATCGAGTACAGGGCAGATAGACATTAATGCAGCTCAATAGGCACTCCTTCAAAATTACTCTACACGAGCTTAAAACGGACGTTGCTAAAAATAACAAAATACATCACAGAAAATGCTGTTTATTTTATACATAAAGATTTCAAAAATAAAACATGCACAATAAAAACCATTAATCTTATACCGATTGCCTTCATGTATTCATCGAAGTTTTCACTGGTGACCATCTTCCACGTCCCAACAAACTGATCAACCATCTTTGCAGCCGCTGTGTTATGCTAAGCAGACGATCTATAACTGTTTCCAACCCTCAAGTCAAGCCTCGGATGCGAGCGAAGCACTTTAAAGGGAGATGCGGAGGACACGTGAAGCCGGGACCGGGCCAATCACAGCCCCCGACGTCACAGCATTGAAGTTGGGGCGATTTCTGCCTAACTCAATTTTAGTTGGTGACAGGGATTTTTGGTAGCACTTTTTTTGACCCGTGTGCCACATTTAGTTGTAGCCCACTGTGACAAAGGTGGACGCTTGCATCACTGTCTCTGAAATACCAGATTAGGGAGGGAAAAAAAATCGACATGACACAATTTTATCTTCTTGTGTTTGCATTGAGTCATCGTTTTTGGCAGACTCGTTGCACGAGCACCGAGCACTCGCTGCACGAGCACCGAGACCCCGTGAAGGAAGCATGCAAACACTGGAATGAAAGTAATTCTGTAGATGAAGGCATAATGCATGCACACACGCACGCACACAAAAAAAATCATATTGCCTGCTTCATTCTGTACGCTTCATTTATAATAGGCCTATAACAAAACAGTTCAACACGTACTCTCTTTTCAGCAAGCTGCACACCACAATTTGTTATGAACTTGTATCTTCTTGTGATTTTCAGTAACCAGCAGAGGCCCCCACTGCCTGAACTGGAACCCCCGGGCCCCGTCCGGGTGAGTGGTCTCTGGGGCCCCCTGCTGGTCAATATCAATAACGAAGAACCAGAACCATGGGTCTTTTAGTTTTTGTGTTATTTTTGTTTGTTCATTTTATTGAATCAACGGACAGTCCATTTCATTTTGCATTATACATAAACAATAATTACCACTAAGCCATGTTAGGCCTATATAAAGCATCATGCATCAAAATATCATGCTTCAGAGTACAAAATCAAATAAAAAAATAACCTATCCAAATAAGGACAGAAATTAACCCATACTGAAAGTCTTATTGAGGTTTAAGTCCGAAAATGGCCATTTCTGTGTAGGGTATCTGCTTTATCAATCACTGAACAACAACACCTCAGTGGTATGGAACAGACTTGGGTCGAACCCGCTGAAGTCTTAGAGCATTGACCTTACAGTCCAGCTCATCCATGAAGCCCTCATCCACGGACTCAGTATCGGTCTCCACCCCCTCCCCAGCCTGGTCCCCGGTGGGCAGAAACACATGGAGCTCCGTGCGCTTCAGGGGAAGAGAAGCAGCAGCCGTAGGCAGAGTTCGGCAGCAGCCCGGAAGACAGGGTCTGCCGACGACAGACAGACCCTCTCGTGCGGACGAACCGCGACCGTATCGCATCACCGACGGTCGAAGTTCAGACCAGATCTCCGATGAGGCGACGCTCTCAGAGGGAGGCCTCGAAGGTGGCGTCTTTGGGCTGGGACGGATCGGCTGTGAGAAGTGGGTGTAGATCGGCCTGTGGTCGTTCGGGTTGTGCCGGGGGAGCAGACGCGTCGCATCGGAGTGGCGATGCCTGGAAGGGTTGTAGGTATTGCCGGGGGTCATTGAGGACGGCGGTGGGTTGGAGGGCGGCGGTTGCTTTGAGAACGAGTTGGGACGGTGGGGTTTTCCTGAGATGAGTACGTTCTCCCCGGGAGGAAAGAGGGAAGGCTCGCTGAAGCTGCAGGGTTGAAAGTTGAATTGTAATAGCGATATTAATTCAGGTCTTACAGCGTATATAAAGTACTTTTGCATACTTTTTTTATGAAGTACGTTTCTCTCGCCTCGTTCTTTTGCGATTTTACTAAATTCCTTCTCGAACTTGGGAGATTTTAGACCTTCAAATGTGTGGAGCAACATGGGAAATATTTGGTTCTATTCATCACGTTCAAAGCCTTTTTTAATTGTTTATCCAATGAAAATAAATTTGATTGTAACAATTAAAGTTATCTGTTCCCATTGTGGTCCCCATTGGAATTCTCACAAAGTCTCACCTTGCTAAATTAAATTTTGGGCCCGAAAGACTTGAACACCAATGGCAAATTGGCAACAAAGAACCTGTATCATATCCAGTATCCCTTGATCTATCCAGTTATCATCACCTTACCTCAGGGAGACCACAGGGGTCTTCCTGTGGGGTCGCTGGTCAGCGGTGAGCGAGGGAAGCCGCACAGGGTTCCTTGGCAGCCCCCCCGGGCCACACGTCGGGGGGACGGAGCTGGAGAGGAGGTAGGAGAAAGTCCGGGACCTGGTCTTCTGCAGGTCCCTCCTGTGCCAGGTCCCACCAGTGTCCAACCCCAGCGCGGAGGCAGGTGGAAAGGCTCGGCTGTTGGTCGTGCTCATCGCGGGAACCAACTGCGTACTCTATCCGGCTGTCATCCATCTACCCTAACCTAATTCGCGGCAGGTCCGGCAATACCTCCAAGACTCATCTTCTGAGCCATATGGTCGTGTTATCTCCTTTAATTGAAGGACTTGGGTTTGAAAGAACGGGCTCCTATCCCCTTGGTTGGGTTGGTGGAGCAGAAGTCTACCTGTGCAGTAGATGGAGCGTGAATGGCAACTGTGGGTGTTTGGCAGAGTATAAGACGGGGTGCGAAGAACTTGTTAAATCATTGAAGGCCATTAATGATGCATGGCAGAGGCTGGTCAGGTGGACATCACCCACATTACTTTACCTCTGTCCCCCTTTCGATGTTTTGCAGGTCAGCTTACAGACCTTGGGGAAGGGGGGTTTCAGGCCAGGTGGTGAATGGACAGGTGCTGAGGGAGCATTGACTCATCCTCTAGGAAACCAAGACCAAACACTGAGTCGGCGTTAGCCAGCGAATGGCCTGAGCTAGTGCTGGTCATTCAGGTCACAAACCATACTTGACCACCAAATCTGTGCCCGTTTTCATGTCTTTGTACAAAATATACCAGACTTTAAAGACAAGTATCTGATTTCCGTCTGCCAAATTATAAAGAGGCCAAGTTTAGTCCCAACTTTCGGTCCGGCTCGACAGCTTTCCCGACCAGGGCCATTTCATCACTGCTGGAAAACGTTTTGCGACATCCACTCTGGACGTCCCCAGCAGGGTTGACAGCCAGCCTACAGTACCCTAGTTGTGACTTGGCAGGGGAAACTTTTGCCCTGGAGGCTTCTTGAGCAGGGCCCAGATTCACATGATCCGGAGCTAGCCACAGGCACCTGCTCCCTAAGGTATTCATCCACACCAGTCGATTTAAATCTAGAACTATCGGATTCCCACAATAAAGAAAATAGCCTCAGGATTGTTTTACTTTGGCTTCAATTATAACCAATTTTTTTCCTTAAAAAATGACTGCTTATAATGCGTTTCTGCATATACTATATGAACAAATGTTATGATTTTCTATAGATTCTACAATGTACATTTCAAAAGAGGTTAGACTAAACCAAAAAGGGACCAGTTTAAAAACTTTTATTTTGAAAGCATTCAAAGCATTTGGGACTTCCAGGTGCCATTGAAGTTGCCTTCCCTCTTCTCTTGTATTCCCTGCATCTGCAGATCCATCTTCAACCCTAACGGATGGAAAGTGGCACAAATGAACAACAAGCCAAGGAACCCAGACTTAACTAAACATCATGTACTGAACACCAGCCAGGAATTGACTAATGTTCTGGTCTACATGGCCGAAACCGGACATGCTTACCCGTGGGTCATCCGATCGGCCCTGCAACTCGAGTCCAGTAGTCTCCCACGGCTTTTCACAACCCATGAATAGCGTCTTCGGTTTAGCTAACAAAGGAAACAAAATACTTTTTCAAATACATTTGATGCTCCATTAATAGGAAATACAGCAAGATGAAATTTGGGAACTTTTACCAAGAGATTCCCCCCCCCCTTTTCTAATGACAAAATTAATTATTTATACACCAGTTAACTAGCTGTGGGGGGCCCTGCCTGGCTCTCGCAGGCTTACTTAGTTTTCTCTCGTGACGTTAGTCTGTAACCAGTCCAAAACGAGGAGCTTGCCTCCAAACTAAATGCGGTCGACCAATAAGTAAACCCAAGGGAGTGATGTATTTGATATAATTTTTGTTAATTAATATACATAAATGCTGCTTTGGAATTTGATTTATTTGACCACAACAAGGTTTTAACCTTAATAAAAATGGTAGAGTTAATGGTTGTTTATGGCATTTACTTTGACTGGCTGAAGTTTATCCAATCGTCAGCAAATTAAGGTTGCCTGGCAATGCCACTAAACAAACACTGGGGACGACAGACTTTCCAGCCCTAATGAGCATGGTCTTAGTATGGTCTGGCTTTGCGAGGCTACCCATTAACAATTCATGAAAGATGTCAATTTGTTACCTTAAATTGTCACTGAAGTTGGCCCAGCCATCGACCAGCTCAGCCACCGGTGCCCCCCGGCGGTTCCTACGTTGAGAGAGAGACACACAGTAAGAGAGAGGCCTGGCCTGGACAACTACCCTGCTTGCACACAGAGAACACATCACACCACAGAACATCCAACCTGTATCAACACCTTTTCTGAGTGTGAGAGAGAGCGTTTGTGTGTACAGAAAGCCAACCAATTAACAGACTTTGGAACCATCCCAAACAAAATAACTGTTCTTGGGTATATGGTTGTCATGAACATGCATTACATGTACGAATCTAAGGAAAATTGTGCATAGTACCTTTAGGGTGTTTTGAATGTTGAAAGTGCAATGGCATGGGTATAGCGTACAGATCGATGGTACAGTACATCTTTCATGGAACTGCAAAAAAGTGAACGAGAAGACGGAGGAAGCAGGACAAACTGCCACAATCCAAAGCTCTGGCAAAGGTCTGGAGTATGCAGCGGTGCTACAGAGCCAGGGCACGCCATACTTGGCGACTGGATGACAACGTCAGGAGGGTGTTACTGCAGACACCTTATGGAGCTCAGAGGTGCACCTTTATGGAATACGGTGACCTCAGTGCGCCAGCTAGACCAATGAATCTGGGGGCATTGGGTCAGCGAGCCCTTCCAGTGTTGGGCCGGGAGGGGGCCGTCAGGGGCCACAAGGGTATTTCTGGCATCACACTCAGAGGAACAAACTGGAGGGTCAATCGTAGCCAATTAGCACTATGACTTGAGGAACAGGAAATGGATCACAGTGCAGATAAGACACAACCTTGCAGCTCCTGTGAGCAGAGTCGTACGGCATACACAGATTATAGCATTGCTTCAGGTCAAAGTGTGCTGCTTAGACACTGAAGCGTAACAGCGTTCTTTTACATTATTTTGTACAGGGTGAAATAACCCAGAGAGGGGAAGTGCCACAAGTCTATGAAGAGCAGGGTGTGTCCCTTGACAAAATGTCTGGCTGGTCACTGGCATGACACGAAAAATAAATAGTGAAGACTGGTAGATTTGGCTCAGTGCAGACTAAACAGAGAAAGGACACTACACATGCACCTTTGAGCTCATCATTTCACAACTAGGCACACACATGGCATCATACGCCCACATACACACCAATGCAGCAGAGACTACCGTATAAGGACCCTCCCACCCCTGAATCCCACTAGTCAATAGAAGAGGTCCAGAAGGATTCACAATTCTGCGTTAGTGAATTCTTGCTGTCCCTCCTTTAAAATCCAGCCATTTGGCTCAACAATGATTCCTACAATGGTATTGAATCAAAAGGTTTGAATAAGGGGATAGAGTATTAAGATACATTGTGAATGTTATCACAAGCTTACTGTGTTTAAATAAACATAATCGGTCGAGGATGGTTCCCAGTTTGAACTTGACACTGCCCTGTAACCAGTCCCTTGTCCACCTTTGCCAATACTGATCCATATTTACATGGATTGATTGATTGGAAGTGACTGGCTCTTATGGAACAAACCCAATTTCTATTTATTTGGGTAAAAACAAAGTTAATCAAATACTAGAACATACCAACAAAGATCTTAAGTTTATCCAATGCTGATGTTTAACGACAAATGGCATTTTATTGCACAAATACTTGTTGGGCAATCTTCACGATTTTTTGTTTCGTTCTCTTCGGCAAGAGCTTTGGCACCAAGTTGTAATTTTACACAGTATTACAAAGGATGGCAAAACCAACACCTAATTTGTAATACTTCAAATGCGAAGACCTTGGTCAGTAGGCTATATGCCAGATCCCCATCACCTCATTCGTGGATGGATAATGACTTATCAGACAATTATGTACATTTCCACACTAGTATCGTTAGACTGGAGGGGTTGCGGGGGAAACAGAATAAATTAATCTTGAGGAAATCCTTCTCCGTATAGATTTCCCCGGCCGTAAATTCGGCGATACAATTTAAGTCATCCATCAAATTTGCCTCCGATCTTTTGGCATTTATCAGTTCGCTAGGTTTTTTTGAGATGTGGCTTGAGTTATTGGAAACCCTTTGAGTGTAGTATTGGGGGAGGAACCAATGTTGCCCACTCACCCTTCCGTCCCCAACACACAAACACACATACACACATTACAGAGCTTGAGGAGAGCTGGCAGAGCCCAGATTCGGGTGAGACATTGGGTAAAAAAAAAAAAAAAAGTACAGCAGCCCACCCAACAACAACCCCTTCAGAAACATTGATAGTTCACCTCACCCTTCGATCCCAGCCCTTTACCAAACCGCTTGCTTTCCCAGTACCGCTGGAGCCATTTTGATATTTGACTCGATGGAGATACAAAAGTGAATCCAAGGACCACTGTCGTCGCCAACCTTACATGAGCCAGTGACCGAGCCATCCACCACAAAAGCCTGTAGCTCAATCACCATTGCTGAACTACCACCACAACACTCACACACACACACACACACACTCTTGCACAAGGAAACAGTAAACCATTGCCAAAGTTACACACAATTTAAGTGAGAGAGAGACAAAAGAGATCTGCACTGTGATACCATTCTTCTCAAGTGTGATGCCAGAAGCCCTGTATAGGTCACTTTGCATAGTGACCAGAGTACTTCACAAAGAAAGAGAGAAAGACAGAAAGAGAGAGGGCAGTTAAGTAGTGTTGTAGGGTGAAAGGGGAGAAGGGGGATCTTTGAAATCATATCTTTAACATGGATGGACACTTACCTTCAACTTGTTCAGCTGATCTGTTAGCATACCTCTGGCTGCAGTGCAAACAAGTCCAGGCTCTACTGTCCACTAACTTCTGCTGAAGTACCCCTCCGCAACGCAACCCAAAAGCCGGGGGGCCTCAACTCGGGAATGGGGCAGCCTGTCTGTCAGCTGGCTGACTGCGGCTATCCAACATACCCCGCATGATCCCCACAAACATGTAGGACGCACTCGCACAAACACACACAAACACACACACATTGTTCTTTTCTCAGCAGTAAGAGTTTACTGTAGTTTGGAAATAAAATGGATCTGGCTGCCACTAGTTTCTGCCTACTGAAGCTTCTGAATATCTGAAAAGTAGGACGAAAAATGTCCCTGTTGTTTCTTGATCCCCTGTATCCCTAATGGCATTACATACGGTGACATTTTAGGAATACTGAGATAATTAACTTAAAAAAGGTAGGGATTTGAGAATAAATCGTCTGGCCCCCTAAACTCACTAATGCTATTTGTAAAAAATGTATATATTAGGATGTGGGAAATGTCTTGAATATGGTGCGATACCGTAAAGTATATTCGTTAAAAAGGTAAAGCAACATAATATTGTCAGCAAAGGGTTTGCATCTCTCAAAACACTACATCGAGCTGCGGTACAGCTTTTATCCCCTAAAAAGTATTTGGTAAAAGTAATATATGTGACTTTGCCCTGTGGGTCTTTGGGGATATCCATTAACCAAACACTGCCCACAGCTTTCCTCAATTCTTCTTTCAGAAAGCAGTAGCAAAATGTAGCAATTAGGACTTCTTGGTTTGGAAACTCGCTTTTGATATTCCAATCTTTTATGATGATCAAACCTGTCAAAAAAAAAGAATGTACATGACACCAAAACAGACATAACATGAAACGTAAAGATATATTTAAGCAATTTCTTATTTTATAATCTGGATTAAGAGTATTTGTTATATTTGTCGTCCTCCATGGTCCATTTATGTTTTACACAAAGGATTGCACATCTTATCCAGATCCTAAAGCCTATCAAGGCAATAAGGTTGGTCATATTTGCCCAAATATGCTCTCGTTAAAAACCTCTTATTTGTCAATATAAATATTTTCTTAAATTGTTAAAATCCGGATTTTAGTGTCATGCAATATATTTAACCACTGAAGGGACAATTTGGAAATGATAATGAATAATAAAAAAAGTTTTCATTGGTTGGATCTTGAATAATGTAAACTATTGGAGGAAATATTTGATGCCTAGGAGCAAAAGCAAAACTTTCAGTGACATTTTATTTAGTAAAGTATTATTCTCAAAATGGCATGTTTATTAATTAATTCTGGCATGGCATATAAAAATGCACCATAGTTCTATCAGAAGAAGTGTGTAATAAATAAGATTGTATGGTATGGTATTAAAATATATATATTTAACATAATATCCTAACTTAAATGTATGTTTGGATAAATAGTTCTGCCATTTGATCTCGATAATAAAATATTAAAAAAAAGGGAATTAGTACTTATGATCTTATGAAATTATTTAGGCGCTTAATAACATACGTTTTAAATACGTTTAACAACCCAACTCGGGTCTGGTGTTTCCTACAAGTCTTGCCATAAGTAAGCAAACTTCTTCCCCAGCTGAATGGGCATGACCACAATGCTCCTAATATATTCTTGGTGCAAGTCTTCAGTAACACAAGACTTGAATTCACTTCACAAAATTGTAAAGAAAGAGTAAGCTACAGACGAATAGCAGCTTTTAAGAAAATCAAAACTACAAAGCTGTGGCAAACACCTCTCTTGATATTTCAAAGAAATTCAGTAAATCACCTCAAAAGTAAGCTGGCATGAAAGCCAATGTTCTTACAACTGATTGATCAAATACTTTTACAGTGCTTTTTGACCCCCACAATCGTTCCCACCAATAATAATGGTGTAATCAGATCTAATTGCCTGAAGCAAGGCTCCCACATGGATGCAGTTAGTCTCAAGTAAAATTGAACAATTACTCAAACACTCACTTGACGGTGTTAACCAGAGCAACACAAACAAGCATTCGAGGCCCAATGATAAAGTTCAATACATTTATTCAGACTTGTGAAGAGCAAAAGGGTTGTCCTATTCTAACATGACGGCAAATATGTCATCACTTGATTTGATTGAGAGTCAAGTGTAACAATGTCTTTCTTGTCTAAGGCAGTTCACTTAAGCACCTCTGCTGCTTCCCTATGAAGCTGTATATTAGATTCACATTGCGAGGTTTGACTTATTTCAAGCAAGGCTGAAACATTGAATTACACACCAACAATATTGAATTGCCCAAGGAAATGCCACAGCTTTTTACAATTGTTGCAAGATGATCGTTTTGACATTTATGTTAAGATTCCCCAAAATGATCTTTAATTTCAACATGAATGCACCAGTGTCTTCAAGTCTCAATTATAGTTACTAATTGGCATTTGGTTCTAGTATACATTTCACATTTAGCAACTCCAGATAAGAGTACCAAGGGAAGTTTGATTGATGCAAAGTTGTTCCAGGGAGAAATCTATGAATATCAGCCAAAAGAAATGCAGATTCTGCTGACAAAAAATAATTTGCAACATGTCTGATTTAGTATATTATTTTTCAAGGGACGTGCATAGGTACCTATCGAAGAGGATACACCTCAAATAGTTAAGATCAATAATTAAATGCCATTTCTCAATTAACTTCCATTGAGATACCTTAATCTCCTGAACAACGGGTCATGGTTTTATATAGACGGGACCCTAAAATGGAAATGAGAAATTTTAATTGCAAACACTACAAAATATATAACATGTCGACTAGCTGCAATGATCTAACTGGACCTGTGCTAGTCAACAGAAAATGATTTTTTTTTTTTCAGTTCAGATCATAGCCTCACTATGTAACTGACCTCCTGTCAATACTAGGATCAACTATTTTAAGAGAAATTAAATTTTGATCAGGAACTCAGATCATAACTCTTTTTAGACTTGTGCCGAACCTTTCATTTTAAGAATTAGAAATGAGTGGATATGGATAGCTTTTGTGGGACAGTTTATCTGGTTTTAAAATATATATTTTTAAATATTATTTTTTCCCTGTGCTGGAACCAATATTTCTCTTTATTGTATCACATGCTTTAACTTCAAATGTATGGCAAAATAATACAGCCATAGATAGAAAGGTGAGAAAATGTTAACAATTTTTACGTCACAACCACTCACAAAGCATGATACAAGTAGGAAGGAAATAAATGATACATGGGCCAGATAGGTACCAACCACGGACCACAGTTACATGGTCCCTACAACTACTACTCCAAATTAAAATAATGAAAACATATTAGGTGATAATAAATGACTTGCTGTGCTAAAGATGCACAAACACTAGGAAACTTAAATACAACATTTATGACTCAACAAGGTTTGCCCTAAGAGGAACTACACAAAGAGTGCTGCCGCTGCTGGCAAAATGGCTGCCAGGGCCAGCGTTTAAAAGCGTGGCTTCTTGGCAGGTCCGTCAAACTCCTCTCGGACCCTACCAAACCCAGGGTTACCAGGACCCATCCCCCTGGGACCTCCCTGGGGGAAGCGCTCATTGCGCTGTTAGGGGAATCAGTTTAGTATTCAGGCAACGAGGGGAAGGAGGTAAATTGTGATGTTCAGTGTGACGGCACACAATTCATGTCCACGGGGCAGGAGTGTAGCAGCATTAAGAGAGTGAGTATGTGTTTAGGTATGTGCATACGTGGCAAGAGGTTGTTGTTTTTTTAGCGAGATCAGTTTTACAACACAACCGGCAGATGACACATCCGAAGGTACCGTTCGTTCCAATATGGAGATCCACAGGTGCCACAGGTTACATACGGAGAAGGAAGAAAGGGTAATGCTTTCGTTAGTCAGTGCCTACCTAGCGTGGGACTCCAGTGCATGCCAAAGATGGATCTACCAGCCTCAATGCTGGTACCTCAAAATAGAAAAACATTGAACTACCAATACAACAAAAGGTGACTTGATGTATGCTCCTTCTCCCCCCCCCCCCCCAGATGTGAACGAGCAAATTTTACATTTCACCAGATATATACCACCAAATGTGAATTTCCCCCCTAAATGTGTGCAGTTGGATGCAGATAACGAAAATATGAATGAAAATATTTGCTACCAAAAATGATGCCAATAAAGCTTACTTTCAATCAATGTTTCCCAAAAAAGTGTGACAAAGTAAACTAATCTTAATGGCGCATCTACATGCATTTACTGCCATCTGGCAGGAAATGTATCAAACTATTCAATCAGTGGAAGTACCTTTAACAGTGCCAGAAGCCAACCAATTGATAATTGGCAGAAATTGACCCCAGACATGATGGAACACAAGTACGTCAGCAGCACATGAAATCCAAACACCACAAATGGACATTAAGACACAAAGACTTTTCAGATGTGATGGTTGTTTGTTTCCCATTATTCGCAAACCATCCAGACTAGTGCCTTGGGAAAGGACGAATCAAACAACACCGTTCAAATGGATCCAGCTTCAGTCTCAGTGACCTTTGCAGGAAAAAAATAATCAAAATACCTCTGCCAAGAATATCAACGCATCAGAATGTGCCTAATTTATTGCTTGGCCAAAAGCTACACATAACGTATGTCAATATTTCTATGTGTGTTGCACCTTTATCATTTTCAGAAGGCTGTTGGCGGTGGACTGAGAACCTATCCAAAAAAGACTAGGTCCAAATTCATATCTCTGGGTGTACTTAAAAAGCGGCAACGCCTTTAAGAAAAAAAAAAAAACTGGAATACTTCCTTGCAGAAACTTTTTACAGCCATGATATTCAATAGATGTGGTAGTGTTGTGACCGTTGTTTACGTATATGCAAATTAAATGCATCGTCATTCCATTATTTTTTATTTGCAAGCAAAATGGCATGTTTCCTAAAGGCCGAAACACACCAAAGCTCATTGGCAGAGTGCATCAGCTTTCAATCCGCTCCATTGTCACTCGAAGAGCAGTTTTTCACAGCTCACTGCGTAACCGCAGTTTTTTCATGATAGCTTTAAGTGGACTTCATGAGTGAGTCCATCCGGAATTCAGGGCGCACTCACACTAGGCGATCTGTACCGTGCCCAAGTCCATTTCAGAATCAGAATGCCTTTATTGTCATTATACCACTGTATAACGAAATTTTAAGCCCTCCCCCCCTTCAGTGCAAACAAGCATACTATAAAAATACAATATAAAAACACTTTCAATAATATAAAAATAAATAGATAGAATAAATTATATGCACAGTATATAGCACAGCGAATTTGTGTATATTGCACAGTATGTGAGGTAGTTTGGTGTATTGCAATATGTATTGAGGTAGTCCAGGGTGTGTCTGTGTGCGTCAGTGCATGTGTGAGTTCAGAGTGATAATGGCTGTGGGAAAGAAACTGTTCTTGAGTCTATTTGTTTTGGATTTGATGCACCTGTAGCGCCTTCCTGAGGGCAACAGGTCAAACAGAATGAAGCCAGGGTGGGTATTTGACACCTAGTGTGCCCCTTAAGTCTTGATCGTTTGGCTAGTGTGAGCACCCCAACCGTACACAAGTACAGTTCAATTACGTGGCCTGAGCACACTTCGGAGAGAGGTGTGCTCTCCAGTACAGATGCTAATGAGCCCACACGTGCACAAGCACGGATACGCAACCTGAGCTGGATGACACATAGTCCATGAGACCCTTCTACCCCTTTAAACAAACACGGCGGCAAGCGGTTGTCTCTGTGGAGACAGCGCAGCAACCCAATAAACCGCCAATGTGTGCAGAGTCCGAGAGGGTAAATTGAGGTTTTAGCTCAAGCAGGCAATTTACCTCAGGGAGCGTAAAGGCACGGACCGTTCCGCAAAAAAGGCGTGCATAAAACAGCATATTTGGCAGTGTAACAACGCTCAGTGAGAGAAGGCTGTACCTGAGTAGAACGGCTCCAAATAAGCAACAAAGTCAGTAAAGTGTCAAATGTGTTCTATGTGTTGTCCTCCATTGTTGTTCTACTAAGCAGCCGAGGTTTGGTGATGACATATTACGACGTGATGGCGTACAAGAGGCAACCGTACTCAGGCCCAGTTGAGGTGAGCACAGGCCAGCGGCACAGCAGGGGGAGGGGCGGTGTCACACCAAATTTGTACCGGCTGCCAAATTTGTACCGGGTGACGTAATCCATTCAAACCTGCCTAGCAACAGATGACCGCGGACGATCGCGTCGAATGACGTAGGAAAGTTCGCGAACATTCTCGATATAGTTCACGGAACGCGACCAGACAGATAACACATTACATTTATTAGCGTTCCTAATTACATTTATTAGAGTTACTAACTTTATATTCGTATTGGATTTTATTGTTTAATCGCATTAAGCTAGTAAACTGAGTGTATAAAGCAGGTTTCAAAAAACATTCGCGCTCATGTTGCCAGAGACAAAATAACTATATCGAACTATGTCTATAATATAATATATAATATCTATAATATATCTATGAACTATATCGAGAATGTTCGCGAACTTTCCTACGTCATGCGACGCGATCGTCCGCGGTCATCTCGCGATCGTCCGCGGTCATCTCGCGATCGTCCACGGCGCGGTCATCTGTTGCTAGGCAGGTTTGAATGGATTACGTCACCCGGTACAAATTTGGCAGCCGGTACAAATTTGGTGTGACAGCGGCAATCGTACTCGAGTACGGTACAGGTGTCAAACGGACTCGGGCACGGTACAGATGGCGTAGTGTGAGTGCTCCCTTAATATGGCCCCGAGGTTGCCAAGGACGCAAGAAAGGTCAGCTTCCTTTGTGCTCTACACAACGTGTGCTTCAGCCTTAAGGAAGTGTGCACTAGCTAATTTGACAGAAAATTGTTTAGAGGGAGTTGATTTTTGCTGTAGATGAGAAAAATATATCAACATTTTCGGGACAAAAGAAATCAGTCAGAAAATGTCTGATATCGTAATCCAATACCATGGCTCAGTTCTGAAGCATGCACGTGAGAATATGGATGGTGTAGTCCAATGTCCAGGTCTTATTTGGAACATTGTCAGATGATGGCAGACTAATATTAATTTCCAAAAAAAGATTCTCATTTAAACCGTGCATGCAACTTAAAAACATCATGGCAAAAGGCCAGTAACTCGGCACACTCGAAGATGGTCCCAACGTTTGCAAGAACATGCAGAAAGAAAATCGCTGCAAATGTCTTGACCATCTTCAATGTTAATGCACATTGTATATGATTTTCATGTTAACGAGGCATTAGCTACATATTTTTAATGTTTATGCAAACAAAGCATGCATAGTGAGGCTAATTGAAATAAGTAAGCAAACTTAGTGAAACTTGGTGAAATGATTTCAGTGTGGGTATCAGTGCTGTGTGAACATTTTCAGCACATTTAAAGAACACTGTGCTAAATGTTCATACAGTTTCATCACTAGCTTAATCCTTGTTGTAGCTAATGTGAATTGTAGACCAGCAATGTAGCGTTCGGGTATGTTCCAAGAGCACAGATCGTGAGGCTCAATTTGATCTTCAGAGATCATCATAGGTCCAGTATAGTACTACAGGTAATGAGAAGGGAATGCACCATGGCTCAGCTTGGCTCCCCAGCAGTTAAATAACACTTGCTCGTTTCGTATTTTAAAACACCAGCAAACAGTCAACCCACACTAAAACCTTGATTGCTTGCTTCCAAAAAAGTTCCTTGGGTGAAAATGAAAGGTTACCTCTCCAGAATATTCAAAACATTCCCGCATTATTACACAAAAAGCAGTTTTGCAAAAGGACTTCAACGTTGCCAACCTAAACCGCTCCAAAGTTCTTCATGTACACCCCACGAGTAACACTTTATTGGCCCCGAGGTCAGCGCTTTAACAACTCCCAAAAAATGACACAAAATAAAAAATACAAAATGTTATCCTTAGAGACGTCATTTTGTCTTGCCAGAGAAAGTGCCTGTCTGGCTCAGAGAAGACAGGACTTGCAATAGCGACCTACTACACAGACACCGGGGTCTTATGAGAGTGAGCAGAGCCCTTGAAAAGCTGGTCTACAGACTGTATCATTTCACCCTGAAGAGAGAGGTCCCTGAAACGATCAGTTTTAGTGCAGGTTGACTGTTACTTGACTGGGCAATAAAGAAGTAAGCTCTCACAGGATAGGAACTGAGGGGGACTTGCCTGGCCATTAAAATACCTGGTAAAAACACATCGGCAAAACCGCTAGGAGTGTGCTCCCCCAGGATCGTCCGCAGAGCCACCACCGGATGTCAAACCTATGTCAGACCCCTGGCCGTGCTTGGCCTGCAGGGCTTATTCAACAAAAAAAATATCTTCTGCTGCAAACATCTTCTCCCAGCAAGGAGAAACATAGCCAGAGGTGCTATTGGTAACGATGGATGTTTCCCGGAGTGGGATACCTTACCATTTCGTTGGGCATCATGCCTCCAGGAGAGGGTCCTCCAATCCCACCCTGCTGTCCCTCAAAGCCAAGTCCACCCATGGGGAACTTCTGGTTTGGAGAGCCAAAAGGCATGTCTAACAAGGACAACATGACTACATGTCACACATTTGGAAAAACAGATTTCAGAGGAAAAACAAAAAGGAAATTGTCAGAAACTGCCCCTAAGGGCTTCATTGAAGGCAGTTTTTTGACTCGGTTTTTCACTCTACAGCCTACTAAGCTATATTAACAGCAGGGAAAGAAGCTTATTAACTTCAACATGTTATGACCACCGTTGTGTTCGGTAGCAACACTTTCCATGTTTTTCTTCATTTTCATGCGACTTGGCAACTTACAAAACCTTGGTCAACAAAGCCGTTTTTGATCATATAAAAGGTCATTTAAATATAAGGGGGTAGCCTTACTAATAACAATGTCCTTCATCTCTATGCATACCTTCCAGCAATCTGTCTTGCATGTCTGTCTGACCCTTTGTCTGGTCTGCTTATATAATAAACAATGTCTTTTTAAGATGTTGGGAAAATTTCCCCCTAAAAGACATTATAGGATGGGGGACCGGCCAGCAATTCCTTTTTGTAGACTACAAAAGTAATGGGATGTGATTTTATTGTTAACATTATTTAAATCCTTATTGATTCAACTTTGTCAAGGTAAAATTAAGCTACAAACTACCTGAAATGTTATGTATTACCACTTTACAGTATGCAAAATTAGGATATGCGTGCCAAATAGTGATTCATAAACGATATTGGATAAAATGGACTAAAATGTTTGCCCATGTGAAAATATTCAGTAATTACTCACCAGCCAGGCCCATGGCTCCACCTTGATTCATTCTCATATCGCGTTCCCTCTACAAGAATCAAGTAAAACATCAAAAGTAAGTAAAAAGCACTTCTTACCAAAAGTCACCCATACATACACACATACTCGGATTCCAAGTTCAAACGTAGGCCGTCATGTGGTTTTAGGTTTCACTAGGAGTTATAATTCCTGATGCGAAGGAGGTGGACTCACGTTTTCCATGAAGTTGCCCATGCCCCTGTACTTCTCCTCCCGCTGGCGCCTCATCTGCTCCTCCACCTCCCTCTTATGAATCATCTCCTCCTCTCGCCGGCGACGTTCTTCCTCCTGCCTGCTCAGAGAAACCACATCAATAAGACCTTGAGGACCACTAGACAGGCAGCAGGGGACACCCACAGCAAGCTTAACGTAACTAGAAGTTCTGTCAATGGTGTACAGGTTCTGAATTTATTAAAGGACGTTAACATTTAGTGTTGGTACTAAGAATGGATCCATGATTCGAATAATGATAAATATTTTATATCCAGGAATATTGTAAAGCGGAATCTGTTACAATCTCTAACGTGCCGTCCTAACCGAATCTCAAAGCAGTTACCAAAATGAAAAGCCCATCATGCCCACCTGATCTGCATCTCCTTCCTCTTGAGCATCTCCTGGCTGTGCATCTCCTCCATCCGCCGCAGCTCCTCCTGTCTCCTCAGCAGGTCTGTAGACCCAAGAACCACTCGATTAACACCATGCGGTACCAGCAGCCTGGTTAAGCTTGAAAATGTAGGTGAACAGGACACCTGACACAACACCGATTCTGGAATAAGACTTGAACAGAGACTGCTCTCAAAGGTTACGAAATATCCACATATGCTAAAGTAACTAATAATGAACCAAAAGGTCTCTGCGGTTCATACATTAAATATAGACAATGACCAGCTCAAACCAGTCTCGCTAGACCACCGTGTTGCACAATCGGATCAACACTGACCTTGGCGGAGGAGGTTGGCCTGGTGCTCGTGGAAGGCATCATCCATCTCGCTCTCCAGCTTCTCGCGGGCCTCACGCATGTTCTTGTCCACCTGCTGCCTTTGCTGCTTCTCCATCTCGTCCAGGGACTTCCAGCGCTTGGAGTACTCAAACTCAAAGGTCCCCGGCCGGGCAAAGCGGGGTGGCTCCTCTCGCTCCCTAGTGGCGAGTTAAAAGATTAGACCAGCAGTTTCCAAACTATTTGGATTCATGGCTCATTTAAAAATCTCAGTATAAGTATAACAGTGACATAAGTTACTTATATATAACAAAAGTAACAGTGATGATCCAACTTTGGTTTTAAAGAATTTAAAATATTTCATTTCAGATTCATTTCACTCACTCACTCACCAGACAGTACATTATGGTTCAACCAACTAGGGTCCCAAAGGCCTTACCACTGACTAAACAAGGTGGATTTTGGCACCATCAAACCAGGAATGAAAACACTAAAAGGAACACTATGGCAAAGGGTATACTGTCAATAACTGGTCGTTATTGACAGACTTGGAGCTGCTACTACCCGCCAACACTCGCCCTGCACACCAACAAAGGAAAGTGCATATAAGTTTGAAACCGATGTGAAGCCATCTCCAACCCCCACCCCCCCACCCCCACCTCACAAGGGCTATCTGTTGGTCAATAAACCGTGATTGGGATGGTTGACATGTGCATAAAGATAGCCCTAATTAACACATCGCCTTGCACCTGGCCATAAGCGAACCCAAACCCCCACATCTTTAGGATGCAAATTTGAACACAAAAACGAAAAGGCACATGACCCGATTGTTTTCTAAATTCCCTTACTTTTGGTATCTGGGGTTCTTCTGGGCCAGCTTCTCTGGGAGGCCATCTTCGTCATCATACTGCTCAAGAGGCTCGACAACCACTGGCCGTGGCGAACTGTGGGATCGGAAGACCGAATAAATATATGAATAATGGGGCAAGACAAATTTAACTAATTCAATTTCTCATGTGGCCAAGACGGACATGGAATTGTTTTTCCGCATTTTAATAAATCACAAAATTTGACTTACGTTGTGAGCAGGAAAACACCCTCGTTGCAGCGGTCAAGGGCCTTCCTGGCAGCGGGTTTCGAGGCGAACTCGACGAGGCCCTTGCCTGAGGAACGGCCGCGGTCATCGACAATGACAACCGCCCTCTCCACCATCCCAAACTGTGAGAAGGCCTCTTCCAAGAGCTCATTGGAGACGAAGGGCGAAAGGTTTTTGATTGAGAGGGCCGCAGAGTGTGTTGCGAATCGCACACGTAGTGGTCTTCCTTTCATGGGCGTGTCATCCAGTTCGGCCTTAGCAATCTCTGCCAGCGCTCTTGACTCCTAAAATCGACACCAGAATGAGATGAGACAATTTGGAAATGACCCTGCACAAAAACACTATTTTTTTTAAACCAGAATATAATTGAATCTCTTTGACCTTACCAATCTAATGAATCCGAAGCCTTTGTTTTTATTGATAAAGACTTCGCTTGGCTCTCCATACTTGGCAAACAGTTTCTTGAACTCCTCATCGCTGATATCGTTGGGCAGGTTACCAATGAACAGACGGCATCGCTGGGTGTAGGTCTTCTCACCGGGTTTGAGAAGCAACGATAAAGTTGCTTTGAGTTCCTGCAGAATTGTAAAAATGCACGTCAACATTAATTAAGTATTCGAAAGAACCATCAACCATTTACCATAACCAATACTTGCATATCTTAATAAAACATAAAGGTGACGGTCGATATTTGGAAGAATCTGTCTGTTTTAGACACATCCCCCATTGGTTGAGTGACAGGTGACATTTTTGACCTACATTTGAATATAACCGTCACCAACACTGTGTATTTAACTCGAACTACACGTGAATATCAATATTAAAATATTTAGACCGGGTGGGCGAAGTAGTCTTAAAGATGTTACATTGTGTAGATTAGACGATAACCGATGCGATACGACAGCTGTTTTTGACACAAGATGGCGGATTTTCAAGAGTATCTTTGGAGGCGTTTGTCAGTAGTCACAAGACGGGCCGCCGGCGGCGTTGACGGGCATCTACAGAAGATTGTAAGTGGTTAAGCAGCCCTCCTGTCAAACACCGCCCATAAGGTGCTACTCCGAGTTTACAATTCATCACGGTTTCCATCTGACATAAAACTCTGTCTGCATGCTGTCTGATTAGCTATCCACAACAAAATATATAGCACCAATGTAAACAACCATATTTGACACTAAAGCAGTATAAACCAGCAAACTTTCAACAGTGACAAAATAAGCAGTGTTAGAGGACAGTATATTAGATAGCATGTCGTTCACGTTTAATAGCATAAAACCAGAACGAACCGTAGGGTGTCCCCCTTCTGGTCCACTCTCTTCCCTGTGCACCTGCTGCTGGGGCCTGGGTCTGTTCATCTGTGGAGACTGCTTGTGGCCTTGGTGGCTCATCTGCCTTTGCTGCTGGCCATTATAACTGTTCATCTGAGGCTTCGGGTGCTGGTGCTGCTGGTTCAGATTTCTATTGGCCTGGGTCGGTGGGGGCGTAGAGGGGTTCGGTTTCGGTGGAGCCGACGAAATATTCGGCTTGGGTGGAGGGGATGAAATGTTCGGTTTCGGAGGAGGCGGCGACGAGATCTTCGGTTGGGGTACGGGGGTCACGTTAGTGGGAATCTTTTGTGGTGGTTGCTCCTTCTGGTGTTGTGGTTGTTGCTCCTTTTGCTGTTGGTCCTTTTGTTGTTGTTGTTGTTGTTGTTGTTGCTCCTTCTGCTGTTGTATCGGGCCTTTCATCGTGAGAGCCGGGCCTGGTGACGGAGGAGGGATGATCGGAGTGGACTGAGGCTGTTGGGGCTTCTGCGGAGAGGTCTGCAGTCCCTGGTTACCGTTCGGCGGAGGCTTGTTGAAGTTGTTACTCATCATGTGTCCGCCTCGGTTCTGATTCTGGTTCTGGTTCTGGTTCCCGAAAGGGTGATTCCTGAAATGTGGGTTCCCCATCAGTCCTCCTCGCATCGGGCCACCGGGGCCGCCACCCCTACGTTGCTGAAAGTTGTTCATTCCTCCGCCGCGATTCCTATTGAATCTATCCCGAGACATTTGCTATGTCTCGAGTTATCGTACGGTCAAAATCTAAACGCTGGATACGAGGGGAATTGTCACGGAAATCGACGCTTTCTCTGAGTTCAATATGTAGGTCGACGATTCACTCAAAATGGCGAAGGGCAGCGATAAACGGTACTAGACTCGATGACCAAATAGAGGGATCCGCCCAGCTGCTTCCCATTGGTCCTTAGTTATTGATGGGCGTGGAATAAGTCAGTTCGATAACTTAATAGCTAGATCAATTAATTAAGCCCTAAGGAAATTGAGGCACCCAGAAGCGCAATACAACAATTACAATTTCTTACAATAAAAATACAATAGCAGTTAACCCAATAGAAAATAGCCTGTAAAAAGGCCTACCTACACTATCCATGAACAGAGACGTAAAAAAACAATAACCTGTACGAAGATGCAGTAAAGTAATAGCTGATGAAAAAATTAATGATCCCAGTGCAAAAATTATGTGCAATGGGTGTAAATAGACTGACTTGAAATCAGACGAGATCAGGGCACCAGTACTTCAGACGTGCCTTCTGTTGCGTATAATTGAGAACCCACTGGCTCTGGTAAGTGTCCTGAATCTTCCCGTTGAGTTGCTATGTGGTGTGCAAGTAACCTGCTGGTGAACCTACTCATCTGCTTCGTAATGGAGGTGTGTCGGGTGACTGACGGTCATTGTCCATGATAGAGATGTTTGCAAAGGGTCCTTCTCTCTGCCAGTCACCAGGCTCCTCCGTCTCCATGAAAACCGCAGACGGTGAAAAAGTGATTTTATCTTAACGTGCGAATACCTACGCCACAGAACGCATAAGTATGTCCTTTACAGGTTAAAGCAAAGGTATCTGGAACTTCCTTATACCAAATAATTACAATTGTGGACAAATGTTGGGCGTTTATGGCGCAATCAGGCATTAACGTAATCATAGGCAATAATACTAGTATAGTAGCAAAGGAATGTCGGGTTATGTTTCTAGCATTGGTTTATTCGTCATTGTTTGGTTACTAATCATGTGTATTAGTCATGAGGCGTTTTGTTCCAACTGCCGCTGCGAGACGTGGACAAAACAGTATATTGACGTTGATTTAGGATACATACAACTCTGTTCTCCAAGAATTCTCCAAACGGTGGAGTATCTCAATCAAAATATCCTATCATGCATGACGTATATTGTAGGTGTAAGCAAAGGAATACATTTCCAACGAAAGAAAGTTTAAGGACAACAAGATAATTGAACCAATGAAATTGGCATCATTTTATTTTTCCTCCACAATCAAAATACATATATGTCCTATTTTAGATTTGATTTACTTAAAATTAGGTTTTAGTACCGGAATTATAGATATGCAATGAATGAAAAACGAAAAAAAAAAATCCCATATTAATCCCATTAATATTCTTCTGTGCAAGGGTCATAACTCCTTCAACCCCCTTCCCCCATGAACATCAACACTTGAATTGTTATAAAATAAAGCCTAGCAAGAAATTCTTTATATTGTTACTGTAGACAGTTTGAGAAGCATTGAGAGGAATGGAGTGGTGGAGGGTTGACAGGTATTTGAGAGCACGTGCGTGCGTTAACAGGTGTCAACCTGTTAACACACAGGCAACTGCTTCTCAAAAGGATCCTTTACAGCCGCCATCTCCTGCAACAGAAGAGAGAGAGAGAAGATATTTAGATTTAAAGCAATAGATCAGCTTTAAAGCTGGAGTTACACTTGTGTTTTTAACCATGCAATCCGGGCCGAGTCTTGAAATACACAGTCTCACCCATGTACATTTAGTTTTACTGGGAGAATCCACAAGAGGGCCCTCTAAAGAAACATTTGATTTGCATGACGTAGAAAAGGAATATGGGGATACTAAAGGAGGTTACTATGTAGTAATTGTGAGAGCAAGGCAGAAAGAGTGACCGCAAAAGCTCTGCCTTTGCCATTGTTGTCGCTGCTGATGTGCTTACTGACCCCTGACCCTGTCACATACCATAAAGCCCCTACTGGTCATGTGCATATTGCATCTTGCACAAAGGGATCAATTTTTTTGTGGACTTGCAAAACCAACACCCCAAATGGATGCAGGATACGCACGGGAGCCATCATGCCCGCACGCACACACACACACACACACACACACACACACACACACACACACACACACACACACACACACACACACACACACACACACACACACACACACACACACACACACACACACACACACACACACACACACACACACACACACACACACCTGTGGACAGGCAGCTGTCGAGGAACCCATGGTAGGTTCTGAAGGAGATCTAGTCGTGCTTCCCAATGCCCTTCAGCTTCTTGGGACGTTGGTGCTCCAGCCTGCTCCGACACCATCAGGTCCATCTCTCTGAGGCACTGCAGGATGCGTGTTCTTGTTGCCGCTGCTGCTTGCCGCCTGCATGGTGGTGGTGGGGGGGCACATGAGTCTCTGACAGGGCCGGGCTGACACTAGGGGTGCACTTCTTAGGTTAGAGGGTTCTGGATGCCACATGGGACCTGGAGGAAGTGTCTGAATCCCTCTGTCTCCAAGGACAGTTTAGCGGTCCAAAGTATAGTAATATGTGGCCAAGGAAATATACTTTATCCTGAGTTCCAAAGATAAAAAGGAGGAGGTGTGTGGTACCTGTGGGAAGGTCTTTTGGAGCGGTAGCCTGTAGCTCAGTGACACGGCACCAGCCAATGCTGCCGACACATCTGGGCAGTCTAAATGGAGAGAGCTCCCCCCCTGAGAGGGACAAGAGGACAAGAGAGAGTGGAGACCCACAGAGGGGAAGACAGAGAGAAGGAAGGCAACAGGAGGAGAATGAGAACAATGGAGGCTGAAACCAGGATCACATTCACAGTCTTGCTACTTTCTGACCCCAAAATAAGAACAAAGACTGAAATAGCAAAACAATGATGTCCTTTACCTGGGAGAAGACGCTCCTAATACGATTACAGGAATACCGTTCTTGGTCTCATGATCGATGATGGCTTTAACTGGAAGATAAAAGACAAGTGGAGGTCATTTAGGAGAACAGTGCTGGAATTGGAGATGGAGGCTACATGGAACCCAAACGACAAACACAGCTGATTATGGGTACAAAATACAGGTCTATAAATATAATGGATTGATGACTGAAGATGACCAGATACTGCACGCTGAACGTGGGGCTACTTGAATAGGATATGTTTTGCTGGGGTTTTCTGTGGCGCCATGAATATCTACTCTCCAATCGAGTCACTGCTGGCTTGATGCAGGACATTTAGTTTGATTTTTTTGTTTGATAAAGCTGACATTTCATTTATTTACTGGCCTTTCATCATTAAATATAGGCAATGTTATATTAATACAAAAAAACAAAACATCCCCCATCTTGTAATTAACTTGTTCTGTGTGCCCTTAAAGAATAATGTATTTACATGTACATTTTTAAAGATCAAATGCCTTTCCTCACTCAAGTATAACCTGCTGTACTGTGTCCTCTGGAATCAAAGGAATATGATTAACTTTGAGCAAAAACTCGTCCAAGGGAGGCTAACACAAAGGACTACTTTCACGTGCAGATTTAGTTCTGTCCAACCTGCCCTGCCAGTTTCATGCTGGCCAGGGGACACCGATGGAGCAAAGCAGCCAATCAGCATCAGAACAAATGCGCTGGCCCTTGGCAAAGCAGATGCTGATTGGTTTATTTTTTCTCTTGAATCGCCTACATTTCCTTTAGAAACATGTTCCCCATGGGGCTGCTTTCTTAGGTATCCTCCAATAACCCACTAAAATGGTTTCTCTTTACACCTTCCAACGCCTTTCGAATTTCAGTCCGTGTCTGTAACTTACCAGGTGAAATTATACACTGCTGATCTCTATCGCTCACCGGGTCCTCCTTGGGTATTAGACGTCCTCCTACCGAACATCCCCGAAGAGGGCCCCCCGCTGGTACTTCTCGGTGATTTCAACATCCAGACAGAAGTTATCATCTCAGTAGTTGTTCTCTTCCATCAATCCCTCCCCCCCACACGCAGAGAGCTGGTAAAAACTACCACAAGGAACTGCTCTGCCACCAACCTTTCTGTATTGCCTCTTTATATCACTTTAACCTCTCCAAATGTCAAACCACCTCCCGCTTCTACGCATTCTTCCCCTATACGCAGCAAAGCTCCCTCCTCTCTCGCTTCATATATCCTATCAGCTCTCCTCTCAAATGGCTCCCTTCTCACTCATGCCTTTCGCATCTCTTCCATGGACATTATTCTCTCTTCTCTACTCTAATCTAACTGGCAGGCCTAAGCAAACAACTGTTTTTGTGGTTGCCTGATCCAGCACTGACAGGGCCATTACACGTGGCTGAGAGACAAGGTGCAAATCCAAGCCCCCTGACAATGTTCTTGCTAATCATTCTCTTCGCTACTCTTTTCTACCATCTTATCTGCAGCTAAAAGCTCTTCCTTACAATCTAAAATTCTAACTACCTAATCCAACCCCCAAAATTGTTATGGCCATCTTATTTCTCCTCCTTCATCCCCCCCGCTGCCTCATTTCACTCCTCCAGAGGAATTTTGTTACACCATCTTAAAAAAGTTACTTATTTCATCCAACACCTGTCCTCTCCACCTCTTCAGCACTAAATGTTTCTTTCTAGCACTATCCCTTTGAGCTACACCCTTGGTCAATTCATACCACCTGCCATCTCCACCCTATCAAACTATCCTCAGTGCTATGGCTACCAGCCATCCTTTTCTTTACCCATCTCATCAATACCTCTTTGATAAATGGGTTATCTGAAAAATCTTACAGCAGAGAGTGAACCCTCCATAAAAATTAACCCACACCAAACCCATCTGATGTTAAGAATTACAGACTTGTCTCTCTCCATCCATTGATTTTCAAAACACTGGTGTGCTGTCTTTACCCAACTCTTTAACCATCACCAATCAACCCTTTCAATGGAGGCGGCCCTCCTTGCATTCAGATTAACTTCACACTGCTAGAAAAGCACCAGAATGGGGGTCTCAGGCTCTGCACTCTCCCTTCTCACATGAAAGAATCTGAACCGTGTAGCCTAACTACTGGGGTCCCTCAGGGTTCTGTTCTGGGTCCAATCATCTCTCTATATGCCAAGTGACTGGGTTCTGTGATTCACTCACATGGCACTTCCTACCATAGCTATGCAGAGGACAGATTAAACCAGGTGCCAGCTGTAAATCCGAGTGTCTAGCAGACATCTCATGGATTTTCCAAACACCAATTGACAGTTGAACGAGATCGATGCTTTTCGTTTCAGGGAAGGCATCTCCCATCAACGACTTCTCTACCCATATAGAGAACTCTGTGGTACAGAACTGTTGTGTGTGGCTCAAACTGAACCTGGGTGTGACACTGGATTACCAGATGTCCTTTGCTGCAACCATCGCTGCGACAATCTGCTCCAGCAGATTTATGCTCCACAACTTCAGGAGGATACGTCCTTTCCTCACCCAGAAGGCCACGCAGGTTTTCGTCCAGGCTAGCGTCATCTCGGGTCTGGACTACTGCAACTCCCTTCTGTCTGGTCTGCCATTCAACTTCTGCAGCTCATCCAGAAGGCAGCAGCCCAGCTGGTCTTCCGCCTACCCGAGTTCTCCCACACTACAGCGCTCCTCCACACCCTTCCCTTGTGGCTCCTTGAATACGATTCAAGTCACTGGTACTTACCAACCGTGCTGCGAAAGGCTCATCCTACATCCAGAACATGGTCAAAAGATTACACCCCAGCCCGTCCACTTCGCAAAAGGCTTCCTTCTCCCCCACTACCAGGGTGCTAAATCTGACACTCAATAAAATCCCGGCTATTGGCTATTAATCTCTTGAAAACGATCTATATTTTGTTTCTAAAATGTGGCACATGGCTTATTTTATGAATTGTATGTACTCGAGTGATTCTTGTATCTTAATGGTTGAATAGTTATTTTAAATCGCTTTGAAAAAATGTTACGTAATGAACAAAGCGTCTGGGCTCTCTGGTATGTTTGAAACTAAAGACTAGGAAACTACACCTTGATTTTATTCTTACTCAATATTTGGCGAGCCAGGCCAGTCAGCCAGCTAACACGCGACATTTCCCAGACAGACACGGTCTAAATTCCTGCATATGACACCAGCACAGGCACTGAGAACATCTATTGCTGAACTTTCCAGTGAGGAGATATACATCCGAGGTATGCAGTCTTAAACAGGTAACCTATTCATGTGAGCATCGATTAAGCAATATATTGTGTTTCTTCAATAAGTGATGTATATATGAGAGCATCTGATTGTACACTAAAGCTAAGCTTTTGTTCTTCAATTGGTAACAAATTGTCTCCAATAGTGAAGCTATCATGTGCCTGAGCAAGACGCCTAACCCTTAATGCTCAAGCCTTGAATGGTATACTGTTGTAATTCGCTTTGGATGAAAGCGTCCGCTAAATGCCCTATATGTATTGTAAATGTTCACAAGCTTGGATCCATAGAGAAACCATGGACCCCAAATGTTGATGGAAGAGGTGCATCCAGGGTAGGGCTGGGCGATATTGCAAAAAATATTATCACGATTATTTTTGTACTAATTGATTGATATCGATATTAATCAAGATATATAATATAAAAAATATATATATAATTGTTTTTTTTGACAGGTGAAAGACATAACATAAGGTGAGGGACATGACAATAAGTGTACACATATAAGACAGAACGGACGAGACAAAAACATACAGGAGGTCGTTGCATATTTTTACATTGTTGTTGCTGTTTTGGAACAGCCCCGCTCACGCTGCTGACAGCTAGGGTAGGACGGCGGGCAAAACTTGTTGCATGCATTTTCATACTTTCTGTGTAGTCGCTGGGATGGTATGTTTTCAGATGTTTAAATAAATTAGTTGTTTCCCAATCGTGCTGGCACCGACCGACGGCATAATTTACGGACAGTCTTATCCTGTGCTTCATCAGTTTTGAGATAGCCAAACCACTTCCATATAATGGACGTCTTGTAACCTTTTTTATCGACTACTTCACCCTCCGTTGTTCCACTCATTTGTATTCTGTCGCAAAACGCTCCTCTCCTCTAGTCTTTCCTTACGCGGTGCTGGAACGGGCTCAAACGCGCACCAGGAAATGGGCGTGTACTTAAGACGCCCATTTCCGCAAAACTGTGATCTGACTATTGTGTTTATTTCTCCTTTTAGGTAAATATCTATATCAGACCGGTTTTATTTATTTTATTTTTTAAACTTTTTATATATATATATATATGAGCATTTATGTCTAATGCTTATCGTCGTAATCCGACGTGAGTTTTATCATGATTAATAATCGTAATCGAGTTATCGCCCAGCCCTAATCCAGGGCTATATCAAGAACGTGGTTACTAGACTGGAAGAGACCTAAAAGGCAAACAATATTACAACCATACCAAACAACCGCCCCAACCAAAACATTGCAGTGGACCAGATCCATTTCAGCAAGGGTTCACAGGCATGGAGGGATATCCCCCAAATTTCAACCCCCCACCCCAATGGAAAGAAGAAGTACAAGCAGTCATACAAAGAAAACAGCACTATTATATTTTCAATATTATTTTAAAGCTCAAATGATCGAATTTTACAAATAGCTGAGGATAAGAAAAGGATTAGGGGCCAAGCGATGCATTAGTTGGCCGTTGATATTCAGGTTCAAGAATTTTCGGTATCAGGGGTAATTCAACAGATAAATCCTCCTTAAATAGCGCACGACAAACACGGTAAATCACAGGCTTATTACCTGTAGATGATCTAAAATCGTATCAGGATTCTCCCTGAAGAATATAATAGTGGCGCTCCACCATCATGCGGCTTTTACAGCACCACTCATGGCTGCCTCGTTTTCTATTAAAGGTGAAATTTATTTAAACGTTTGAAAAACACTCGAAAAAGCAAAACTGCAATATCAAGGTGCTGTATGGAGAAAGTCAACAGATCCAGCTTCTTGGTCCGTGTCAGACTTGATGGCAGAGCTTCATTGTAAAGCGGGCCAGGACCAAACCGACGAAATGCCAGGTTAAATATATTTTTTCTGGTTTCAAGCACTTCCATTGAAACCGTTGCATACTCCCATTAGCTGGACCAGAGGGGGGCAGGGGGATGGGAGGCGATGGCAGGCGAGGGACATTGCGTCTGGTGTGGCCGGGACACACTAGACGACACACATGGCAGTGTTGAACAGTGAGAAAGAAAGACATGTCGAAAGATACGATATTCAGCTCTAGCTCTGTGTTTGGGCTGTGCAATGGGTGACAATTAGGGCCCTACCAATATATCGCTTGGACGATTTCTTCGCCCAATATTGGCTTATCAAGGCTAGAAAGAAAATCTTTTTTTTTTTTTTTTTTTACAGAAATTGCGTCAATCTATGAATGAAATTCCTTTATTAATCCTCTCCTGTGTTGGCTGAATCTCAAAAAAAGAACTGAGTACATCCACGTTAACACTCCTAACATTAACAGTTTGTCATGTTCTGTGGGAAATTTAGTAGCCCCTCCCCACACATTTAATTGGTTCCTTTAGCTCATGATTCTAATGCGATGTTGCTGTGGCCGAAATAATTGCTGGCGAGTGAGCAGTAAATCCCAAGGAGCTGCTCTACCCCAAGGATACCACAAACACTGCTCAAAAAAATAAAGGGAACACTTAAACAACACAATGTAACTCCCAAGTCAATCACACTTCTGTGAAATCAAACTGTCCACTTAGGAAGCAACACTGATTGACAATCAATTTCACATGCTGTTGTGCAACTGGAATAGACAGGTAGAAATGATAGGCAATTAGCAAGACACCCCCAATAAAGGAGTGGTTCTGCAGGTGGTGACCACAGACCACTTCTCAGTTCCTATGCTTTCTGGCTGATGTTTTGGTCACTTTTGAATGGTAGCATGAGACGGAGTTTACAACCCACACAAGTGGCTCAGATAGTGCAGCTCATCCAGGATGGCACATCAATACGAGCTGTGGCAAGAAGGTTTGCTGTGTCTGTCAGCGTAGTGTCCAGAGCATGGAGGCGCTACCAGGAGACAGGCCAGTACATCAGGAGACGTGGAGGAGGCCGTAGGAGGGCAACAACCCAGCAACAGGACTGCTACCTCCACCTTTGTGCAAGGAAGAACAGGAGGAGCACTGCCAGAGCACTGCAATTGACCTCCAGCAGACCTCAAATGTGCATGTGTCTGCTCAAACGGTCAGAAACAGACTCCATGAGGGTGGTATGAGGGCCCGACGTCCACAGGTGGGGGTTGTCCTTACAGCCCAACACCGTGCAGGACGTTTGGCATTTGCCAGAGAACACCAAGATTGGCAAATTCGCCACTGGCGCCCTGTGCTCTTCACAGATGAAAGCAGGTTCACACTGAGCACATGTGACAGACGTGACAGAGTCTGAAGACCTCATGGAGAACGTTCTGCTGCCTGCAACGTCCTCCAGCATGACCGGTTTGGCGGTGGGTCAGTAATGGTGGGGGGTGGCATTTCTTTTGGGGGCCGCACAGCCCTCCATTTGCTCGCCAGAGGTAGCCTGACTGCCATTAGGTACCGAGATGAGATCCTCAGACCCCTTGTGAGACCATATGCTGGTGCGGTTGGCCCTGGGTTCCTCCTAATGCAAGAAAATGCTAGACCTCATGTGGCTGGAGTGTGTCTACAGTTCCTGCAAGACGAAGGCATTGATGCTATGGACTGGCCCGCCCGTTCCCCAGACCTGAATCCAATTGAGCACATCTGGGACATCATATCTCGCTCCATCCACCAAGGCCACGTCGCACCACAGACTGTCCAGGAGTTGGCGGATGCTTTAGTCCAGGTCTGGGAGGAGATCCCTCAGGAGACCATCCGCCACCTAATCAGGAGCATGCCCAGGCGTTGTAGGGAGGTCATACGGGCACGTGGAGCCACACACACTACTGAGCCTCATTTTGACTTGTTTTAAGGACATTACAAAGTTGGATCAGCCTGTAGTGTGTTTTTCCACTTTAATTTTGAGTGACTCCAAATCCAGACCTCCATGGGTGAATTTGATTTCCATTGATATTTTTTGTGTGATTTTGTTGTCAGCACATTCAACTATGTAAAGAACAAAGTATTAAATAAAAATATTTCATTCATTCAGATCTAGGATGTGTTATTTTAGTATTCCTTTTATTTTTTTGAGCAGTGTATATATAGATATATATATAAAAAAAACAGGCATATCGATATTTTTGAATATCGGCCGATATATCAGTCATTTTTGACTTGATATTTGGACCCTAAAACCCAGTCGGTCAGGCTCTACTGGCCACACCAATGTTAGTGCAGTCATTGGAAAGACAACTAATTTAAGTTCAAATTAAGGCACACGGTGGATGCCAGAAAAGGAAAAACTATTTTTTATCTGGGGGCTCTTAGGTTATTACTTGCCCGTTATAAGGAGGTTGTTTATTAACAACAATTTAATTTTGTTAATGCAGATTAAATTAGATTTGTCAATTAGATTTATGTAAATTGTGTTAAATAAAGCAGTTACTTATTAAAACAAAGTTTTCCTTTTCTGCAAAAATCCAAAATATATATAGGCTATATAAACTAGACATGCATATGTCAACCGGGAGATAACATTGTCTTTCACATTTTTTGACACCTTTTAAAAGGCAGGACTAAAGTTAGCAATTAAGACCCGTTCTGGTCACTTGCTTTTCATTGTCCAATCTTTTAAGATGATCAAACCTGTTAAAAGAAAGAATGTGAATAACACCAAAGCATATACATAACATGACATGTTAAAATTCAAAATAAAATTAAAATTCATTTATTTCCAATTTTCCAATCATATTTTTAGCTTAACCTACAGCCAATTGTTGTGGTCCTCCATGGTTGGGTTAGGTTCTATACAAAAGATTGATCTTCTCGATGGTTATGTTCTTCTGGGTGGCTGTTTAATCATAAGTGGAGCACGCCTTATTCTGATACAAACAATTATCCAGGAGAACGTTTCCTTATATTCGAACTTGGAGTTGAAATTTCCGGTTTCATATAGATATCAACTCAACTTCAAGATTTTACTCTTCCAATTGTTTCAAATCCTGATTATAGCGCATAGTAAGTATAGTGCTAAATATATATTTGTTCTCTTTTATTGAAAGTGCCATTCTAGTATCTTAAGGCAAATAGTTGATGCTTCGAGCTAAAGTGCATCTCTAGCAAAATAGTAGTTGGTAACATACCATTCTTAAAATGGCACATTTAATATTGCACTCAATTTTCTCACCAGAGATATTTATCCACTAATGCATATAACACGGATACATATTTGTACTGTGCCCAGAATTAACAAATGACAATTTTAACTATCCTTATATCTTGTACGATTTATGATTCATCCAATGACTACATATGAAAAGATTGTACGATATAAAAACCTTACTTTTTTTTTTTAAATTGCATATTTTGATACTACGTTCAACATCATTGAGCTTAAGAATTATTCAATAACCTAAGTTAATAAGTGCTTATAATGAAGTCTTCTTACAATTTAAAAGTATTGAAGAATTCCGTTGAATAATTTATAGAGAAAAATTAACACGGTGGTTAGAAAATGACTCCGCTTAATTTATTGGCCATGACCACAATGCTCCAATATTGATAAGGCACAAACCTGAGAGATCCTGCTAACCGGATCAATCTCAAGACTTGAATTCAGTTCATACTTATAGAAAGCGTAAGCTTAAGAGAATAAGCACAAAAAAATAAGGTAGAGTTGAAGTCACAAACCAACTCTCATAGGGAGTTACTTGCAATAATATATTTGCAATGTTTTAGTGCTTGACCATAAGGTATAATTTTGCCTGATGGACAGTGGATATTTCACCAAAGTCAACGCAGGCAGCCAGTTGGAAAGCAGTTCCAACTGGATTTCTGAAATACTTTTGCCAACCATTTTTTGGAGCGACAATAATTCTTTGTCAGGTCCCATCGAGAAATGCTTGGATTGTCCAATCCAGTTGCCTTAAAAGTACAGTGTGTAGCATTTAGTGATATCAAACAGAAGGTACTTAGGAGAAAATTAAATGTTTTAATTAATGTATTATCAAGAAAATAAGAACCGTTCTGTTGAAGTAACCTTAGATTGAGCCCTTTATATCTACATACAGCTCTACAGTGAATGCATTATCAATTAAATACACCAACACAATGCTGAGCAAATAACAAATCCAAATAGCTACTTCTACGCTATGAACTACAATTTTCCAAGAACTTCACTTAAAACTTGGCTACTTATTGTGGATGAAGAGAACATCATTTTGGAAACAAGCATTCGAGGCTCAATGAAATTCAATATTTATTTTTCAGGTAAGGGCAGCTGTTGGCATACCTTCTTTGTTTGAGAGTAAAATGTAAACACAATCTTGTCTTGGCTAAAATAAAGGCAATACTTTGGCACATGTGATGCTTCCTTATGGAGTTAAATACTAGATGGATCATTTTGGGACGCTTGACTTCTTTCAAACAGAGTGGAAATAAATAATGGAAACGATTAATTCAGTAACACACCTAAGAAATATTGGATTGCCAAAGGAAATGGCAAACCTTGCACTGGTGTTTTCCAGTCTTATGAATTAAGGTAAATTAATGGCATTTGTTTATAAAATACATATAGAATTAACCAACTTAAAATAAGAGTATAAAAGAAGCTTCACATATTGACTGGTGCAACGATTTTTCAGGGAGAATACTCGGCAAATTGGGAAGCCATAATTTGTTCCTTAACAGATATTGTGTTCTTTGGATACATGTTCAATGCAATATTGGCCCAAATCAATGTAAATGTTTTTTGGGGTATTTTGAGACATGCAAGTTATGTTGGAAGGGGATACACCAAATTAATCAAGATCAAATCTCAGATCTCAAAAATAAGTCCTGGTTTTGTAGCCAGGCCCTTATGATAGAAAAAACAAAAACTACAAAATACATTACATGGCCACTAGTTGCATTGATCTTACTTCTTAAAAGTTAAGATCACCAAGTACAGCTGCTTGAACCAGTTACTGTCAATAATGCCTGTACGAAGTCTTTGAAAATTTAAATACATGTAAAGTAAGTTATCCTCTCCTTCAGACTTGTGACCACCCTGGCATTTTTTGCATTTGAAACTACTGGTAACGGATGCTCATGGTGTAGATATTTCATCTTGTTTTAAGAAAACAATTCTAAAGACTTTTTCCTGTGATGGAACCAATATTTGTCTTTATTGTAACACATGCTTTTACTTCAAATGGTTGGCACAAAATCACAGCCATAGATAGAAAGTTGAGAAAATTACAATTGTTACATGACGACCACTAAAAGAATAAGACAACTGTATAAAGAAAGAAATGATAAATGGGTCATATTAGGTACCCATTAGTGGACCACAGTTACGTGGTCCCTACTGGTCTACTCCAAATACAAAAATAAAATAAAAAGGAAAAAAATGTCATTAGGTGCCATAAAATGACTTGAGTCTCTGGGGCTAAAAATGCACAATCACTTGGAAACTTGAATACAACATTTATGACTCAGGTTTTCCCTAAGAGGAACTACACAAAGAGGGCTGCCGCTGCTGGCAAAATGGCTGCCAGGGCCAGCGTTTAAAAGCGTGGCTTCTTGGCAGGTCCGTCAAACTCTTCGCGGCCCCTGCCAAACCCAGGGTTACCAGGACCCATCCCCCTGGGACCTCCCTGGGGGAAGCGCTCATTGCGCTGTTAGGGGAATCAGTTTAGTATTCAGGCAACGAGGGGAAGGAGGTAAATTGTGATGTTCAGTGTGACGGCACACGATTCATGTCCACGGGGCAGAAGTGTATCATTATTAAAGAGTGAGAGTGAGTGTGTGTGTGTGTGTGTGTGAGTGAGCGTTTGTGTGTTTGAATGAGTGTGTGAGAGTGTTATATGCGTGTGAGTATGTGCCGAGAGGTAGAGTTTTTGCGATTTATGAGCAAAAGCAGATTTGCAACACAACCGGCAGATGACACATCCGAAGGTACCGTTCGTTCCAATATGGAGATCCACAGGTGCCACAGGTTACATACGGAGAAGGAAGAAAGGGTAATGCTTTCGTTAGTCAGTGCCTACCTAGCGTGGGACTCCAGTGCATGCCAGATGGATCTACCGCTCTCACTGCTGGCATCTTCAAAAAATAAAAACGGCACTACCCAATACAAAAAAAGCAACTTGGATGTAACCCCCCCCCCCCCCTAATATTTGTACATACAAATGTTGTAAATTTCCCCTTGATGTGTGAAATTGATGCAGTTAACTAGTGGAAAATATAAATACCAAAGATTCATATGCAATTCATTTAGATAGCAAATGTAACTAATTTTCTTCCCAACAAGAGGGTTGCAAACTTAACTAGTCCTGATGCTGCATCTGAATGGACTAGATCCAGAGATTAATCAGTATGGAAATACTGCGTCAGTGCTAGAAGTCATCCAATTGATAATTAGCAGTAACTGAGCCCAGAGATGATGGAACACAAGTATGGCAGCAACAACACAAATGGAAATTGGGGCCAAAGCTTTAAGACGCGGCTTATTATACTCCCAACGAAAGCTATATACAGCCTAAATATGCCTTTCTGCAAAGTTGCTCTCTCTATGCAACTAAACCATTGCAGAGAGCATTTGGGCGGACTTTGGTCTGGGAACCCATTAAAAACTGCCACATCCGGAACAGTTTCAACACGGCAAAACCGCAAAAAGGCCCCTATTTTCTAAGAGTGATAAGCCATTTCTAAATCAGCCCTGCCGTGTGACATAACAATAGGGAGTGTCCATCCCGGTGAATGATGTATAGTAATGTCTACCATCCTAACCAGTATACTGTAGAATGGAATAGGCTTATCTATCAATCATAAATCTAGGTGGCCGCTCCCATTGTTGTCCTTCAGGATTATGGATGGAAAAACACCACATTCGATAATACGTTCAAGCATGTTTTATAGCATGGCATTAAAAAAAAATGGTTTGTAGTAGTGGTGGTGGTTGGGGGGGGGGGGGGGGGCAATTGTGGGCATATATGTAAATGAAGTGCATAGGCAAACATTTATTATATGCAAGAACAATGGCATGTTCCTTTAAGACCGAAGCACACAAAATGTCAAGAGTAGAGCGCATCAGCCTTCAATCCGCTCTCATGTGAATCAATGCGACACCAATTTTTTTGTTGATTTAAGTGGCGGGTCCAAGAGGGATTCGATATACCCCCCCGGGTGTGAAGACGAGGACACAAGGAAATTCCGCTGTTTTTGTCCTCTACACTTGAGATTTGGTGCGTTTCGGCCTAAAGACACTAATTATGCACCAGCTAAATAGATGAAACCAATACATGGATCAGAACGTGTGAGAATAATAGAACAGTGCTATGGTTGCTCTTTTTTTTTTCTTAAAAAGGAATCTGGGTTTTTTGTGTAGGAAAATCATTTAAAAAACCATCCAATCCAAAGACCTGTTGGAAAGTCTTCAGGAATTCCATTGGAATCTTAAATATACAGTATGGACTGAGGCAACAGCTGATCGTAACCCAATGTGCATATACCATGGCTAAGCTGTGAAGCATGCAAGTGAAAATATGAATGGTGAAGTCAAATGTGCAGGAATGGTCTTATTTGGAATATTGTATGAATAATGCAGTCAATGTAAATGAGTTACCAACGCTGAAATCACTGACACGTACAAAGAAACGTATTGCTTAATCCTTGTCGTATCCAATGATAATTGTAGACCATCAATGCAGCGTTCCGTTTTGTAAAGCTGTAGTTTTGAGGCTCAATATGATCTTCAGAGGTCCTCTTAGGTCCAGTATATATTATTACAGGCAAGTGTATATGAAAAGGACAAAAAAATAAAAATAAAAAAAAGAGTATGGCCATGGCTCAGCTTTCCACCCCCATCAGTTAAATATCACCAGCACTCCAGCAAAGCAGTTTCACACATTAAAACACCAGCACACAGTCAACCTGAACTAAAACCTTGATTGCTCGCTCGCAAAGTTTCTTTAACGTACAGCAATATTTCACAAATAGCAGTTTTACAAAGAGATTCAAAAGTTCCAGCGCTAAACTTTGTGATATACACGCGGTGGTTTGAAGGGGCGTAGCTTGGCAATGGCTGTCAAGTGGGCGGGACAACGCAGCAGACCTACACAGCTTGGGAGTTGTAAGCCTAATATATATATACATAAAATACAGGCGTAGATCTACACAAACCAGTGTGTACCATCCCCCAGACAGACAGTCTGGTTGAGAGGTTTCAGGCAACATAGGGAAGTATTGACTCGGAATCTTAATAAAAGTTCACACAGACAACGAGTATCCCTGCCATGCTCATCTGGTGAACATTTTTGGCAGCTTGGTCAAATCCTCAAAAACTCCAAAAAGGCGCCATTATTTTCTCTTGCCAGACATAGTGCCTGTCTGGCTCCGCAAAGACAGGACTTGCAATAGTGGCCTACCACACAGACACCAGGGTCTTACGAGAGCTGTTCTTCAGACTGTATCAAAGCACCCTGACAAGAGGTCCCTGAAATGATCAGTTTTAGTACAGGTTGACTGATGGATGACTGGGCAGTAAAGAAGTAGGCTCTCACATGAGAGCAACTGAGGGGGCTTGGCTGGCCATTGAAACAGGCAAAAAAGGTCAGGACGACATGAAGCACATCTGCAACACAGCTGGGAGCGAGCTCCCACGGTACCGTCCGCAGATCCACCACAGGATGTGAAACCTAAAGATGTCAGGCCCCTGGCCGCGCTAGGCTTGCAAAGTTAATTAAACAACTGCTGCCAACATCTCCCAGCAGGGGAAACATAGCCAAAGGTGCTAGTGGTAACTACGGATGTTCCCAGGAGTGGGATACCTTACCATTTCGTTGGGCATCATGCCTCCAGGGGAGGGTCCTCCCATCCCACCCTGCTGTCCCTCAAAGCCAAGTCCACCCATGGGGAACTTCTGGTTTGGAGAGCCAAAAGGCATGTCTAACAAGGACAACATGACTACATGTCACACATTCCGAAAAACTGTTTTGAATGGAAAAACGCAGGTTTGGAACGCAGGTTTTTTTTTTTTTTTTTTTACTGTTTTTCACTCTACAGTCTACTAAGCTTAATAAACAGAGACTAAAGCTTATACATAAACTTCAACATATAACCCCTTACTCCCTCGATAGACTGACATAATTTATCTTTACAATTGTGATATGCATGCCTAACAGTGATTCATATAATATAAAAAACAAAAAGTTAATCTTACTCAGGAGTTGGCGCATATAAAAATATTCAGCAATTACTCACCAGCCAGGCCCATGGCTCCACCTTGATTCATTCTCATATCACGATCCCTCTAAAAGAATAAAAAAAATAAAAAATTAAGCAAAACACACTTCTTACTAGGGTTGCCGCGGTATACGGTATTACCGGTGTTGAGGCCAACACCGATTACTCGGTGTGGCACACCGGCAACACCGGTTTTTTTGGGGTTTTTTTCAGTATAAAAAAAAAATTCTGCAAAAACGAATAATATAATTATAATTAAGAAAATTAAAATGCATAGAATAGGCCACAGTTCTGCTCTGTACGGAAGAGAATTGGCGCGCCGAGAATTGGACCATAGCAACGCCGGTAAACAAACCCCGCGATGCCCAATCCCTACGAGAGCTCCCCGCGCTACGGCCATCCGGAGGCGCAGAGCTTTCGGCCGTGATATTATATATACAATTCAATTATACTATTATATATAGAACGTGATAAGACGTCGTCACCGAGAATTGGCGCAGACACTGTCACCGAGTGAGAGGAGAGTTGACGGAGAAGATGGCCTAGTTTCAAAGTTTATACCTTTTATACTCTGTAATACCGGTGTTGACAAGAGTATTAATCGGTGTGAAAATGTCCACACGCGGCAACCCTACTTCTTACCAAAAGTCCATTAGTCAAATACATAATCTAATCCAAGTTTAAACCAAAATCCTTCATGTTGTTTTAGGCTTCAGCGATTGGACTCACGTTTTCCATGAAGTTGCCCATGCCCCTGTACTTCTCCTCCCGCTGGCGCCTCATCTGCTCCTCCACCTCCCTCTTATGGATCATCTCCTCCTCTCGCCGGCGACGTTCTTCCTCCTGCCTTCTCAGAGAAACCACATCAATAAGACCTTGAGGACCACTAGACAGGCAGCAGGGGACACCCACAGCAAGCTTAACGTAACTAGAAGTTCTGTCAATGGTTGAGACATTAACATTTTGCATTCCATTACTACAAATTGGAACCATGACTGGAATAATATTGGAATGAAACACCATAACCAAGAATGTAGTATACAGAATCTGTAAAAATCATTAGCGCATGCCGTCCTAACCGAATCTCAAAGCAGTTACCAAAATGAAAAGCCCATTATGCCCACCTGATCTGCATCTCCTTCCTCTTGAGCATCTCCTGGCTGTGCATCTCCTCCATCCGCCGCAGCTCCTCCTGTCTCCTCAGCAGGTCTGAAGACACAAGAACCACTCAATTGACACCATGCGGTTATGGGAGAGTAAAACCCCCTTCTGGATGCATAATGATGTATTGGAAATTGAACAACTTTTCAGATGAAGTTTTCCATTGGGTCCACACTGACCTTGGCGGAGGAGTGTGGCCTGGTGCTCGTGGAAGGCATCATCCATCTCGCTCTCCAGCTTCTCACGGGCCTCACGCATGTTCACCTCCACCTGCTTCCTCTGCTGCTTCTCCATCTCGTCCAGGGACTTCCAGCGCTTGGAGTACTCAAACTCAAAGGTCCCCGGCCGGGCGAAGCGGGGTGGCTCCTCTCGCTCCCTGCAGACAAACAGCGTTGTTAAAGATTATGCTTTTCCTGGATTTCCTATCCAATACAACTCATTTACGCCTACAAGTAGGACTATATGGTTCAACCAAGAAAATTTAAGCTTAGGCATCTCAACTAGGGCTGCAAGATATGGGCAAAATATGATCTCCCGATATTTTTTGGCTGAATGGTGAGATAGAGAGATTTTATATACATATATATATATATATAATATATATACACATACATACACATACACACATACATACATACACACACACACACACACAGATGGCTTTGTCGCATTGTCCTGCGGTGAGGGTTTCATCAGTGCACCCTAACTTTAATCCCCCGCCCCCTCCGTTCTCGTTCCATTTGGGAACATGTTTGGTTTAATTTCACTTGTTTCGTATATTTTAATTAATTAAGGGCGCCACCACACATTTGCCTCCCTAGGCAATCGCCTAGGTCGCCTATACCGAGCGCCCTGGTTTCGGGGCAGAAGAAGCTGTCGCGGCGGGTGATGCAGCAGCACAGCCACGGGGTTTTACGCATTCCTCCTACTACACTTTGTGCGGCTGCTGTAAATGTTGGAACCGATTTGTCGTGCTTCCACTTTTAGCCGCAACGGTTTTGCTACTCTACAGATGACCTGCAGCTGCTGCACATCTGTTTTTTTAAACCCGAACCATTTCCATGTTATGGAGCCGTTGTTTCTCCTCTTTGAAACAACTTCGTCTCACACCGCCATCTTGTTTTCTGTACCGTTATCCTCCATGCTTGTCGTGTTGTGGGGGGGGGCGGGAATGAGGCATCTTTGCACACGGCACGTTCGGAAGGACAGAGTGGGAGGGGAAGGGGTCGCGCTCAGCCTCCAAGGCGAACACAGACCCTTGAGGCGGAAAACTGACCATTTTAACGCATATATATCGATATAAACGATATCGTCAAAATCTTGTATCCCCTTGGAAATTATATCGAGAGATCTTACATAGCCGATATATCCTGCAGCCCTAGTCTAAACAACCTTAACACTGACTACAGTAGCTCGAGTTTGGCACCAGATGTCCCCAAGGCCTAGCCTCGGAACTAGACAAATCTGTGCACTTGGGCGCTACACCGGTGTCATAGTCATCACCGGGGTAATGTTGCACCACAACTTTGATTTTGCATCTATTTTGCATCCAAATGATCTGCCATTTTATTTTCTTCAGAAGTTTAGTAGGGGTCTGAATATATTTCTACAACCCCTTACTTTTGGTATCTGGGGTTTTTCTGGGCCAGCTTCTCTGGGAGGCCATCTTCGTCATCGTACTGTTCCAGGGGCTCGACAACCACTGGCCGCGGCGAACTGTGGGATTGAAATACAGAATTAATGGGGTGGGACAAACGAGAACCAATCAAAATACACATTCAAATGTTTGGCCTCCGATATTCATACAAAAAGGTAAAAAAAACATACCTAGTGAGCAGGAACACTCCTTCATTGCAGCGGTCAAGGGCCTTCCGAGCAGCATGCTTGGAGGCAAACTCGACGAGTCCCTTGCATGTGGAATTACCACGGTCGCCAACAATGACCACCGCCCTCTCCACCATCCCAAACTGTGAGAAAGCCTCTTCAAGGAGCTCATTGGAGACGAAGGGCGAAAGGTTTTTGATTGAGAGGGCCGCAGAGTGTGTGGCGAATCGCACACGCAGTGGCCTGCCTTTCATGGGCGTGTCGTCCAGTTCGGCCTTAGCAATCTCTGCCAGCGCTCTCGACTCCTACAATCGACACAAGAATGAGATAATTAGGATTTGACCCTGCACAATAAACATTTAGCACCATTTTTTAGAAATCATAATTGAAGTGAACATGTAAGTGTCCTTACCAATCGAATGAATCCAAAGCCTTTGTTCTTGTTAATAAAGACTTCGCTTGGCTCTCCATACTTGGCAAACAGTTTCTTGAACTCCTCATCGCTGATATCGTTGGGCAGGTTACCAATGAACAGACGGCATCGCTGGGTGTAGGTCTTCTCACCGGGTTTGAGAAGCAACGAAAAAGTTGCTTTGAGTTCCTGCAGAATTGATAAAAATGGAAGACAATGTTACTTTACAATTTAAAGAAAATATTAAGTGTTTCCATAACCTATGGCCGCTCGACTTAGTATATGACAAAATGTTCATATGCAAGAGAAGTGGAACATTGCATTTTGTCAAATGATATAAGAATATGACATAAAATATAACTACAGGCAATTGGCTCATTTATCTCATGGTTTTAATACGATTTTGCTGTGGCCCGAAGAATTGATGCAGGGAATATCGGTTAACTTTTACTCCCCAATATCGGTATCGGTCACTGAAAAATTGAATCTGTCGGGCTCAATTTTGCATTTCTTTGTTTGGGCATATGAGAACACAGCAATGTCATTCCGGTATAGAGCAAATCAGCCGGTGACAACACTTCATTTTCCCTAGTCGTTTGAGTGTAGTGAAAACGCACAGCGGACCTATAAAAAAAGACAAGTTGCACACAGTGGCGGCTGGTGATCAAAAGTATTGGCAGGGCACAGTAATAGACAGGAGGTCCGAGGTTCGCCGCCCCCCTCCTAATCTATCACATTTTTTGAATTTAATAGATTTGATTTCCTGTATTCTGGTGCATTTTCGGGATGGCCATTACCTACTTTTCATTCAGATTCATAGCCTACATCCTGACTTGCAGGATCTGGACAAGCTTACACTGCATATACAGACAAGACTTCATGGCCATTCCACCAGCCATTGCTATTTGACCCATTGTTGTTATTCCGATATTGAGACAAATCATTATCACTGCCTATAGCGTCCATTTTTTGTGAGTCTCAATGTCTACTTCAAATGCAGTTAGAAATATGTGGAAAGTACTTACAACTCTCTGCTAGATAGCGACCTATCTCTTCTCTACATGTAGTTGTGGTGCGCAAAGGCTGCTGAGGGAGGTACCCTATTTGATTGATTTGCTGAATTATCCAATCATGTGGTGTTAAAGAAAAAGAAAAGCAATACCATTGGCCTGGGGCTCACACTGTTGCGACCCGAGGGCGAATTTGTTTGCGCCAATGAAAAGCTGTCACTGCTTGATAGACAGCAAAAAGTTAGCGAGCTTACATTGACTTCAACGTGGCCGGCGCCCCTGATTTGAAGGGCTTTATTTCGAATAGTATATCACACACTTAAACGAGGATAAACGCTATGTATTTTTGTTGATTTATTTCGTAATAATAGTTTATTAATAGTTGGCAGATATATTCAAGTGAATATTTCACGGAGGGGCGGCGCCCTAGCGCCCCCTATTGACCCACCGCCACTGGTTACACATATGTCGATACGTTTGTGAGCAGCGAGAATCGCCATTTCTTGATCTTGTTCTTTTGATCTACGAGTTGTTCTCGCACGGCTTGGGTTGGATCCAATCATTGGCACATATAAGCCACAGTACAATTACTGCAATCATCAAAAAATACACCGTCCAACAGGATACAGGGCTGATAGGAAGTGAAATTATCTGTGCCTGAAATTATCAAATACAGTCGAAGACACCATAGAGAATTGCCTTTCTTGGCAATAAAAGGAAATGGCCTCGCACACCATGTAGCCGATGCGACAATAAGTCTTTATTGCATAAAAGTGTAAAGTGCTACCCAAAGTGCGTGCAAAACGTTTTCAGTCCCATTCAGACCATCCTCAGTACAAACATACAAAAGGTAAAATACTTCCTTATAAAGACTACGCCTAGTTGGTGGCAGACATGTCAATCAAAAGGTCAGGTAGGTTGACGTGTGACCGCTCACCTATTTTCCCTTTTCTTAACACACATGGCTGAGCTCAAGCCTTGAATTCAGGCACCAAGCCTGAAGTCTATCAGGCCTGAGTATAACAATAATATGGTAAAATAACCGTATCAAGGCACAAACTAATAATAAGGCAGTGTAACAGCAATATAAGAGGAAAGGATTATTTATAGTATATAGTTCATGTTTAATATAATACAACACGTACCGTAGGACCTTCTCCCCCCTCTGGTCTGTAGGCCTGCTGCTGGGGCCTCGGTTTGTTCATCTGTGGAGACTGCTTGTGGCCTTGGTGGCCCATCTGCCTTTGCTGCTGGCCGTTTACATTGGTCATCTGCGGTTTCTGGTGCTGCTGGTTCATATTTCTATTGTTCTGGTTCATATTTCGGTTTCCCTGGTTCCCCTGGTTCCCTTGGTTTCCCTGGTTTCCCTGGTTGGGTGGAGGCGATGAGAAATTCTGTTTCGGTGGGGGCGATGAGAAATTCGGTTTTGGTGGCGGCGACGCTAAATTCGGTTTAGGTGGCGGCGACGCCAGATTCGGTTTCGGGGGAGGCGATGTCAGATTCGGTTTTGGAGGAGGCGATGAGAGGTTCGGTTTCGGGGCAGGCGATGAAATATTCGGTTTCGGTGGAGTCGATGTGATAGTGGGGTTCGGAGTAGGGGTCGTGATCTTCGGCTGGGGTACGGGGGTGGCTGGGGCTTTCTGCTGCTGCTCCTTCAGCTGTTGTTCTTTCTGCTGCTGCTCCTTCTGCTGTTGTATCGGGCCTTTCATTGTTAGAGCGGGGCCCGGGGACGGAGGAAGGATCGCCGGCGTGGATTGAGGCGTCTGCTGCTTCGGTGGTCCCTGGTTACCGTTCGGCGGCTTGTTGAGATTGTTACCCATGTGTCCGCCTCGGTTCTGATTCTGGTTCTGGTTCCCGAAAGGGTGATTCCTGAAATGTGGGTTCCCCATCAGTCCGCCTCGCATCGGGCCCCCAGGGCCGCCACCCCTACGTGGCTGAAAATTGTTCATCCCACCGCCGTTATTCCTGTTAAATCTATCCCGAGACATTATCGATGTCTTGGACGATCGAACGGTTCAAATTAAAACGCTAAATACAAAGAAGTGCGTATGAGCAATCGACGCTGTTTCTCTGCAGCCCTAGTAGGTACGTAGGTGGACTACTCGCTCAAAATGGCGCAGCTGAACGGGGGACGGGACTTCGCTCGGCGACCAGAAAGAAGGATCCGCCTCGCGTCTTCCCAGTGGTCGGCCGTGGAGGAGGGGCGTGGATTCGGCGCTTTGAATGACGCCGATCCCCTTTCTAGGCCGTTTTATTTTAGGGCATGCAAAACAGATCATGTTAAATAAATCAATGGATTTATAGAAAGAGAATAGCAAGGCCCAGCGTTGTATCATTTTTGTTATATTTATTTCAGATAGGTGTTAAATAAAACAATGAGACGTGCACCGGTACTTGAAAAAGCCATCATGACCGTGATATACGCAAATAATGGATGACTAGGGAGAAAATACGAATTTAAGTGACACAAATGTATAAACCGTTTGACTGAGGAAAAGAAAAAGATTAAAGGGAGAGGAAAAAGCACAAAAAAACACTAAAAACGAAGTAAGTAGGGCTTTATAGGCCATATAGAAATAATTATTCCCCCCCTCCCCCACCACTATAGAAGCGATATGCGAACAAATACACAATTCCAGCAACCAAAGACAATGTTTAAAGCAAAACACGTTAACTGAACCAGGGAGTTTAAATCAGTTGATTTATAATCCACAATCAATACACAATAGTTGTCCTATTAACAGATTTATTTTAAATTAGGTTTCAGAACAGGAATTGTAGAATATGCAATGAAAGTAAAACAATAACAAAAAACACCTGATCTTTTTTTAGCACACTAGACACCCCAGAGTTATAGCTAATATTCTTATGTCCAAAGGTCATACATTGTTCAAGATTTACTCCTTAAAACCTCCCCTTGTACAGCTTACTAAAGCCCTTCCAGTGTATAGCAGTTTTTAGATGCATACAACAATAGCGCTTAACATTATTGTACTTTTTTAGTGGACTTTATTTCTGGGTCCAAGCAAGATGTTGGAAAATTCCTTAAAAGATTTAATGTAACGGATAGGACATATTAAGAAATATCTGTTGACGTTCTGTGTGTGCATATTTTATTGCGTATGGTTATAGTTAGATTGAGGGGTAAATAAACTCCTAGAGAGGGACCAAGAATGGGAGACGGCCATGCATGCCAGGCTGGTAGGGTAGGTTAGTTAATGTGTGGTGCTCAGCAGAGGTTGTCATGGTCTGGATCCATCTGGAGTGATAAAAACTAAGATGGCGGAAAGAGTCTTTGATCTTCTCACATTTATGCAATACTTTTGACCCCCCCCGGCCCCCCCCCCCCCTCCTCAAGGATTTCATTTTTAACAATAGAATATTTGAAACCGACTAACTCGACCGCATAACTCACTCTCAATCAAAGTGCAGAACAAGGTCATTCTTAGGTTTGATTTTTATTTCAATCTCTTCACTTTTGCATTCTTCTTTTTTATTTTATTATTTCAACACAATCATAAAATAAAAATAAAAAACAAGATGGAGGTGCCACGGTAGTCAATTCACCAAACCCATGAGGAGTTGGGTTCGCTAGAACCATCCGCCTCTAGGGGGCAGAGGGGACTCAAACAGGGGAGGGGGGGGGGGAGAGAACCCTGAAGAACCAGTCACTCCAGATGGAAACAGAAAGCCACGCAGTCTCAAGAGGTCTAGAAGCCACTCCTAAAGAGACAGCGCCCCTGGTTGCCTCCACCCAGGGGGTCAAAGCGAGTGAAACGGTCAGCCAGTATGACGCGCGTTTTGATTGGATGTGAGACTTGGGACAGCTCGAACACTGCATGTTAGCTAGTGATAAACGGGGGGGGGGTGGGGGGGGGGGGTTAGTCATGATTTGAACGCTAGGCTTGTGTCATAACGGACACCACGTTGGTGGTGGGAAGAGACGGGGATAGGGTGAGGCATGTGGACTGGGGGAGAAAAACTAAATTAAAAAAGGTAAGAGGAACCGGAGTGGATGTGGAGAAAGGAGAGGATGTTGAGGGGGAGAGGCTAGGGAGAAAGAGGAGGTGTAGAGAGAGGAGGTGGAGAAAGAGGATAGGTTATGGAGGAGGAAGGGCAATAGAGAAGGGAAGGATTTGGAGAAGGAGGAGAAGGTGTGGAGGAGGAGAGGATTTGGAGGAGGAGGAGAGGATTTGGAGGAGGAGGAGAGGATTTGGAGGAGGAGGAGAGGATTTGGAGGAGGAGGAGGAGGAGGAGGAGAGGATTTGGAGGAGGAGGAGTAGGGGAGAGGATTTGGAGGAGGAGGAGGAGAGGATTTGGAGGAGGAGGAGGAGGAGGAGGAGGAGGAGGAGGAGGAGGAGAGGAGGAGGAGGGAGGAGGAGAGGATTTGGAGGAGGAGGAGAGGAGGCTGAGAAAAAGCATAGCAGGGAACATAAAAGGGTGGTCCTGAATCACAAAGGAACGTTGAGCTGGTTTTGGGTCTTTCTTAAAAACGGAGAATTTGGCCCCTTGGAGATATACCAAATCAAACCTAGCTATAATCCCGAGTTAGCTTTTTACTTTTGACAGCTTGCGACGCATTTAGAGGAATCGTTTATATGGGTAAGTATCAAAACAACTGTTTAAGTCGGTGTGTATGTTCATAAATGTGTGAAGGGAGGGGATACTGATGGCTGTTTCCTGTGTGGGGGAGCAGCGGTATGTCGAGGGGAGGGATGACAGGTAAGTATTTGAGGAGGGGGTCATAACGGATGAGCTGAGGTCAGATTCGAGGCAACTGCTTCTCGATGAACTCCTTTACAGCCGCCATCTCCTGCAAGAGAGAAGAAGGTGACATCAAGATCTATGGTTAAACCTACAGGTGTTCCAAATGACTGTTATTTCACCTGGTAAGACTTTTATCCAAAGCAAATTGACATTGAATTCAGAAACATATAATTTGTCAGTGGGTAGGGGTTGAAAACATTGGGGGCGGACCCCGGTACCTAGCCACTACCGTATTCTTCCCCCTATTGTTATACAGTACACTTTACACTAATCTTGGATCAAGCAGTCCTACTGTTATAGCAGACAAGGAGGAAAAGATATTGCAAGCGGCGGAGATAAACATCGTTTCCTGTTACGGGGATATTCTACCGAAGGAACCTCAGTTGCTGAAGTGGACAAAGCTTTTCAGGAAAGAAAAGGTATTGGCCAGTATACATTAATTCATGTGAAACCTTTACCGACACATATTTACAGTTGGGTAAAGCCGGCCGAGTTTGTGTTTGCCAATTATGGGATCTTTAAACGCATAATTGAAAAACACAAAATCATCCAGCAGTAGTAAAATGTAAAGGACCACATGATTTGGCGAAAGAATTATAAAGTGAAAGCGACCCGTTTTGAGCTCTTCTGCCATAATATCAATCAAGAGGCACACACACACACACACACACACACACACACACACACACACACACACACACACACACACACACACACACACACACCCCCACACCCACCTGTGGACAGGAGCTGTGGTGGAGCCCTGGGTAGGTTCTGAAGGAGATCTTGTCATGGCTCACTATGCTCTTGAGCTTCTCGGCCGTCAGTGCTCCAAACTGTACCGGGATCATGGGGTCCATCTCCCCGTGGCACTGCAGGATGGGCGTGTTCTTGTTACCGCTGCCGCTCGCCGCCTGCAAGGGAGCGGGGGGGGGGGGCACATAAGTCTGGGCCTGACACCAGGGGGGCCCTTCTAACGAAAGGGGGTTCAGGAGGACGCCACCTAGAGGAAGTACCTGAATCCGCTTTGGTACACGAGGTCAGTTTAGCAGTACTAGTATGATAAGAACCGGCCCAGAAGATATTAGTACTTAGATTGGGAATATAAAGACATCGATAAGTATTTACGGACAAGTATGTGTATGTGCAACGTGATTAACTGGTCCAAAGACACTTGAGCTGACATGAAGTTTGTTGTAATTTGTAGTAGTTTAAGCGGCCAACAATTGCTGAACTGTGCACTTTGTATATGCTAGACGGATGTGTATTGATCCTACATCCTGTACCACACTGATATTACTATCTGAGGTCACTCTCCACCATTGGGTACAGCGTTAGCGCTCTGGCGCGGTTTCAAGGGCCGCCATTTTGTGAGCAGTTCTTCAGTTCTACAATTTATGTCTCACTCAAAACATTGAATAGGCCTTTCACACGCACAAACAATTGCCCGTTGTGGTGTGTTTGCGGAGTCCCTGACGTCTCCTTAAGAGAAAGGCGAGCGCGTGGTGGAGAAGTGTGTGGTACCTGTGGGAAGGTCTTGTGGAGTGGTAGCCAGCAGCTGAGAGCCACTACACCAGCCAACTGCTGCTGACAAGTCAGGGCAGTGTACAGGGAGAGGGCCCCGCCCTGAGAGGGAGACACACAGAGAGAGAACAAGGAGGTTAAGACGTGGAGAATGACTACAAGAAAGGCTGAAACCAGTCTTGAGATTTCCTGAATGAAAATTTACAAGAGACAGGGCCGGACAAACCTAAATGATGATATGCTCACCTGGGAGAAGCCGCCGATCATAATACGGTTTGCCGGAATACCGTTCTTGGTCTCATGATCGATGATGGCTTTGACTGGAAGATAAGAGACAAGTGGCGGTCATTCAGGAGAACTTGGCAGTGGAGATGGAGGTTACGTGGAACCCAAAGGACAAACACAGCTGAAAAATATCTAAAAATATATTGGATCGATGATGTCCAGATACTGCACATGGAGATTACTTCAATATGATATGTTTTGCGGGCGTGTTTTCTGCTGAGCCATGAATTTCTACTCTCCATGTCACAAATCTGAATCGAGTGACTAAGGCTGGCCGGCTTGATGCAGGATACTCCCTCCCATTTCAAAGTGATGGGATTAATTGGTTTGTCTTGATAAAGCTGACCAATCAATGGTTGATTAATAGCCTTTCATCCTAAAATCTGTGATGTTTCATGAATAAAAACCGCAACAGATGATGAGCTGAGTTGGAGTACTCGACCCAGATAAGAGTGCTAGTGTGTGTACCATTCTCTGGTAGGACCAGGGAGGGGCGAGCAGGGGATGCTATATGTGGAACAAGTTCACTCACTGTTCTCTGAGGCCTTCTTGATGCCCGCCTCGTCCTCGGGAGAGTCCGGGCTGAGGCCCATCAGATCGAACCTGTGACAGGACACACAACATCATGAACACGTTTTGGGAAACGCGCACACAGTTACACACGCAGCATCGTGGATGCATTCGTAGACACGCAAACACAGACAAGCAGGCGCCCGTCATGGCCACATTCATGCACACACGCACACAGAAGCACAGTGATGCATGCGGCCACATACACAAAAAGAAACACATACAATTGGCCTATTGTCAATCACCACCATTGGCGTTGCCGGGGAAACAATAGAGTCCAGTGTGGACCGGGGCGGGCTGCCTTTCATGATACTCACCATGAGGGCATGTTCATCTTCATGTTCAGAGTGACAGGGATCCGAGGCCTACACATGGGGATGGGGGGAGGGGATAGGGAGACAAAACACACACACACATAGAGACAGAGACAGAGACAGAGACAGAGACAGAGACAGAGACAGAGAGAGGGAGAGAGAGAGAGAGGTCTTGAGAAATCCACATCAATGTGGACAATACGGGTGAAAAAAATTGATCAGATGATAATTCAATTGTAATAGTAAATCTGACAGAAATTAACATCTCCATCAGATCAACCCCGCCACTACACAGCACAGCACACACGTCTGTATTGAAACCCTGACGGTAACAAGTCGATTATTGTTTGTAGCGGCTATGCAAATTCTTTGTTCCGCCCTCCATCACACGGGCTGGACTCGGCAGCTATGCCCGGACACGGCGGGCGGGCGGGCAGGCGGCGGGTGACGGAGGACTTACGCGTGGGGGCAGATGTACTTGACATGGGGCAGCCTGATTGCCGTCAGGGTGTCGGCCCATCCATGGCTGGAGGAGGGGGGGGGACAAAGGACAAGAGAAAACAGCCATGTGGTCAGACACGTCGGCCATTTTGAATGGAGAGAGGTTTGCTGCTCAACCGGAGCCTAACTAAAGAGGAATACTTTGGAATTCATTCTGTCGCCATCGACCCCAACGGAGGGAAATCGTACAAGGGCGCAACCACATTCATGATCTATTGTTTGGTGTTAGCCGACCAGGTGCTGCCCTGGCGTGTGAGAGAGTACCTCTGCATTTTAATTCAACAGTTTCGCCGTTCTAATCCAGCAGCCTGATTATAGAAGCTAGGACCGCAGATTAAAAGTAGGACACGCAACGTTGGCCAGAGCTGCAGTGATCGACATTCACTTCCAATGACATCTCCAGTTCAGCTGTCGCCAGGCACAAAATGAATTCAAATGTGTGGGTGGATTTGATCCATTACATAAACTAGTCATCAATAGAGGAATATTATTTATTTTGAATGTGGGCTAACAAGGAAGAACATTTTCTTTGACTTACCCGGAGTCTCCCAAACCATGGAGAAATATAACCTGAAAGGAGAGATAACAACCATTACGCATCAACTAGAAATCATATTTACCGTACAAACGTTTTTTTAAGTGCATTATATCTAGGGATACTGCGGCTCAAATGTGCTCTACAACAATTTCTTTCCTTCAATTGTCCCAGTTCCAACCAAGCCCCGTGTGTGGGTGTGTGTGCATGCACGTTGTTCACGTGCATGTGTAGGAATCCAAGAATAGGAATCATGTTCTTTGCAATGGATGCAAATGAAAGATTAACAAAATATTAATAAATCACAGATATTCTCCCTCCCTGATTGGTAATTAGACCCCTGAGGATTGCTATGAGATGCATTCCCAAGAGCGTCCCATTAGACCCACTTACAAATGAACGAATGGTAATGTAATGTTACAAAGACCTACTCTGAGCGGTTCAACATTAGTCTCTGTCTTATGTTTGAATCCACCCCCCAACGATCCTTTCTAGGTTTTTGAACGAGGGGCACGGTCTAGTTTCCCCATCTCTACTCCATACTGTTGCTGCTCAACAGAAGCAGGTGAACCCTTATCGCAGGTGAACCCTTACATGGCGGAGTCTTGAAACCACCTGGGATTTCTGCCTTGCTTCCTGTTTTGCTACAGAGGTATTCTACCAAAAAGAAACTCATTTATGGGAGTGGATGAAGCAGGTTTTTATAAGAGTGTTCCTACAGTGGCCAGTTTAAAGGGTGTCCATTTGAAAGATTGACAAGATACCTCTTCAAGGTTTACTAGGTGCGGCCGAGTTCGTGTTTGCCGTTAATGGCCATTTACACACTTCCAGATCCCTGCTCCCAGCAACGGGATTGGTCGAAACAACTACGAAGCAATATGAAGTGAATCTCGCCCTTCCCCCAGATCCAAGTTTCCCTGCCATCGGACTTTCGCAGATAAACCTTAACACTGCTTATGAGACCCCATGTTGTGCCTTTATTCTATAGCGTAAGCATCTACGACGAAAACACTTTGGCTTACATCCACGCTTACAAATGAAGCCCTTCCTGCTACTAAAAGACCCTGTACCCTGACACAGCATCGCCATGGATGGCTGAGAGGGCCCTAGGGTTGGGGTCATGGGGTGGGGCCCCCTGGGATGTGTGCCCTGGGTGGTACGTGAGGCAGGCGAGAAGTTTTCCTACTCACCGCAGCAGTCTCCTTCTCGGTGGCAGACACCGTCACAGCCTCGGCGAGAAGCGGCACAGACATATTGTTGCCACACATACACTGTGAGAGATGCTGGGACACAAAACATACACAGCCACCATTAGCACTCAGCAGCTTAACATCACTTCGGTCAATATGAAGAACAGGGTCAGAAGAATAGTAGAAGCTATTAAAAGGCAGGTTGGGGTTACACAGCGAATACAAAGCAGTCTTTGAGGAGCATACAGGGTTAGACCGTGAACACAGAGAGACCGGTCACTCAGGAGCAGGTAGGGGGTCAGATAGTTAGTATTACAGTTACCAACTGTCAGATACTTCAGGAGATAAAGAGCTTAGATAATCTTGCTCAAGGATGCTAACATTTGGACCATTTATGGTAAACGAAGTGCAACCTTTCTACAGTGCCCAAACAAGCACACTCAGGTACCAATTTTTTGTTCTAATTCACCTAGTGGCTACTTTGGATCTGAACGCTAGCTGGGTGGGGAAATGTGGTTAGTAACTACATATGATATCTGATAATCCTACTCTGCAGTCGACAGAAAGCGAATGACTTGGATTAAGCATGTTAGTCCGCTCGCTCAGTGGTTTTTCCAGGAGTAGGCATGCGCTTTGTTAATTCTCCAAAAGGGGTGTACTCCGCTGAAGACTTTGAGCATGTGTCTCGTGGTACGCTTAAGAAGATACCGTGGCTCAACATACAACATGGAGGATGCCGTGAGAGGGCTCGGAAACACCACAGGTAATGAAATTGGCTTCTAAGAAAAAGACGAGACCTAGAGTCTACCCATGATGGCGGATAGGAGACGTGTGGGCAGGGGAGGGGGAGGGCGAGTGGTTGTAGAGGTCCATGTCTGGTCAGTGAGCCACTGGACTCATTAACCACGGTTAGAATGCACTCCGTCCTCTGCACTCCGGTCAATAACCAACCAGTGAGAGTTTGAAAACAACACTGAGTGCTGAGTCAATTGCATGTGGGAGTGACATGCCGCCATGCTGCCCGTTTCCTGTTGCGGCGAGTCAACCCACTGATAGATATGAGATCATTGGGACGATGGTGTTGTCCTTGTGGAATTTGTTTAGCAAGCCGTGGCAAAGGGCCCTCCTCCGCCCCCGCCTCAGGTGATTTGTTTGAAGAGCACAGGGCATCGGCCGCCCAGACCGGGGTGTTGTCAGACGAGGAGGGGGGGGGGGAATATAACCTGGTGAAGGCTGGGTTAATGAGTAAACGCTGGGGAGTGACCGAGGACCAAATGCATAATCACTGAAGGAGGCCGGAAACCAATCAAAGAGAGGTGGGTTGTGACCACGTGGACGTCTCCTGTCCATCCTTATAACTCTGAATAAATCGGTTTTCTGTGAGCAGTTTTCAAAGGGGACGTTTTTCCAGATGTAGTCCCGTAAACAGGGTATGAAATCGGATAGCAATGCAAAGCAGCTATGGATCTACTTAGGGACATAATTCAAGTCTATTTCAGGCGGATGTGTGGATAATTTCCGTGGATGTACGGATAATTGCCCCGCTCGGTAAGTCAGTTTGAACTGGGTGAATGGAGGATTCGGAAACACTTCTGTTGGGAAACTGTTTCAACAGAGCCAAGAAGGTTGTGTGTGTGTGTGTGTGTGTGTGTGTGGGGGGGGGGGGGGTGGTCGTCTTAAAGTTGCACGGGTTGTTTGTGACTCTTCTAAATAAAGCATGTGATCCAAACACCCACCGTTTGTTCCAACATACAAGTGTAATTAAATCTGTGACATAAGGCCATCCCTTACACTCAAAGTGTAATTGCACCAACGCAGGCATCCTCTCTGTGTCCTGATTTCATTAACTGGCCAAACCGATGCCACGGTGGACATGATATTTAATCCGGAATATCAAACATAATACAAAACAGACTGTCACAGCCAAGCCTTCAACCGCTGCATCGTTCAGGAGCATCACGAGTCTCTATTGAGCAGAGTAAAATTCAATTAAACAGGCAGAGGGATGATCGTGATTTAAGATGGTTTTGACGTCTATATTGATTAATAAAGAACGATCTAAGTTGATGCCGGGCACGTTGTCCCGATATATCGGCAGGCGATCTGCGAATGACAACGATGCACGAGTGATAACGATAATGGAGCGGACAAGCGAAGGATAATGGCACCGCGATTGCGGGATAGTATGCGGCACTGAGTGACAGGCAGCCGCACGGACACCATCCACCACCAGCTAACCCTGCTATTTTAGCCTTCTGCTGGTGCTGCTTACTGGCTCCATTAGCATGTATTGACAACACATCCAAGACTCCCTAAGTTTAAGATCATTCGTGCTTTATAAAATGTTGCATGTTACATTGATTGTATAACATGTTTTTTCTTAGATCAAAGCCACCCAGTGGGAGAACCCAGGAGGAAGGGTGCGGGATGTGAAGACAATGGTCTAGAACAGCATCTTAGCTCCGACCACCGAGCGGACGAGGCTAGGTTACACTGACGGAATTCACCGATAAAACAGCCCTGGTGTCACCACGGAGGAGCGACTACCATCCCAGCCGTCCCCTCCTTAATCCCTAGTCTGGTAGGCAACACAATGGCCAGTGCTAGTACTAGTAGCTCACTAGTAGCACACACACACACACACACACACACACACACACACACACACACACACACACACACACACACACACACACACACACACACACACACACACACACACACACACACACACACACACACACACACACACACACACACACACACACAACACACACACACACACACACACACACACACACACACACACACACACACACACACACACACACACACACAATTTGTATTGTCTTGCCACCCCGCTCCGGTCTCTCCGCGCTCACTGAATGCGTGCAAATTCGACCGAGTATCAAAACACCTCTCGTATCCTGTCTTCGCCGGCCACAGCGTTTAATAACTCCACGATATGAGGCCGTTGTAAAGGGATTAAATCACCGAATTGACAACCAAGGCCCGCTAATACAAATTCATACACTCACCGCTTGCTGTTCCAGTTCACCACGGAACTTCCACTACTGCCGCGCGCACAGCCACTGTGGGCGGAGCAGGCGCTACCTTCGCCGCGCGCACAACACAGCAGGGGCGGGGATTGCGTCTCCGTGACGTCATCTGACCGGCACCCTTCTCATCTTTTCTATGATCTATAAAATCTGCCTGTGATCTTTCGTTCTCCGCGGCGCACAACTTTAATCAAAATCTTATTTTTTGTATCTGTCCGTCGCAAAAGAGATTAAGGGGGTTTCAATTCGGTCAATTTTGTGTTCAACTCAGCTATTAGGCCACTCGAATAAAAGTATAAACAAATAATTACTTACTCATAGACTTCATGTTTTAATATAATTAAAAGTACTCATTAAGTCTTTTATCAATCTATCTAATCAAACGCATTTAATAGTTGCATGTGCTTATACACGTCCAGACAACACTGTCAAACATTAGCGCCTTGGTCGTTCTCGAGGAGGTGAATCTATAGGTTTTCAGTTCTAAATCAATTATAATCTCTTGCATTTAAAAATAATTCATGCCGCTGGATGCACCCTTTAACATTACATCCCCATTCTTAGCCCTGTACTGCACTGTTTATGTCGGACTCTTGGTTCTGCGTCTCGATGGTCCATGGCAAGCTTAACCCTGTCTTTCTTATGTTTATCTAGGCCAAATAGATGTGCCTTATTTGATGAGAATTAATCTATAAGCCCGACAAAGACTTTATAAGCCTCCGCCATGCTGCTGCCAAAGGAATAACGCCTTTTGATTGGAGAAAAAAAGATACTGACAGTCGGAAGTAGGAGTGCACTTCGGACCACACAGCGGGACCCTGTTCTTCAGTATTTCGGCCTTTCGCAGAAAGACCACTAGGTGGCACTAAAACCGAAAACTAAAGTATAAAAAGACTGGCACGGTAGGATGGGAGAGCTTGAACTCGAAAGTTAGAGCTAACCTCTTGCTGGTGAACATGGTCAGAAAGCTTTGTAGGATATTTGGTTGAAATTATAGCAGTTCATAATTTACCTGCTTGGCAAGACGATCCAATGTGAAGTCCATATCAAGAAACTACTCGATTGAATTCCCCTTATTTAGTGTCTCGCTGTATGTGTATTGAATCATCCACACCACAAACCTTTCAGAAAGCCACCTTTATTCATCTATTCATCATGATGATTTGTTTTCATTTTGCAGAAAGAGTATTCCATGTTTTATTGTCACGCACCAACAGCCACAAGGCACTTTCAGAGCGATACCAAACCCAGCGTTATCTTCAGCACAAAGCGAAAGGTCTGCCAAAACCAAAACTCTGTGCATTGCATCCCTGACAACAAGCTCTGCAAAAAAAAAACAACATTTTATTTTTCTTCGGCCCAGCGCAACAGGCCACAGCGCTCCAGTGATCCTGTGGGTGGAAGCCATTGGGCCTCCCCTCGTCCCTCAGTCTCTCCCCTCCCCGGGTCTTCAGGAGATGAAGTTGGTCTGTGGGATGAAGGTGTCGACCTTGTGGTCTGCGGGGTTGGCTGAGGCCTCGTAATTACAGATGGTCACCTCATGTCTGTAAGCCTGCAGAGACCGAGAGAGACCAACAGAAAGACAGAGAGAGTGAGAGAGATTAAGGGGGGATGGATAGAGACAGAGAGAGATAGGCAGAGAGAGGCAGATGACAGAGAGAGATATAGTGAGAGAGAGAGAGGAGAGAGAGGTTTAAAGCTACATCCTCTGACCTTAAAAACTTTTAAACTAGTCTCCAACTACTTTGTATATACTAAGTATATTTTGTCATGAGCCCAGCAGACTTCAGATTGCTGAATATTTGTGAAGAAGTGTGAGGGGATACCAGACTGATACTCACTTCAGAGAACTCTCCCCGTAGCCCGATGTAATAAACGCGGGTGGTCTCGGTGCCAAAGTTTTTCGACACATGGATGGAGAGGTGGTTCACGTTGGTGAAACGAGCAATTCTGAAAATTAGAGGCATCAGCAAGGGATAAAAAAGGATTCATAACTTGTTTAATGACCCATCTAGGATAGGCTGTGTGTGTGTGTGTGTGTGTGGGGCATCATTGCTTACAGAAAAAAAAAAAACTAGACGTACCTTGTCCCCCGTGTCCTAAAAATGCCCTGTGACACCACAATGAACACTTTGTGCAAGTAATTACACCGTCAAAAGAGAAACTACTCTCACAATAACAACACCCCAACTCCCCCTTGTCTTCTACTGTTCCGACGTGCTAGCTAACAGCCGTTAAATTTCACTCTATTCCAAAGGGAGAGATGAAAGTAGTTCTGCACTGCCTGCTGTTATTTGTCAGTGAATATGAAGACGGTGTCGTCAGAGGATAGGCTGTCAGACTCCCGGCCAGAAGTGTTTGATTGGGTGTTTGCTTTGGATCCCCATGTCCGCAGTGCATCATGTGGGCATCCTCGAACAAGAGGCCTAACAACCTCCCCCTTAATTACCTGCATCTGCATTCAGAATGAATTGCTTTGGATGAAAGGATCGGCGACATGACTGAATAGAACAGATAGAAAATAGACCGGTGAGGGAGAGGAGAGGAGAGGGATCTGTCATGGCAACGTGTGAGGATGTGGAGACTTATTCCCTGGATCCAATGCCATCAAAGCTGGATGCCAGTGGTTAGCAGCCATGCGAAAAATTACAAACAACGGCAAGCCCAAACGTTGCCATTTAGCTTTGGAGATGTCCGAACCCTTGTCTTTACAAGTGTACACTTGTAGCCCAGATGCATTGTGGTGCAAGATGATGCTGCACCCATACGCAGGAATTATGCTAGCATGAGTCTGTTATGTTTGCTCATGGGTTACTTACTTGGTGGGATACTCTAGCTGGGCCTGTGGGTCACGGTTGAGACGAAATGCCTGATCGGGTTCTCGGCCCACGTCGTCAAAAGACATGTGGGGTATGTTCTTATACCTAGAATCAAGTGATTGATACATTAAAAGAGGAGCCTTTTTTAAACACTGTGCATGAAGCCTTCATTTCAGATGATGAAAATGATCATGTATGCCAGTATAAACAATATCTTTTTATCTGTAATTCTTACAAATTATTGTATAAGAGAAACAGAAGGAGGAGAATACTAATACTGTTATTATAGTCTTTAGACAGGATACACTTAAGGTTGGTTTAAGATAGATGAATCAAAACATTTAGCAAAGGATCAACTTGCAGTCGAATCTCGGCAGGGTGTGTCTCATCATCCTCTCCTGATATGATGATTCCCTTTAGTTTCACACTGCCAGTAAACCTGGAAAAGAGAACCCTCTTCATTTTCTCGCTATTAATTTTTTTAGATATCTGAGAACCTGTATTGGCGGAATGGCGGTTGATCTGCAAAGAGCTTTATAAATGCATTACATTTACCATTTATTAATGAGAATCGTAACCAACGTATTATACCAATACATTGAAATTTCAGTTCAAAAGGCCAACATTTCTATGTTCAATAGATGGTTGTGGACTTACGGGATGTTGAAGAGAAGTTCTTCGTCTGCATCACTCTCAACGAACTGAGGAAAGAGAATGGTTAATCGTCAATCTTTGCATCCTTTCCATCGTCATCCTCGAACCAATCGTTTCGATCTTATCCTGGTACCCCAAATAACGTGATGGTAGATTCAGCGTTATCTTAATCCGAGGTTCAAAGGGATCTATTAATTCTAGTATGAGGCAAGAAATGTGTCTCCTTTTGAAACTATGTTGCGGGGGAAATAGGACTATGTATATTATGAAGTAGTCAGGTCTCATTGGACAGCAGTGGTTTTGTGACCTAAAAATCCGATTAGATCAATTAGTTTTAAGCAGTTAATGTGACGCACGTCATGTCCTCTTCGCACCCCCAAACACACACTCATGCACATGTTGTGTGGTTGTCAACACAACTTGTTGACAGGCAGCCATACTTTACCTTTTCTCGATCTGTGCGCTGATCCCAAGCTTTGAACACAAGCTTGCCGTCTCCCTCCCGACTCTCGTTGAGGCACTGCAGCTTCTCGGTATCTATGCGCTGATAGAGTGCGTACTCGAGACCCCTTTCGGCCGGCTCATGCTCCCCTTCGCACCCGCCGTGGCCGTGGCCGTGCCCCCCGCCGCTGCCGTGCCCATGGCCGTGACCCGACATGATGGAGAAACACGGAGATCCGCCGATTCAAACTTTCAGTCTCAAAGGAAACACGCAGGCGCACAAGCAAACACTCTTTCCAAGTGATAGGGCTAGTTTCACATTGCTTCTTATAGCTCTCAAAAATGTGGACGTACGAAGAACACACATAGGTGAGGCAAGCTACTAAAATACAGCACTGACATCCGGTCGATTCCTTTCAAAACAAAATACATGATAGAAATGGTGTTTAAGCGATTGTCCGATTTTTCACATTCGTCTACATTGAGACGCTTTTGGAAAACATAAAACCTAGAAAATATGCAATACCAATTTCCCTTAGTTTAGACTGAACATATGCAATTTGAACGCATTTGAGCTTTGATCTTGATGACCGCCGTTTCCGGTTATTTCTGTAGAATTGCAAAAACCTATTTCCGGTAGTAACTTTCACAATAAAATTAAAATACGATGACTAGGTAGGCCTAATATAAGTTCTCATACAACAACTTAAATTGAAACTAATTTAGTAATCAAAGTTACCATAAATTAATCCCTACAGAATTTAATCTTTCACCTGAGGCACAAAAAGCACTGCACATGGTAAGGGCAAAAAAAAAAAAGGTTTTATTAGAAATCTCCATATAACATTTATTAAAATCTAATAAAATAACTTTTTGTTCCATGTTCTTTGCTGTCCAAGTTTTCTGGTTCCAGTTTCGAGGATCGAAATAAATACATGATCAGTGTCGAAGTGAAGCTGTAGCGATCAATTGTTCATCCATAATCATCTTCAAATACACCTTGTTCAAAATATTGAATTTTTTTCAATTGCATTACACAGTGGATATGTATGGAGCACAATAAAAAAAGAAAAAGAAAATACACATAGGGTTAAGAATTAGCAGATGTGCCTTTTCAGTTCTTTAAAAAAATGCCAAGTCACTAACCAGCCATTGTATGCTTTGTGTTTGGGGGGTTACTCTACCGAGAAAGATTTTTAAGATTTCCTTATTTTTGTTTTAAAAAGGCAGAATTCTCTGCAATATCGGTCTGATGTAGTGTACGTGTTTCAGGAGGAATATTATCCCATGGTGGAAATGTGCCGTCTGAAACGACAGTATAGAGCTGCTGTAAATCACCCTTTTAGGGAACAATCGTGGAGTATGCTAGGGACAGGTTCAAAGAGAGATTAGGTGAAAAACTACGCCGACATCCTACGTGGAAAAAAACCTTTCCGTTTGGACCTCCCCCTTAATTTCATCAGCGAAAATCACCCAACACCTAAACATATCGCACACCCACTGATCACATTTCACAATATAAATACTTTGTAAAATTCTAAAAATACATCCATCAACATGGAAATTCCATTTCTCTCCATTCCCCAAAAAAATAACGATTTGGGTGTAACGTGTGTGTGTGTGTGTGTGTGTGTGTGTGTGTGTGTGTGTGTGTGTGTGTGTGTGTGTGTGTGTGTGTGTGTGTGTGTGTGTGTGTGTGTGTGTGTGTGTGTGTGTGTGTGTGTGTGTGTGTGTGTGTGTGTGTGTGTGTGAGAAAATAAAATGAACATAAATTAAACTTAAATTCTCCATCTTAGTGAAGGTTAAAAATCGATAAAATATATTCAGTTCGTTATTTCCTTCTTTCTACCGCCGGGAGAAACGGTTCTTGAATGCCTTGATTGTTTTGGCCATCATGGGGGCGATTTCTACAAGACAAGGAGAAAAATACCTCAAATCAGTCACACAGAACACTGATTCATCATGTTGTACCACGCATCAATCCAATGTCTAACAATGAACTCGTCAATAGTAGATCTAACAGTCTTTTGGGGATCATTAAAGCTAGGGTTAGCATTTGGGGATAAACTATCCAGCATAAGCATATCCAATTTAAAACATCCCAGCCCTCCATACAATGCTACTCCTTCAAAACACATGGCTAGCTCGCTAGCTTTAGCCACAGGTCTGCCTAGCCTTGCAGAAGACTCCGGTCATGACCAATGAGTGCAGGGGCAGAATGCACGTAGGTAGCCGGGTGGGTCCGTAGACGGAATTAAATGGATTGGAAACTATGAATAGGCTGAAATAATACTTACTGCCTATAATTATAATAATACATTTTATTTTGACATCCAAAAGTAAAAGCAAGTAGTAAATAATCGGAAACCATTGATAATACGCAGAAATAATAATAACTGCCTTTAATTATATTGCAATAATGCATTTTATTTTTGCTTCAAGGTATATCAAAAGAAAAAAAAATAGATTCACAAACAAAACACAAAACCCAGATAGAGGTCAACAGCACCACCTACTTTTGACCATTGGCTTATCCCGGCCCGGGGGTCCCCCCCCCGCAGCCCCCAGGGAGGCGCGGGCAGAGCCGTGGGGGGGGCTGCCCTGGGAATAGGAGGCAGAGGAGGAGGAGAAGGAGCACTGGCTGGGGTCCCCGGGGACAGAGTACGAGGTGGCCGGCCGGATTCTGCACAGGAAGGAGCAGTGGGAGGAAGAGTGGGAGGAGGATGAACGAGGGCGTCTCGTTAGTGAAGAACGACGGAAAACGACGATGATAGGCAACAGGCGACCACCTGGGCCACTCCATGACTTCCAAAAATGACTGCCTGCTTGTGAAAGTGTTTGGACGCCTAGTATGGGTGGGTGGGTGGGGTGGGTGGGGGTACTGACTTGATGGGTGCAGCGGCGGCGGCGGAGCGGGCCGTTGAGGTGGAGAGCGTGCCGAACTTCTCCTGGCGTCGCCGGACGTCACGCGGCGGCTTGGCTACAGAGTTCACGAATGCCATCTTCACCTGTCTCCCTGGCAACCGATCACGGGACAAAAATGAAAAACACGCGCGGTTGGTGCCTGAGCAAGACAAGTCGTCCTCTTATAACCTCAGACACGTATGGACGTACAGTTGGAAAAACCATGTCTCGTCTTTAATCCACACGAACCGCAGCGTTTTCCTTGTCCAAACGCTGGATTATCTTTTGCAAAGTGCTACCTCAAGTGGATGAATCTGAAACAACTTATGCATGGACGGGTGATTGTGTATGTAAATTGATCGTGCACTATCACGACGCGTTTCAGTCTGGATATAGTTTAAGAAAAAAACAAAAATAAACGAAAGTGCAACGTTTCACGCAGAAACAGTCATTCTCCATCCTTCCACGAGTCACACGGACAAACCAACACCCAGATCCTGAATCGACCATCTGGAACTTATGAACCACGATATTATAGCGCGGCCCCTCCCGGCTCTACCTTTGGGTTTGTTGGCGTGGGCCGAGCTGATGTTCTGGGTTAGCATGCGGAGCCGCTCCTCTCGCTCGTCGTGCAGCCGCAGGTACATCTCCCGCCATGACTCGTACTCCTCGGGGGCTGAGCGCCGGAAGTCCCGCTGGCAGTGGCGCAACCACAGCGCGTCAGAGTCCGCGATGAAACACTGGGGGGGGGGCGCACACAAACACACACGAGTACTTCATTAGCCAAAAATTGCATTTGTCGATAGTATTTTTTGTGTGCGTCTGGTTGTCTGTCTGATCGTGAGGACTTGTGAAGCCAGACACACGTCGGAAGGGATATCTTGGAACTCGGTCAAACTGCTGTCGTGACAAATGTGACGTATCAAGCTGTCATTCTGTAGGAAAGGCTACAATAGAAGAAAAAGTAGTCTAGGTATCAAATTAAACACACGCTGCATAAAAAGGGAGAGGTTATTCTACCCTGGTACAGTTCAGCACAGAGAGGTAGAGAGAGAGAGAGTAGAGAGTTGGGGCGTAACAAAGTTCCTGTGTAAAGGCCATCATTGTCTTCAAAGTCTCTTGAAAGAGATTGAAGAGATTAAGAGATTGAGGAAATCGAATTCGAAATCGAATGCTGCACAAATGACTTCTTTCTGTTACTTCCGTTGTCATTTTAACGACCGCCAGAAGGGGGTGCCGAGCAGTCTGGTTGAGTATGTGCGTGTGCAGGATGGGGGGGGGGGGGGGGGGGGGGTTGGTGTACCGAGTTGCACTCCTCGATGCGGTAGAGCTGCTCTGGTGTGCATCTCTCCAGCACCGGCTCCAGGATCAGGAAGGGGACCCCGCCCACCTCGTCGATGGCTGAGGTGAGGAGGAGAGAGGGAGAGGGAGAGAGGAGGACAGAGGAGGCTTCGGTCAAAAAGAGAGGCTTCGGTCAACAAGACATGTTATTAAAAATAATCCCTAAAAGAGAAGTTATGATGTTCACACTGAGGGGATATTTGTAGAACACTGACTTCTTTTTTGAATTGAAAAGATTCATAAAACGTAAAACTTGACATGCATTTATTGACTTAGGGCCATCATTGCAATAAAAGTGTAATTTGAGAGACACTTTCTATTAATTCTACTTCAGTCACGGTAAATCTGAAAGGAGAAGGACAGCGATAGAGAAAGACCGAGGCAGAGGCAGACGCACAGATAGAGAAAGAGACGGAGAGCAGGACAGACAGAGGTACACACACACAGACTGCGAAACCAGGTCACTCACAGTCGATGTTGTTCTGCAGCACGCGGAGGCATTGCTCGTAGAGGGACATCATCTTGGGCAGGTAGGCCGTCTTGGTGCCCGAGTAGACGGTCATCTTGGAGTTGAACCTCTTCCCTGTGAACCCTGACTCATCCTCCCCATTGGCCTGGGGGACTGAAGCAAACAGAGAGAGAGAGAGAGGTGAGTGACAGGTAGAGACACAGAGGAGGACAGAGAGGTAAAGATAACGTTCTAAATATCATGGCAGGACTTCTGGGTTTGGACGGCATTACGCCTGGGCCGGACACCAGAAACTTGGAGGTCCCTGTTGATTGGTCGAAACGAATGCCTCAAAAGGATTTCAGAACTCACTCAAGACTTTAGACAGGAATCTAAAAGTTGATTAGAGATCGCAGCTACAGATAAGACTGAGATGCAGAACCTGTTTGGACTGTTGAAACGCAGCAGGTCACTATCGTGTTTAACGTCGACGCGGATGGCTCGGGGCCCATGACGATCAAATGCTACGTGTAACCCAGGTTACTAGGCCCTTATTAGAAGTCCAGTTTCAGTTAATTAATAAATTAGATCAATAAATTCATATTCTTTATGTGACAGATAAGTAAATAGGATTCATGATTTAAATCTTAAATATGTCAATAAATAGATTAAAAGATGAATATACACAAGTTTATTTATATCTGTTTAAAAAGAGTATTTTGTTTATTTCACCAATCAGACGCCGTCAAGGTGTACGCGCCGTTCCTCTCTCTCTCTCTGCCGGACCGTTGTCGAGGTGGCGGCATGCAAACTTTGTTAAAAGAATATTATTATTTGCGTGAGACCCAGATATTTTCCAACGTTTTGAGTTACTATCGGCGGCGCCGAGAACAAAGTTGCCGTGGGTTGATAAGCGGACCTTGTTGTTTGTGACGGAATCGACAAAGAACGCGAGTTGTTTATTAGCAACTATAGCGCTAGCTCATACCATTACCCACATGTACTTCGTACATATTACTGAACTCCCGTGTCCCTGTCTCTTCAAAAGCGGAACCTGGACTGATCTGAGCTGTGTATTCTGCCTTGTACCGGAGTGTGTATGTGTATGTGATGCTTGAACCTCTGGTGAGTAACTTTATTGATGTTCGTCTGATGAACAGAGTTTTGTGCATCTGTTGATGTTAATTCGGATTAACGGGTCATTAATTTCATGTATGTTGTTTTAAAAATGTTTTATATTACGTTGTTTCATTTACATTACCCCCACTCTGTGTGTTTAATCAGAGTGAGCGGCGGTAGAAAAAGGAAAAGTATGTTAATGTTAAGAAATGTGTTCATTCATTAATTTAAAAGTAGTTAAGATGACTATTAGAAAACATTGTACATGTATAAATATGTGTGTCAATATGCATTTAAAAGTATATTTATATGAATATTATAGTAACCCTCTTTTTGGCCTTTATAGGCCGGGTCTTTTGCTTTGATTGGATTCCTGGTGTACATCTCCATGGAGATTCTTCTTCCTCCGCAGGGATTTCTCCCATCTCTGTAGAGGTAGTGGGGAACCTCAGTGGTCGTGGCGAGCTACCCGAACCAAAGACTTTTATTTTGTTGGAAAGATTCTGATTTTCCCATATGCTGGATGTATTGAGATCTGTGGTTGATATCTCATGTCTTTATTTATTTATTTTTATTTTACTTCTTTAAATCCACACAATATAACATAATTAAAACCTTCCCTGTTGATTGTGTGAGTCCTTTCACTCTGCCACTCAATGCACATTGCAATACCCCTTTAAGCGATCTAGATTCTTCTGATTTTCTGGCCCACGAGTTAATGCACTGACAGTATATACCTGCATCTCCCAGTTTTACCATCGACGGTTAGAGCTGACGAAGGTTACATAGGCTCCAATTTCTGAGCGAGCTCCAGCATGAAAGACCTTCAGGCGTTCAAGTAGCAGCTCCTCCTGAACTGCCTGGACGCCCTTCAGAGCACCCCTCAAGGCCGCCAAAACAAAAACCATAATCTCTATTTGGCAGATCCTTCAATCCAAATCGATTTATAGTGAATTCAGATCCGGGTTGTTTAGAAGAGGGCCAAATGCCTACATGTATAAAGGCATGAGAAACTCCTCCCCCTATCATTAGGCCACTTAATTACACCCAAAACAATATTAGGGCCTGTGTGCACTCGTTATTGCCCCGTTTAGATGGAGGATATTCATGCTTCAGCTCAACGAGACTGGAGCAGACACCACACACACAACCTCCGCTTACCTTTGCGTCTTTGTGGGGACAAGGGCTGGGGGTCCAAAGAGGGCAGGGGTCTGTAATTGGGCTGGATGGCTGGTAGGGGGAAGTCTGGCAGTGCAGGGACCGCCTCCACAACCTACACACACACGCGCACATAATTATATAAACATAGCTAAGGATTGAGAGCAGCTTCATACAAACATGCGGGGCTGGGCTTCAAAGAGGGTGAGGGTGTATTTTGTTACTCATGAATAGGTTGGGAAGATTTTCGGAGATCCCACTCTGTTCTCTTCATTCTACTAGGGATTTATTACGACGCCTGTATATGAGGAATGCATTCGCCAGGAGAATTCAACTCCGGGGACCTCAGTGCACTTCCAAAACGGCAAAGTGGTCTTTTTAAGTTTATTTAATGAGACCTAATCTAATTTCATCCGATTGTTGGTAGGCCAATAAAAACTCTTTCAATGCTATTCTATTAACTTTATATGGAATTTTCAATTGTTAACTTTTTATGGACCTCAGTCCTGTGAGTGAAACTTAACTAGCCACTTCTTTTAAACAGTGAGCTCATCCAAATGACCGCCGGCTTGCTACAAAACTCACCCTCCTGCGTTTCTCAGGCGTCGCGACGACCGGGGAGGAAACCACCTCGGACCTCTTGCTGCTCTTAGTACCGTTGGACTTGCTGGGCTTGGATGAGGAGGAGGAGGAGGAAGAGGCAGCGGCCGGCTGTGGGTCCGTGCGTGGGAGGAAGACGAGGATGACGACGGGTGGGAGGGCCGGCTGTGTGACGAGGATGACGAGGAGGGCTTACTCTTCTTCTTCTTCGGCGTCTTCGGTGAAGCGTCGTACATGAGGAAGGACTCAAAGGACATGGTGGGGGTATCAAAGTCGTCCTCTTCGCCGGGTCCTGGGTCTTTGGGGGCCTGGGGTCGCCCTGGGGAGGCAGAGGAGGGATGGGGGGTCTTAGTAAGCGCGGGAAACCGCAGGGAGCTCTCGGTACAATATTAGCAACGATTACTGAAAGCCAATAAGGTGTGTTTACGCAATTATGTACAAATTGTGATTCTATAAAAAAGAATTGCAAGGTTAAAATGGTAAATGGACTGCATTTATATAGAGCTTTTACAATATTGCTTAACGTGCAACATTCACCAACCGAGGGCAGTGTCAACGGGGCAAGATTTGACACCTTAACACTTCACGAGGAACTAGCAACCTTGCGGTTTACCTCCTCAGCCACATGCCACCCTGGTAGAACTGGTATAATGATTGAGTTTGCGTTCTACAGGTTGGCCATTGTTATACATTGAGACTTGACAGAGCAGAACATCGTTGATTGATGCAGATCCATCATAGGTGAATACACTATTGTGCCCTCTGTAGGATTGTACCATTATTAATCTTTCCCTAAAGACGACATTGACGTTTCTTGCTTACATGTCTTTTCGAGTGTTTTTTTTAGAAGCAACGAATCCCAGTACTCAAATTAATCAATTTTTTCCACCCCCTTAAGGATTAGCATGCCTATGTCCTCTGTGTTTTCAACTTTAGGACATGAATACACAGAGAGACGCAGTCTAGAACATTATGTTCTCCGCACCAGAGCATTGACCCTTTGAAAGGCTCAATGCCCAAATTCGTCTAATCTGAGCCTCTGGAGCCTTTTGAGCCTATAACTAATGCTTTGAATTACATATTTGATACGGCTTATTATATCAGTCAATGAGTTCATCTGTGAAAAGACTTCAATGGCTGATGGTAGCAACCCAAAGCCAGATCTAAGAATGAATAGACATGGGAAATAGCTTTCCCCTGTAGGAAACGCTGCTGGTTTAAGGAAGTCCCAGCTGTGGGTGGCAGTGTGACCTCAAACAGTTGTGCTCAAACTGTGGGACGCGACCGGTCAGTGGGAGGCCCCAAGGGAACAAGTGGGCCGAAATAAACATTAGTTTGAAGACTGAAAAGGGGATAACTGCTTTGAGGAACAAACAAGAGACACATTTTAATTATCTCTGTTGTTTTTTTGACAAGGAAATAATGACAATGTTTTGCTAGTTTTACTCTGCTTAATATTTGATGGTTCACGGCCTCAAAAGCGTCACGAACCAATGACCAGAATTAAGTCACTCACACACTCACTCACACCCTTATTCCGACTCACCCTCAGCTCCTCCCTTCTTCCTCTCCTCCCTCTCCCCCCTCTCCTTCTCCCTCTTGCCCTCCGGCGGGGTGGCGTGCCGGCTGTGCTTGGCCGTCTTGGCCACGCCTCCCGGAGACAACTCCGCCTCCACCGTGCCCCGCTTCTTCTGCGGCCTCTCCTCCACTCGTTCCCGGTCCCGCCGGTCGCCGTGGGAACCGCGGGCCTGCGGCGGCTGGGCCGGGGGAACCGCTGCGGGCCCCTTGTGGGGCTTGCCGTGTCTGGGGGCGTCCCGGCCGCGGACGGGGGGCGGCGACGGGGCCACGGGCGGGGGGCTGGGCTGGGGGCTGTCGTCGTACTCGTCGGACCGGTAGCCCCCACCTCGGGGCTCCGGGCTGTAGCGCTCGTGCCGCTGGGGGCTGTGCTGGTGGTGCTGGTGGGGGGGGGAGGGGGAGTAGCCTCTGCTGTAGCCCGGCTCCTCTTCCTCCTCCTCCTCCGTCACCATCTCCTCCCCCCGATGCCGCCTCTGCTGCCGCTCCTCCTCCATCTCCTCCTCCTCCTCCTCCTCTTCCTCCTCTGGTTGAGGTGTGGGCGACCTGGCTCGTCGGTGGCCCCCGCCGCCGCCGCCGCCGCCAGCTTCATGGTAGCCCCGAGGGGGGGCTTGCGACCGGGGGGCCTCCTTGTGGAGGCTGATGCTGTGTCTGGGGACCGGGCGAGAGGGGCCCAGAACAACGTTAAAACAAACATAAAGTACGGTTCCAAAAATAACCACATTCAAACACAACGAGTCAAAGCCTGTGGAGGTGTGGATAAAGTTTGGAAAGTCAAAGCAGCTCCGATATCGGATATCTTATATCGGATTACGGTCAGCGTAACATTTTAATACACCAGCGTAAAGGCTTCTCTCCTTCCCAGGTCGTGTCTGGTCTGTCACATGCTGTACGGATTATAAACAGAACTAACGGGACAACATTGTGGTCTTTTCCAGGATTTCCCCGTTGGTGATTAGGATGGCTGATAAACACACCGACACGGAGCGCCAACTGAACGTCACGAGCCGCACTTACCTGTCCGCCGCCGGCTGCGGAACCAGCTTCTTCCATTTGGCGACCAGGCCTTTGGCCACCTCGCCCGCTAGCTCATGCTTCCGGAAAGAATTTACAGTTTTCCCAACGCCAGTGTCCTGGTGGAATCATGGTGAAGGAAAAATTTAGTAAACAAAAAAATAAGGCTTTTTGGTTACTCTGACAAACTTTTGTTCAGTTGATTATTTATTCTGTAACTTTACACTAGTTAAAAGTTCAACAAACCCCTTGTTAAATACAAACGTAAAATTATATATTATAGTAATAATGTGTCCTTGTTGTCATTTGAAGCATTTTGTCATTGAGGTAAGATGCACCAATATTGTATACACTAAGCATTTTTGCACGTTTACCTCAGTTTGCGGTTTTACAAGCATGTGTTGGGGAGGGTCCCAGGTTAAGTTATCTAGCCATGACACGCTCCAAAGCCTGCTTGCTTTCACCATAAAATACGGCTTACTGAGTTTTATTGGTTCTTAGGCTATCCTGCAGGGGTAACCAGGGAAGGTGGTCTTTGCATCACGGAATACATTAGCTTAGAGAAGACATTATTTATCCATTGATACTTTGCGTGGGCAGCCAGCTAACCACTCTTCAGTTGTGTTGCAGCCGGGTAGGCTAGCTGCGAGCTAAAGCTATCGACCTTTCTCAACACCACTACATATAAATATACAGGTCTGTACATGATATCAATTATTATTGAAAAGGTGAGTCACGGTGACAAATTACCAATATTATCAACTGTTTCTGACGTGCAATTGAGTGCGGTCACGGGTGCCAATACTTTGACAGCATGCAGTCAGCTTACAGTCAATATCGATAATTATCTTAACGAACAGCTGGATTTAAACCCGAGGGTCTTAGTAATTATAATATAGGGTAAATGCATCGACTCACCACGAGTATCTCAACCGTCATAGGCAGCTCCCCTAGTCGCCTCAGAGTCTTCAGGAGCTGAGGAAGACAACGAAGGATTTTAATAATGAAGATGAGGACATTGCTCAACATTATCATATCTATGGTAATCCACTGTGATTTACGTAGGAAATTGGCCACTTATTCAACAACTTTTCATTCACTCAAATAAGGCTAATATGTGTTAAATATACATATTACCAGTAGCAACATAGAGACACACTTTAAACTACAGATATTTGAGGAAATGTTCATCTAGAAGAGAAGGATTATATAATCATGAGCATTTGAAGATTATCTCAAATACTTTTTTAAAAATCCCATTTGAATGGATATAAGATAAGTTGCCCATTGAACATACACTAAATCGATTTGATATCTACTATTTACACAAGAAAGGGGCCAAAGGGATACCACCAGCCTAAAACTGCACAGCTAATCAAATTGCACCATAATGCGTTATAACACATGTGGCGCTTGGGTCGGCCACGACGTGAAATTCATGCACATGTTCTCATTAATTTTGTAGTGATTGAACATATGACAACAACCCAACAAAGCATTTACATTTTGCGCACAGTCACGTCGTCATCAGAAGGCTATTGTGGCCTTCGGGGCTGCATGTTTGTTCAGCTACCAAAAAACTAGCGATAGCGTCAACACACTGCATTTAAAAGTGAAGAACGTGCCTCTCACATCTTCTCCTTTCATAAGTTGTGCGGGGAAACCGCAGAAGTTGCGGCAAAGGTGTGCGCGGCTGATGCTTTGTGTCCTAAAGAGCGCAGTCATTTAAGCAGCAAAATCCGCCTCATTGTTTACATTGAATATTTAATAATGCACTTTAAAAAAAAAAGGGATGATCTGTGGCACACACCCATGTAGGACCAGAGCTTTTAGCCAGGCAGCGTTCACATTGCCTGCTGTATTTTGTACAGCATATTTCAAAACGCAGTCTTTTTTTTTGTTGTCTATACTTTTGCACTTTAGCCGTGGTGCTAGCAGCAGCACGACTAGCAGCAGCGGCAGCAGCAGCAGCACGGAGACGCGTCCCACCGATGCTGTGTGGAGGTCTTTATTACGGTGGTTTTCACGGATGAAATGCTTAGTGGTGGGTGATTACGTGTGTACAAACGAAGGCCCACAAGTTAAAGACCCCCGGGTTAACTGTGACGGGATCCCGAACCAAAAAGAACCGAGCGTTTTTTTTCTTTTTCACGGAACTAGATCCGTGGCGGCGGCCACACGGACGGTGAGGGTTTCGGAGACCCCCGGGGAGTCGTGCGGTACACGGAGCGGTGCACTCGGCGGGGAACCGAGGGACAATCCTTACCTTTTTGGGCTCTAAGTTCTCCGAGAGCCGAGACTGGAGTCTCTCCACTGCTTCCAGCAGCTCCTCCGCCATGTTTACTGCTGGTACCCTGTGCCCGGAAACAGTTTCATGGCTACAAGAAAAAAAAAAAACGGATCTCCTTGTTTCTCGTCAGCGACGATCTGTAGGTTGACAGGGACGACCGGACGTGCGTCACGCAACAGCTGACAATGGGTGACTCGTCGGCGACGTCTGTTTTTGTTTGCGTTGGTAAAATATTAAATTACGGTAGTTGTAGTCGGTAGGCTGACAGTGTCAAAACTTTCTCTCAATATGAGTTTACATTTACTAAAAAGTAAACTCTTGGACACCGATAGACCCCCCTCAAACGCACACACACATGCACAGGCACACACACACAAACACACACACACACACACACACACACACACACACACACACACACACACACACACACACACACACACACAACACACACACACACACACACAACACACACACACACACACACACACACACCCCCCCACACACACACACACACACACACACACACACACACACACACACACACACACACACACACACACACACACACACACACACACCACACACACACCTTACAGTTTACTTTATTTACATATATAATGTAAATAAAATAGCCTACTTCAGTAGGCTTATATGTAGGCTAGGCTAGGAAAGTAGGACTTTTCCAAGGTCCCCTATCTGTCACCTCCCCCCCATACCAATTCACAGCACGGAGGCATGACGTGGGCTGGTCTGGGGATATTTTTGGAGGGGTGGTTACCAAGTGCTGCCTGTATTTGGAGTTGGAGGGTGAGGCAGTGAGGGTGGGGGGGGGGGCTGAATGGTTGTGGTGTACAGCTCTGACAGGGGATATGGGTGTGTGTGTGGGAGTATGGGGTTATGGTGGAGGAGGCAGGGGGAAGGGGTTGGGGTGTACATTGCTTTGGTGAGACCGCCCTTCCAACTCCAACACACTATCACCCACCCCCCCCCCCCCTCCCCCTAAGCGACCACAGGTTACAGCCTCAAACACAGACACACACACACGCAGCGCCCTGGCAGACGGACGAAGGAGGACGGAGCGGACGGCAGAGAGAAACCTGTAAGAGAAACCCGACGAAGACCACGGAAGGAAACAAGAGAGAAAGGAAGGAAAGAAAGAAGGAAGGAAGGAAGGAAGGAAGGAAGGAAAGGACGCCCCCAAGGAGAGACACAGAGAGAGATCAGGAGAGAGAAGAACAGGCAGGAGAAGTTAGTGACAGGTAAATCCCAGTGTTTGGCTGTGTGATGGAGTGTTGCTGAAGCAGTGGAGATCAGATGCTGGGGTTGATGCGTGGGCTGCTGGGGAGCTACTCTGTGTTTGTATGAGACTGCTGTCTTAAGTTGTTCCTGCACCTATTTAGACAAAGAGAAAAACACTCCAAACCCTTGTTTCTGTTTTTTTTTGTTTGTATCCGATGGTTAATTGATTTAACCAAATACAACGCTGAGCCAAAATGGATTAAATTGAGACGACATTATAAAGAATAGAAAGAGGATAGAATCCCTTTTATCCCAGTCATCAACGAGAAAGCTAGACACACTCAAACACTGAGTATTGTACTATGTTACACTTGGACAATATAAAAGCTTACAGAAGGAGCATCTTACATGGAAACAATATCTGATCCTCTTTAATTTCGCTGTACTATTACAGAGGCTCTCTGCTTCTACATAAAAAAAAACGCATGTAGTGCACAGACACATGCAGAAATACACACACATTCAATGGGTCAGCTCCTATAAATACCCTTGCAAGATAGGCCGAGGAATCTGGCCGCTAGCTCATGGAGACGGATCAGAGGTGTTGGAGAAGGTCACGGGATGGTATGTGTTTGTGTGTGTGTGCGTTTGCGTGTGTACATGTCGGATTTGAAAAGTGTGTTCTTGTGCAAGAGCTACAGTGTGTTGGTGTGTGTGTGTATGTGTATGTGTATGTGTGTGTGTGTGTGTGTGTGTGTGTGTGTGTGTGTGTGTGTGTGTGTGTGTGTGTGTGTGTGTGTGTGTGTGTGTGTACATGTGGGATTTGTGAAGTGTGTTCATGTGCCAGCACTAGTGTGTGTGGTTGTGTGTGTGTGTGTGTGGGTTTCTGTGTGTACATGTGGGATTTGTGAGGTGTGTTCATGAAACAGCAGTAGTGCGTGCGTGCGTGCGTGCGTGCGTGCGTGCGTGCGTGCGTGCGTGCGTGCGTGCGTGCGTGCGTGCGTGCGTGCGTGCGTGTGTGTGTGCATGGCGTAGTGTGGCAATGTGTGCACCTGAGGTTTCAAGCTAATCCCAGTTGTCCCCTGAAGTGTGTGTGTATATATGTGTGTGTGTGTGTGTGTGTGTGTGTTAGCGTGTTTGTACCTGTAAACCTATGTACACAGAGAAGGGAGATAAAACGCCCGGTTAACACAGCCTTGAATAACGACCACTCCTCGAAAACACTTTCTCTTTACTCACTAATCCTAGCACACACACAAATATACACGCACACATACAAACACATGCACAACAGACACACTCACACACACCATGTCTCTTTACCTCATATACTCAAGACACTGGAATAATGTTTGTGTGTGTGTGTGTGTGTGTGTGTGTGTGTGTGTGTGTGTGTGTGTGTGTGTGTGTGTGTGTGTGTGTGTGTGTGTGTGTGTGTGTGTGTGTGTGTGTGTGTGTGTGTGTGTGTGTGTGTGTGTATATGTGTGTCTGTGTCTCTTGTTGTTATTTCACATCAGTGGTGTCAGAATCAATGGTGCACCCTTATCTCATCCACTTATCCATACAACAGTGATATTACGGTATTATCTTATAATGTATACACACAAAGGAGGTTATAAATATCATGATGGCCAAGTGTCAGCTTGCTTATTGCCAGCTTATGAGTCTCCATATGAGCAAATGTTCAGCTTTTGTTCTGAATATTACAACACACGACAACACACTTTCTTTAAATTTTGTATCCACCAAAAAATAAACAGTAATAATGGATTCTTAACAAACAAACAAAGCAGTAGAATGTTATCTAAAAGGCAGAAGTGATCATGAAACACTTGGAAATCACACTCACTTCCCTCTTGCCCTGAACTTGGCGGTTTTTAAATAACCACCTTGGTGGGTGGGTGGGGGGGGGGGGCTGTGCTTGGGGGGTGTACAAGGGGCGGTTTCTATACAGGGTGGAGTGACAGCTGTGGTCGGGTGGTGTCATATTGTAGAAGGAGAGTTGAACGCAGAGAGAGAGAGAGAGCCTGGGCTTCAAAAAGATGTCGCAATATCTTCTAAAATGGCCGAACCTGCAGTGTCCACTGGCGGTTGTGATATGGCCCGGATCTTTGACCTCATGACTGGTGGCTTTCTCATCTTAGGAGAAATATGTGTAGGCCAACTTATGATTCACAGACAGTGCGTCACTCACACCCGCCTTAACTTTAAGAGTGGATTTGCAAGTGTTTATTGGTTGGGATCCTCTTGCTTACGAGTCAAAGAAAGGGGAGACGTATGCTGTTCAACATGCTGTTGATATCTCCGGGCTGATGTTTCAGTAGTTAGCCTGAATCTGACCCAACCAAGGGCTTGTGTTGCAGTACGGGGCAGGGAGGTTAACACTGAAACATGTCCACACCGATGAACAAATACCACCTCTACTTCGAAGAATTGAAAGAAATAGGCCTGTAGGGCCTTTTAGAGACGCTAATGAGTTACAGTATACCGTTTAAATCAAGTAGGCTTCCTAAATTAAGAATGTTGAGTGCGCCTGCCCCTGTTTGAGCCAATTAAGATATAAGGCAAATTTCTGACCAATCAGGGCCTTTCTTCTAATTCTGATTGGTTTGGGGATTTTTTTGTTAAAATCTTGCTCACTTTACCTCCTTTCTAATCTCTCTCTCCTCGCAGCCCTCAAACCCTACCTACTGCCGCCTTAACGGAGAAAGATTGAAAAAACAGATTCACTAAATGCCTGCATACTATATTTTCCTCTGTGGCATAATGCTGCTTATGAGCATGTATGCCTCTGTCTTATGATCGCAGACGACAATCTGATGTAAACTCCTGTGTACCAGCATCGGATAAAACAGACAAGGAAGTCAATTCTAGGGTGGGGAAAAAGAACAGCCTGAGATATCTGAGGGCCAAGACGGTTGCCCGACAACCCCAGCTGCTCCCTGTGACTGATGACTAACAATAGACCAGCACTGTCTGTCCGGCTCAAAACAAAACGCCCACAGTACCCCGTTATTTACATCATCCATGCTGGATGGATTTAATTGTCCTGAATTATTTGGGGACTTTTTAATTGTCTTTTTGTCTTTGCTGAAATGGACCACCATGAACTTTGTCAATTCGACTACATGGACTCCTAGAAAATCTAAATATTCAGACATTTTATAATTTTATCCGAACTACAGACCTTACAGAATCGTCAGATCACAACATGTGTGATCGTTCGTGCCTCTCACTACAGGTCATGGTCTTCATCTTTCCGCAGAAGGGGCTTAAAAAGTAATTATACCCACACCTCCCAGCATTGTCATGAGGTCATCATGAGTTAGTTTACATGTTTACAAGGTGATGCAGGGTGAAGATGGAACGTGATTGGGTTGGGGGGTTTCCAGAGGGATGAGAGAGGTACAGAGGTTGGATTCCGGAGAGTATCTGAAATCGGAGTCTAGGAAAAGTAATCTACGTGCCAGAAGATTGTCCTTACAGCTGTGTACATGTACAGTGTATTTTTAGAAGCAGTCAAAAGCAATGTGCAGGTGGTATTATAAATCGCTGTTAATGTTTTTCTGCGCCTCTGGAAACTTGAGCAAACTTATACCAAGAGTCGTCAGTGTCAATTTATTCTGCATCTAAAAGACAGGGTGTATATGAGGTGAACAGATTCAAAGACGAACTAGCTCAGCAGAGTGACCAATTAAAAAAATATACCTCCTGCATATTGTCCCTCTACTATTTGTAACTTGTTGGTCCCTTGTGACCCATTTCAAGCATACACTACATTTCCCATAACTCTTTGGTGCTGGTGTGAGAATGACACATCGTTAAAACTATATAAAGGAGAGGGAGTGTAAATTCCATATCCTCAGTTAATATAACCATCCGAGGATTGGCTGAAAGAGGGCTTATTTCGGGAGCCACAATAGGAACACATTTCTGCATGCATACTATCAAATCTACTCACTTTAGGGCCCCAAAGAGCAGTCCATGTCTGTAGCAGCGAAGATGGCGTCCTGGGCTCCACCGTTACTTATTTACGCTCTTGGACACATGTATATCAGAGGTCTGATGAGGTTGATGATCGACTGACGAAAACATGCTTGGGATCTCGGCTCGCCGTGGAACACTTGCACCTGCCACTCACTCTCTCGCCATCTCCTCTGGGGGCCCAGGGGGGTAAGGGAAACAGGGAGATACAGTGAGCCTGAACCTAACCCTAACCCCCACCTTGAAAAACTGAGAGTTGTTAGTTGAGAGTTGTTTTTTTGAAACACACAAACCTAGCTTATGTATTTGTGTACGATTTTTCCACATAGATACTCTCTTTCTGTATTTCGGCAAACCCCTTTAGAGGGTCCGCCATTCTTTGGAAAATGGCAAGTGGTGTCTCCTGGCTTGTTTTAGTATCGACAGTGACGATCAGGTTTGTTTACCTCTACTTTCTCTCTCTCTTTCCTCTCCTCCCAGGTGTGGTGTTGCTGATCAGAAACTGAATCAGCGTCATCGCAAATAAAGGAGTGGGCCTGTAAACCTGTCCCTGTGACACTCTAGAGAGGCCTTCAGCTCCCTCTGCTTGTGCTGTCTGTGTGTGTGTGCAGGTCCGTGTGTGTGTGTGTGTGTGTGTGTGTGTGCGTCTGCAAGAGAAAGTAAGTCACTGCAAATTTCAGTTAGAGGGAACAAACGAAAATATCTTCGTTATCAACCCGTCGATTGTCTGAATAGTCGTGCAAGGCGGTCTCCTTGCTCCTGTCCAACTGAAGTTCAGTGTAACCAACGGTAACCTTGACTCCTCCCCTACTCCAAAAACAAACAACAACCCACTGACAACCAAGACAAACAACAACAACACACAGACACCCTTCGTCCGCCCTCATGGCTCCCAAGAAGAGGGCCTCCCGCCAGAAGAAGACCCCCGGTGACGGGGACGTCGCCCCGGCCCCCGCGGTCGCAGTTGCCATGGACGCCAGCTCGCTGAAGGTGGAGAACCGCGGCGACGGCGTGGTGGTGGTGATGGAGTGCGGCGTGAAGAAGATCGAGCAGATGGCGGCGCTGGACATGGTGCAGCTCAACAGCCTCAACCTGCCCCTGCTGCCGCCCGCCGTCAAGCCTGGCGAGCGAGGCCTGGGCCTGGGCTGCGAGCTGACCCGGCCCCTGCACGGCAACGCCCTGCTGGAGGAGCTCAGCAAGATGCGCCAGGAGAGGTGAGAGGTGGTGGCGCCCCTTGGTGGTGACGTTATTGTCACTGTGATGATGATGTCATCAATGGTTATGTTTTGAAACAACACCGCCAAAAGGCTCAGTTATGGTTCCCTGTCGACGCAACGCAATGACCCCGCAGACCCTTTTGACGCAGTCGTGAACCTGTTTTGGTTCTGCGTCGGGTTTTAGTGAGCGGACCAATCACAGCCCTTGCTGCTGCTTCGCCTCGTGGAACCATAATCAGCCCTTATCTCAACACTACCCAAGACTTTCTCGTCGGGTCCAATGTCGTCGTCTTCTCCATGAGAAACAGGACCCCCCCCCTCACCTCCTCTGCTCTGCTCCCCAGGTTCCTGACCGACCTGGAGCTGGCCTGCAAGAGCAAGGCCTTTGACGTCCACAAGCTGGTCATCTCCTCCGTCAGCCAGTACTTCAGGGAGATCCTGGCCAAGGACCCCGGCATGAAGCGCCTGGAGCTGCCCTCCCTCTCACCTCTAGGTAGGCCTCCATAACCTGTATGTAGGCCTCCGTTACAACAAGGTAGGCCTCTATAACCTGAAGGTAGGCCTTTATAACCTGAAGGTAGGCCTCCATTTCCACTAGGTTAGACTTCTTAAACTCCAGGTAGGCCTCTATAGCCTGGAGGTAGGCCTCTTTAGTTTCTATGTAGCCTCCATCACCTCTCAGTACACCAAAATAGCCTCTAGGCAGAACTGACGTTCCGATATAATGCACTACCTACCTCTCTATCTACCTCCCTAAGCTGTCCCCTGTGTGGACCTTACTTCACTGGGTATCATCACATGAACACACACATTTCCGGGTGCATCATGAATACACACCGCACCCGGACCAACGACTCGGTTCTCCAAGGCTCTCCAACACCCCCCCCCCTCTTCTCCAGGTCTGGCCAACGTGATCACCTTTGCCTACCTGGGCCGCGTGCACATGTCCCTGTACACCATCGGCTGCACGGTGTCGGCCGCCACCACCCTGCAGATCCCGCAGCTGCTGAAGATGTGCATGGACTTCCTGCTGGCCGAGCTGAACCTGACCACGTGCGTGTACGTGTGGAACATCGCCGCCGCGTACGGCCTGCTGCCCGTGCGGGATGCCGCCCGCCGCTTCGTGCTGGAGAACTTTGTGCCCTTCTCCGAGACGGTGCTGTTCAACCAGCTGACCCTGGAGCAGATCTCCGCCTTCCTGCGGGACGACAGCCTGGTGCTGCCCAGCGAGGTGGTCGCCTTCCAGGTCAGAGTTCACAGAGAGAGAGAGAGATCAGAGCCCTGATGTGGACTTGTGGAAGTGGGACAAGTCCTGGTGTCCCAAGGATCATTGTCGTACTCTCAAATTGAGTTAATAGGTCAATGAGTTCCTTTACCGGGAGTGTATTTTCACTTACTTTCCGAATCGCTGCCTTGCCTTGTATATATTTAGTGTGTTACTAAAATACAGACCTCAGATCTCATGTCAAAGAGCCTCTCTTCTTCTAACCTCGATGGCCATCATAGAACCAGGGCCGAACCCAGGGCTATTTCTACCCAGGCCTATAAACAGACCATAGCCCCAACCCCACCCACTGACCCACCATTGCCCCCACCCACCCCACCCTCCCAACAAGGCAGCTGCTCCACCCGGTACCTGCAGCATAACTGTCAGGACAAATCGGATTAGTTGAACTAACTGTACATTAGACGGCTCAAGTATTAATACACAGCCACTGTTTTAGACTGGGGGTCCTTAGGGGTCCTTAAAACACCACACATTGACCACGCCCCCTGGCCCCCCTCCCCCACAGCTGGCCATGAAGTGGCTGGACTTCGACGAGACACGCCACGTGCACGGCGCCGAGCTGCTGGCCCACGTGCGCTTCGAGACCATCCCGGCCAGCGAGCTGGTCAGCCAGATCCAGCCGGTGGCGCGCATGATGCTGGACCCTCACTGTCACCGCCTGCTGGTGGACGCCATGAATTACCACCTGCTGCCCTACCAGCAGAACACGCTGCAGTCGCGCCGCACGCAGGTCCGCGGCGGGCAGCAGACCCTGCTGACCATCGGGGGGCGCCCCTCCATCACCGAGCGCGCCCTGAGCCGCGAGGTGAGTCCCCTGAACTTCTGCTTCCTCTGAATAGACCCCCCCCCCCCCCCCGACCTGTTAATGTGTTAAAGAGCCCTTACATTGCCACAGTTGGTACAGTCCACCACTGGGTACAGTGTCAGGGCCCCTACTGTTATACCTGTTGGTACAGTCCAATGGTTAGGGTGTTAGGGCCCCTACTTTTTTGCCTGTTGATACAGTCCACTGGATTCACTGGTAGACCCCCTAATTTATACCAGTTGGTACAGTCCACCTGGTAGACTGGTAGGGCCCCTTCTTTTATACCGGTTGGTACAGTCCACTGTGTAGGCTTTCAGGGCCCCTAATTTTTCACCTCTTGGTACAGTCCACTGGTTAGTCTGGCAGATGATCGTCCATCTGAGTGGACACTGTAGCAGAAGCTCTTATCAGGAGGGAGAAAGAGCATCTTTCTCATTGCTTCCTACAGGCCGACTGTGGACATCGGGGCTTGAACCACAAACCTTTTTTCACTGCGAGTCAAACCACCCCCGACACCGGGACCAACCTATAGCATTGACCTTTGACCCTGGCTTTGAACCAAGATCCTTTTTTAGCTTGGGGTCAAAACAACCACCGACCACTGGACTATCCTATACAGCATTGACTTTTGACCATGACCTTTGACCCACTCCAGGTGCTGTGGAGAGACCCCCGTGAGGGCGCGGCCACCTGGCGCCACCTGTCCCAGCTTCCCGCCAAGAGCTTCAACCAGTGCGTGGCGGTGATGGACGGCTTCCTGTATGTGGCCGGGGGGGAGGACCAGAACGACGCCCGCAACCAGGCCAAGCACGCCGTCAGCACCCTCAGCAGGTGACCACCAGACCCCCCCGCCCCACTGATGCATCCCACGATGCATCACTTGATCAATGCCTCTTCTGACATCACAAGTGGGCGTGTCCATCTAGATGTGTTTGCTGGATAGATCAGTCTACCAGCCTACCCTGTGGACTTTAGCAAACATAGCTCATCTATTTGTCATAATTCTACGTGGACACGACCACATGTGATCTCAGAAGAGGCAGATTTTCAAAACGGCTTGTAACGGCTAATCACACTGACACCTGGTGGTATAATATGTCCCCTTTAAACTCTGGGTTTTGTAGTGTCAATCAGGGCCAATAAGTTTTGATAACACGTTAATCAGTTTATATCTGTCTGTCTTACATCGTCTCTTATCCTCCTCTCTGCGCTCTCCTCCAATCAGATACGACCCCCGCTTCAACACCTGGCTCCACCTGGCCAGCATGCGCCAGCGCCGCACGCACTTCTCCCTGGCCGCCACCGGGGGGCGCCTGTTCGCCATCGGCGGCCGCAACGTGGAGGGCCTGCTGGCCACCACAGAGAGCTACCTGCCCTCGGCCAACGCGTGGCAGATGCGCGCCCCCATGGAGGTGCCCCGCTGCTGCCACGCCAGCGCCACCCTGCCCTCGGGCGACATCCTGGTGTCCGGCGGCTACATCAACTGCGCCTACTCGCGCTCTGTGGCGTGCTACAGCGTGGAGAGCGACAGCTGGAGCGAGCGGCCCTCCCTGGAGACCCCCCGCGGCTGGCACGTCTCCGCCACGCTGGGCGGCAACGTGTACGTGGCGGGCGGAAGTCAACTCGGAGCGGGCGGCGAGCGCGTGGACGTGCTGTCGGTGGAGGTGTTCTCGGCAGAGGGCGGGGCCTGGAGCCGGGCGGCGCCGCTGCCGCTGGGCGTGAGCACGGCGGGGCTGTCGCCGCTGGGCGATAAGCTGTACCTGCTGGGCGGCTGGAACGAGGCGGAGAAGCGCTACAAGGCGGCGGTGCAGCGCTACGACCCGGCCACCGACAGCTGGTCCCTGGCCGAGGACCTGCCCGAGCCCACCGTGGGCGTGTCCTGCTGCACGCTGACCCTGCCGCCGCGCCAGGCCGCGAGGAGACCGCAGCACCGCAACACGCCGCAGACCGCCCACGAGGAGCCGGCCAGGGTCCGGAGCCGGGAGAGCAGCGCCAACCCACCCCTGATCATCAGCACATAGGCAGAGAGAGAGAGACAGAGAGACAGAGAGAGACAGAGTGAGACAGAGTGAGACAGAGAGAGAGAGAGAGAGAGAGGGGGGGAACGGGATGGAGAGGTCGAGGCTGAGATGGTTGACAGAGGGAAGGGTAGAATACGTAAGAAGTAATGCGCCTAGATTCTAGATGCGATAGATGAGCAGTTGGCCGAGTAGAAGAGGAGATGGCTGAGGGCTGTGTAGCGATGGGGGTCTCAAACCCGTGGCTCGAGGGTCGAATCTGGCCCCCGCCCTGTAGGTTCAGAATAAACAAACAAATGTAGGCCTTTTCTGTGCCACTTTGGTTGGACGTTAGGTTGAATCAGGTTTAAGAGAATAAATTAACATTTTGTTTTGGAACACCGTGCATTGGATAATTATTTAGATCTAGGCATGAATCAAAAACAAGCATAAGTCGAAAATGTAAAAAAAAAATATGTAAGTAACCTCTATTAACATCTTTCGACAGTAATGGTAATTAACCAATATGAACACATTTTGATTAGGGAAAAGTAAATAAACAAAGCCGTTTGGAAAGCGAAAGAACCCGCTCTTACTACAAACTGGCCATTGGCCCCCATTTAACTTGAGGTGGAGACCCCTGGTGGTAGAGACCGGAACGGCGGCTAGCTTAAGGGATATCTGCTAGAGCAGTATGAGGGAGAAACATAGGAAGAGCCATTTAGTTGTTCAACTCTGAACCCATTAGCAGTAATGTGTAAAAAGTATATTTAAAGTATTGTGTGTAACGAATGTGTTTATGGCAAGTTCTGTCATTCAATACCAGGTAGCCTTTAGCCATGCACATGTATTCTCACCAGGGACACGTGGCAATTAATCATCAAATTAGCAAAAATATGTGAATTATTTATACTATTTATGTTGTTAGAAATACAGAATAAAAACTAGACTATATCAAAGGAAATAACAGAAATGTTTGTATGGGGTATTAATTGTTTTTTAAATGTAATAAAGTACGATAGGGTCTGTGAATAGAGTAGGGGGATTTAATCTTGTATTATTAATCCATTTCATTGACTTACATAGTATTTTCATAAACAACGTATCTGAGAGAAACCACTCAATTATGCTCACTACTTAAAATAAGATGTGATGCATACGAAAGTGTAAAGAAAACATTAAAAAAAGAAAAGAAATTTAGCTCGTCCCAAATCTATATTAGAGATTCTAAGATAACAAAGATTTGAAGATTGTTATTCGAGACCAACCAAGTGAACTCCTATTACCAAGTGCCAAGAGGAGCCACAGAATGTGGAGGTGTGCTAGAGAGGGTGCAGCAAATGCCACGACACTCGACTTTTCCTACTCAAATGAGGCCCATCCAGCTAATTTTATTAGCAAAGTATTGTATTACTGTTTTACTACTTGCCCCTATCGTTGTCTAGGGGATGAGTTGGAGCTGTCAGCCACACATCTATGCTGCATCAGGGTTTCCCCGAATAAAACCAATCTGATCCAAACAAGTCTGACTATTTCATCATTAATCCGTCAGCGGGTGGAATCATACGTCATCTGTCAAGGTTTAAGAACTACGAATTCGATAGTATACAAAGACTTGGGCAGCTATCTTTCAATACTGTGTGTGTATATACTTAGAACTCGTAATGACTCGAGTTCGCTAACTAGGGTCTGACAACCAAGCAACGAGTCAGATTTGAAATCAAGAACCCACACCCCACTGTCAATATTGGTTTGACAGGGACAAAGAACAGAACAGGTTCTATACCAGAAGTAGCTGGATAGCTCATTTGCATCTGTGGTCCGGTATCATTGACTGAGAAACTTGCAAATCAGCACATAATGCAGCACGCATGTCGGCAAATGACTCAACTCAGGGGTTTTTTTTCCCTGGCTCTGACCAAGTGGTAAACTCCCATTATCAGGAGCGGCAGGTGATGCCATACATTGAACTTGTCAATCCGACCGGTCCTGTACCAAGATAGTGTTACCTACACCCGATTTTATTAAGGAACCACATGGTACGCATACAGAAGCATCGAGTATTTAAGGGCGTTCTCCCAACAATGGAATAGAATAAGGGAAGCAAATGCTAGCCCAGAAAACTCCTTCTGGACACAGGATGCATTTGGAATTAAGCATCTTATCTGAATCGTGGTAAGACCGGCAAACGCCTTTTTAAAGATATCAGCAGATCACAAGAGTCTGGTGTACAGTTGGTACATTTTCATTTGCTCATCAGAAGCAGAACCAAGTGCCTCCATTTTAGGAAATACTTGCGACTTCGTTTAATTTAATATCTCCACAAGTCTCGAAAGATTCCTTTTACTGGTCTTGACCTGGCACGTTGTTCAATAGCTGCCTGCCCCTTGGGTTCCCTGAAATTTCACCTAGTACATCTAAACCCAACACTACCATTTTGTTCTCCCTTCCAGTAGCGAAGCTGCCCTCTGGGTCTGCCTTGGTGTGATACTGTTCTTTTTTAGAGATAATTTGCTTCACAAAAGACAACTGAACAGAGCACGGCTTTTTACCAATTTTTATTAGTTTGGTACAAACAAAGAGAAGCAGTTCTACTTTCCAGGGAGGATGATGCCATCGTACTGAAGAGAGAGGGGAGAGAAAGTTCAAATTAGCGCCAGGTTCGTACAATACCGAATTCATGTCCTACAGCGATGACCTGATCATGTTTGGCAGTCCATTCTACTTTCTATTACGGTTCTGTTTAGGTTAACTACAACTACGTTATTGGTTACACAATCCTCGAATACAACCCACAATGCCGCGGTAGATAACCGAATCTACAGGTTTAGGGTCACCCTGTCCCCACATAGTGAGGATTACGTAAGCGTTTGTCTTTAAGGCCATAAGACATCACAGAATTGAGAAATGTTCCAAGCGATTAAAAGAAACCCCGCCATTTAAAAATGTCTATTATATGGAAGAACTACGCTTGATTTGGTTTCCCAACTCCTCAAAAGTCCCATCCTAAAACAGGCCAACAGAGTCTCCTGGTTTTAGTGCTACCATTACAGGGTCCACTGGTTTTAGTGCTACCATTACAGGGTCCACTGGTTTCAGGGATACCATTACAGGGTCCACTGGTTTCAGGGATACCATCACAGACGTCACATCAAGGTGTACACTTACTTTCTGCTGGAACCAGCGCATGGACTCTGGCTTGCGGATGCGGTGCTTGTATCCGATGCGGCCACGTTTCCTTTTCTTGTCGGCGATGCTGAAGCCGGGTCTGCCCAGAACCTGGGGACGCAAACAAATCAGGTTTAGATTGAAGCCCAAATACACATTTTGTATTGCTGGCCCATAGAACAGCTGTGATTTAAGAACTGCGTTGGCAGCCAACTCAATGGTTTGATTGGTCACTATACATTTTATTGTATATGTAGTTTTATTTTGCAGTATTCAGAATAATTTTGAACTATTAAGAATCATTTTATTGTAAATATAAAGACAATTTCGATTCCTCCGTGTCTCGTACATATTTTTGAATTTACAATAAAGCTGACAAAGACTTTTGATGGCAGTGGACCAATACCAACAGCCATAGGATCTACGAAGTGCAGGCAACAACAAAGTATTTCACCAATAAAGTCAGAAACCCTGGGACGTTCCAGATAATAAACTAAATAGACTTCAGTAGCGGGCCCACGTTGCCCCGGTAAAGCCGCACGCTACTCACCACGTAGAAGTCCAGTCCGTAGATACCGATGCTGGGGTCGTACTTGATGCCCAGATCGATGTGCTCCTGGATCCCGAAGCCGAAGTTCCCGGTGTCGGAGAAGTTATTTTTCCTCAGCTCGTACTCACGCACCTGGGGACAAGGCAGGAGGGGGCGTTAGGAACCTGTCTAAGCAGTTTGTTGGTCATTTCTTCAAGAATGAGAAACGTCAAGTTAATGACGCGCCAGTCCCAAATGGTTGCTTAATTAATGTAGCATTGGATTAACAGTCATCAGTCAAGCCTCAGGTTACCATAGGTCAACACCGTTGTTCAGACAGGGATAACTTTTTTCATCACTGGCTTGCATGAACTGTTTTTATTAATTATTTTCGTATTGTAAAAGTTCTGTAGCTCACTGGCTTTTATTTTGTAAAAGTCCACCGTGAGCGAGCCCGGTATGTTGCTAACTGCTGCAGCGCTCAGGAAAGGAAAGTCGGAAAAGAATTGGCGGATAAACAAACAAAGGGTACGGAACTTGATGTTAAGTGTTTGCACAACAAATGTTATGGTAGTTTCGTTCATATGGCAGTACATTTACAATAAAAGTGTCCTATACACTACTTTTGAATTCATTATTGGATTATGCGTACAACAATTTGATTATTCACAGGAACTCATGCGATTAAAACTTTTGCTTGTTGACCAGACCCTTCTTAAATGTAATACCAAATACAACAGGGAGCAGATTTCTGCTGTTGATTCAACCAAAAGAGTTGTTCCATGTTCAAGCAGGCTACAGCAACACATAAGTGCGCAGTCATGCCAACAGGTAGCAGTGTGAGCGTCTCAGTTTTCACTCTCTGGCTAGACGGCAAAGGGGCGAGGCGAATGTTAATGAGGCAGGATAGTGGAACAAGAATCGCTTCAAATAGCTTCCAGCATTCTGCCCACCATCAGACTTTGTTGAAGGGCTTGTAGCGTTTCACAAGTAACTCAAAACAACCACGCATCGGTCAAAATCGATCACGGGCCATAACAGTGTGGATGACGTTATCAAGTATCCAGGCACAATCATGATTCTTGGACATTAGGTATCCACTGGGAGGTCAAAGGACAAGCCGTCCATGTGCTTTGCTGCTCACCTTGAGTCCTTTCTCAAGGATCTCCTCTGCCTTGGCTCCACGGACGGTGCAGTGGACAGCAATCTTTTCATTCCTACGGATGCCGAAGGATCGCACTGTGTAGCGGGCTGCAGGAGGACAGAGCAAAGGCTTGATGTTATAGAGGGGACCACCATGTCCAGAGATCAACACACAGAAGAGGAAGTGTCTAAAACACAGGCAAGAGCTAGTATGGTTGGGTACCGAACTGAGATGCAGCGTGTTGGATAGCTAACGTTGCAGCTAACATAAGCATGCCTGCAACCAACCCCGAAGAAGGATGATGGAACTGAAGAATCAACATCACCAGGTAAATATTGAGCTAGTTGGATGAGTCGCCAGTGGTTACTTGTTTCTTTTCCGTCTTGGACATAGACTTTGGGGTATTTTTGAAACCCTAGTATAAAACCAATAATACCTGAATTGCATGCCAATTGTGGGGAAATGTCACAGTATGGGACAGTGAATGACTTACACACAGGTCAATTGAAGTAGCATACAGTTTCACTATACTAGAAGTATAAACGTTTAATAAATATTGTTGTGGTTGATATTGACTTGTTTACACTCTTGCTTTTATTGCCAGGTCGGCCAATCCCACACTCCACGCTTCCTTGTGTGACAGTCTGAGCACTAGGGTTACAACTTTTCCTCCTGTTGCAGAGGACATTACCCCGCCGGAGTAAGTTGCTGCTTAAACGAGTCCGTTTTCCGAGTAAAATCATTGGTTCTTCCTCTGACACACAAACACAACAGTGTTCTCACGCTATCGTGATGAGCTGGGTGTTGTATGGATTATGATTATTTATTTTGAGTGGTGTGCAAAATGTTCTGAATAAACAATGTTGAAATTGAAAGGTTTGGAATTTGTTTTGTCAGCTGTGAAAAGCACCGAAAAAGGTTTCATTCGAGCTACAAGGATGACTACAGGTAGGGCCAAAAGTGTTGGGAGGTCAACCCAGTCCCTTTCCAGTGGAAGTTAACACCCTAGCCACTACAATGCTGTGCTGCAGGTCCACCCAGGTGTCCACACAGCAAACATGCATTTACACTGTACATACCCTTGGAGAAGACGGGGGTCTGTCCTGTAAGCTGCTCCAGCACCTTAGCAGCACGGGTCAGTCTGTCTCCACTCTCCCCCACGCAAATGTTCAGGCAGAGCTTCCTGATACGGAGCTCCTTCATGGGGTTCTCCTTCTTCTCACCCTGGTCCTGAAAAGCATCGATAGAGACTTCCAGTTAGAAAAGAGTAAACCCATTTTGCTGGCTAGGCTTTAACGAGAGTCGGCAGGCCACGTCCAGCGGTTGTCCCATTACCTCTGGAGCCCATAGGTTTCATAAACCTTTTGACATCCATGATACTCAGATGCATCTGCCAATACGCCATCGCTTTTGTTGACACAAAAAAAAAACCACAACTTTCCGTATAGTTTAGGAAAGCTGTACCGAATTACTGTTTCGCAGATGAATGCATGTCGGAGATACCCGTACATACCTCCGATACTAAAGCTAATGTTAGCAAAGTTTAGCATTAGCAGTATTTACGTTTGATAACCATGTTTAACACCCTAAAATACACATAATTAGCCGTTATGCTCAACTTATAACTCCATAAGTGGTTTTTTTTTAAACAGTATCTCAAGCTACAGGGGGAGATGCGGTGTGAGCCAGCTAGCGTGATTCAATTGGCGAAATCCTGTTAATTTATGCTACACACAAAATATGGCCTTGGTTCCATCCTAGAGGTTAGCCTGAACAAAAACGCGCATAAAGGATTGATTGTGTTCATAAAATAACACCGATGAACGTGGATTTCTGTGGCAAGTTCAAGGAAATCTCGCCGTCATACGATTTCACCGAGTACTCACCGCCATCTTTGATAACTAGAAGAGACCGTCTATTTCCGGCGGCGAGAACTTTATAGCCGTGTGTTCGGTTTAAATTGGCTCGGTGAAAACCCGTGGAAAAGGACAAAGATTCCGTAGACACAACTAGACTTAAGAAAACAACCCCAACATATCCTCAAATTAAATTAGTGGGATTATCAATGTATAAGTCTGTTTCACCATAAACAAGCCCTTGTGGTATGATAAAATGTTATCAAGACTGATGGACTGCAAAGACAACTGACAGAATACGTTATTCTGATTCCCTTAATTGGCAAAGTATTGCCAATTAATCTGTATATTGGCAAGAGCGTTTCCTTAAACAATGTATCAACTTCAGGGTCCTGACCCTTTATTCAATGTCATTGTTGATGCATGTTGGTTCTCTTGTAGGCGAATAATTATGTGTGTTGTTCTTTGCTCAGTAGGTAGAGCAAATGTCTTGTAACCGAAAGGGTGCTAGTTTGATCCCCAGCTCCTCCTAGCTGAGTGTTGATACCTGAGCAAGACACTTAACCCGAACTGCTCCTGACGAGCTGGCTGTCGCCTTGCATGGTTGACTCTGCCGTCGGTGTGTCAATGTTTGTATTAACCGATGTAAATCACTTTGGATAAAAGTGTCTGCTAAATGCTCTAATATTGCTGTGCAGCACTTCAATAATTTCTATAGTCTTTTGTATCTCATTGTTATTTTCAGTACTATTTCTACTACTACTAGTACTACCAGTAGGCCTCCTAGGACTAGTTGGACTATACTAGGCTACTTCTACGAAAATATATTCATTACTGAGTCAGGAGGCAACCTTATGTTTTATTAAGAAAAAACCTGTATTGAACAAAGAGTGATAATTGATTCAACATGGACAGTAAGAGAACACTCATCTTATATATTAGAATCATATAATGTTTTTTCAAGCTCTATAATGTCCCCAAAAAACCTAAAATTTATTGACCAGCTTATGAGCAGTTAATGTTTTTGGCATTCGTTTTTTTTTTTTTTTACTGAGCCCTACTTGCAAAGTCCATGGCCAATATATTCTACCGATAATCAATGGGACATGCAAGACCTAAACAAATTTCCCTCTCAACTAAGTTTGACCCGAGCCGGGTTGTAGTGACACCCCCTGACCAGGGAGGGGGGCTGGAGGGCTCCGGACCCTGAGCTGGGGGTGGTGATCGAGACTGCCCTCTCTGGTGGAGAATGGCTCTGCTTGCGCACAGCGCATAGTATGTTTCTTAATAGTTTAATACTTATAATTGAAATGCACGCATTGAAATCTTTTCAAACATTTTCAAACTCAAAACGCCTTTTAATGACCTAATAACTCATGGAGCAGGATAGTGCAGTGCCTAGGGGCATCTTTTGACTGAAAAGTACTGGGACCTTGTTAGATTCCTGAAATCCACAGCCTACCTGAGAGCATCCAGCCACATGCCCTTATCACCTACCTACCTGATCCTTCGGATGAAAGCGTGTGCTGAATAGAAATGACCGTGGTATAACATGTCCTAACTTGAATAGCAATCGCTTTTCTTAATAGATTAGCCTTATCAGCTTTCTTGACTATGTTAATAGTCCTCCATTCTCTGCACTGGATGAATGACAGCTGGGTGGGGTTTCACTTGAAATCTTATACCTAAATGATGTTGTTGAGCTCCACCCATGGATTAGTCATTAAATCGTTATTATCTGCTATATCTCCCTCTCTTCAAAACACATGTCGATACACGCACATCATCTCCCAAACACATTACAGAGCTACTAGTCACTGCAACAATGTTTTCTATTTATTGTAAGCAACTTATACCGTGCCAATACTGTGAGATGAAAATGAAATTTCAAAGCATCTGCAGCAGAACTTCTTACATTCAGAAGTGAATTCCCATCAGTATAACATTTATACAAACAACGGCTGGATTTTCTCCTCTTTTTTGTTTTGTTTTGTTTTGTTATTGCGACAAAAAGACAAGACGACAAAAGCTTCTCCTTTTTTGGCAATGAACGATAAATGAAATCATTTTATTCACCCACGATATTTTTAAATTTTCTTAAGTAGTGTGTCATCCCCCTAATCTCTTCTCTAGGCCAGTCGGACGCTGGGGCACTGGCCCTCCTTTCCTACGGAAGCTTTTGCGGTGGGTTCTGATGAGCATAAGCCAGTCCTTGAGAAGAGAGCTATGCGCTGACGAGGAGGGGGTGGGCCGGGGCGAGGGTGGAGGATGAGGCGAGGACGCCCGTTGCCGTGGTGGTGGTGGCGGCGGCGGTGAGGCCATCCTCGGCGGGGCATCCCGTGCCGGGATTCATTTGGTCTTGGCCGCCTTCTGAGCGGACTTGGTGACCTTTGCCGCTAGCCGCCAATCTTCTTGTCCACGGCCTTGATGACGCCCACGGCGACCGTCTGCCGCATGTCGCGCACGGCGAAGCGACCTGGGGGAGAGGGAGAGTCGCGTTAGGGGTGGTGTGGTTTACCCGAGCCGTCGGGGTGCGTGTGGGTGTGAGGGTGGCGGGAGCTGGTGTCTTGGAGGTTATGGAAGACGCTGTGGTCCATGAGGCCCCCCGGACTGAGATCTAATCGCATTCCCTTACCTTACATGGATGTGTGTTTAAATAGAGTTCATGAATACAGCGCCACACACTACGGCTGTCCAAGGGGTTGGGGGGGAGCATTGGGACATCATGGGCACTTCTAACTTTAGGAGTTCACCTTTTATCAATCGTGGATCATTATTGATGCTGGACAACAACCATTGTCTTCATTCGGGTTTTGGATTTGATATAAACGAAAATATAGTATTAACTACAAACATTTATAATCCAAAACTACACATTAATGTCGTCAAGTACAAACCGGATTGCAGTTCAATGGAACCTTTGTGTGTGTGTGTGTGTGTGTGTGTGTGTGTGTGTGTGTGTGTGTGTGTGTGTGTGTGTGTGTGTGTGTGTGTGTGTGTGTGTGTGTGTGTGTGTGTGTGTGTGTGTGTGTGTGTGTGTGTGTGTGTGTGCGCTACTCACCCAGAGGAGGGTACTGGGCGAAGCTCTCCACACACATGGGCTTGCCGGGCACCATGGTGATGATGGCGGCGTCGCCCGACTTCAGGGACTTGGGGTTGTCCTCCAGCTTCTTTCCGGAACGACGATCGATCTTCTCCTTGAGCTCGCTGAACTTGCAGGCGATGTGGGCGGTGTGGCAGTCCAGCACGGGGGCGTAGCCCTGGGCGATGGTGCCAGGGTGGTTCAGGATGATGACCTGCAGGAGGGCGGGGGTGGAGCCCATGGTTAGGGAGAACAGTGGAGCCTTTTTAACGTCGTAGGACTAACACAGGTGTAGTTTGTTACACTTATTAAGGGTCTTCTGCTTTAAGGGAGCAGGTAAGGGCTGAGACTAAACTAGTTGAGATTCATTGACCAGGGCTCACTGTCCATGCCACCTGCACTGGCTGGCACTAGCTATGTGTATAATGTACTTTGTCCTTAATAAACATTAGTTTACAAATAGATATTTACAAATTCTGCTATTTGTCATACTAGTATGTAAGGAATTAGAAATGCATAGCGTTGAATTGAAGCCGGTTGTTGTCACTTCAACGTGACGACCAACCTCGTGGTAACTAATCCACCACAAGCTATGATGTCAGCAAAGAAGTGTTTGAGGAGACCGCAGAGGAGATTGGTTTGCAGAAATGGACTATGTTTGGTTGTAACATGTATTCCTGATGGAATAGCTTTGTGATATAAACATGCGCCCAATGCTGTTTTTCTGCACAGTGCCAACTGCAAAGGATGAGGCGTTTACATTTAGTAACTACCAAGCGTGACAAAACCACTAGTTTGTCTGGTGCAACCCGTGGATTAGGTAACGGGAAATGCGGAACTTGGTAGACACTAACATTATAATAACTACGTTTAAACCTACGCAAAGACGTTTCAATGGGCTCCTCCTACATAAAAGGAGCAAATTCATAATTAGTGTTAAGGGCAACATGTGTGTTGGTCAGACGGTGAACCCCTCTGTGAAACGTCTACTGGGGTCCACCACGACTGTACCTTAACAGCATGGATGCTGTGGTTCCTCCTGGAGGTCATAAGTTAAATTACTGTTTGTCTGATATCTTGGTTCCATTAAAGATGGACTCTAATTTCCCAAGTTGTGAGTACACAACGGTTGACTGCAGAATGAATATAAATTATGAAAATAAACCAATCTAATCTAACTACCAATTGCACGCTTAACAACCAATGTCTTTTACGGGCTCTGAAGCCGCCTAGTCGCCCGTGAACGCTCACCTGGGCAGTGAAGTTGTCGGCCTGCATGGGGGGGTCGTTCTTGCTGTCTCCGGCCACGTTGCCACGGCGGATCTCCTTGACGGAGACGTTCTTGACGTTGAAGCCGACGTTGTCTCCGGGCGTGGCCTCGGTCAGCGTCTCGTGGTGCATCTCCACCGACTTCACCTCAGTGGTCACGTTGGCGGGGGCGAAGGTCACGATCATGCCGGCCTTCAGGATGCCGGTCTCCACACGGCCCACGGGCACGGTTCCAATACCTGGGGTTGGGGGGAGAAGGTGATGGGTCAGGCCACGCCCCGATCCACTTCACTTGTTGTTGGACATGCCAACTTGTGATGTCAGAAGAGGCAGAATTTCAAACCGGCTTGTAACGGCTAATCACACTCACACCTGGTGGTATAAAATGTCACCTTTAAACCTCAGCACTATGTCACTCCATTAAAAGGTAAATCTGAACTGGGTTTGGGAGTTGTCTGTTCCTGAAGTATAAAAACGCACCCGTCAACCCGTCCAAGGAATATTTCTCTGTATGGTTTTAACCAAGTATCTGTTTAGAGTTGCCTGGGCCTGCATCAGAGTGAAGCCGTTATGATTTTGGAAGGCTCCCGCCCCATTTCTTACCAATCAGGGAATCTCTTCCCTGATTGGTTGGGGGAATCCTTCTTGCCTGTCTATCATGGGCCATGCAACACTTCTCAAAGGCGGTCAAAAAGCAGGAAGCAGGGAGGAAAGGGATGTTCCTATCTGTCTTTTATTTTCAACAACTTGCTTCCGCCCTTTTCGCCTCTCTTCACCACTCTCAAATCTTACCTACGGCACTTTAAAAAAATCTTTGCCCTTTGACTGCCGTATGGATGACGGCCCTTAGTTTACTCAGGAGTGACCCCCAGTGCGTGGAGCTCACCGCCGATCTTGTAGACGTCCTGGAGGGGCAGGCGGAGGGGCTTGTCGGTGGGGCGGCTGGGGGGCAGGATGGCGTCCAGGGCCTCCAGCAGGGTGACCCCGCTGGCGTTGCCGTCCTTACGCTCCACCTTCCAGCCCTTGAACCAGGTCATCTGTGGGGCACAGGCGCCGAGGCGGGTCAGCGCTGGAGAGTCCGTCCAACCCCCCCCCCCCCCCCCCACCCCCCGGCGTCTCATTGTTTTTGTCTTGTCACAGGCAACGACGGGCGGTCAAGATTATTCTAACGGAAGCATTTTTTTTTAGGATTCGTGAAAGATTGGGTTTGGTGTCATTTCGTTTGAGCACGGCCGTCTTTTGGTCTGTTTTCAAAGCTGATCCGTTGTGTAAAGTACCGTTGCATTCTTCTCGCAGTGGAGAACATACATTACCAAGTGTATCATGTCATGTAGTGTCAACTTTTTCAGCCATCGAAGGAGAATCTGATGGATTTATAGGGCATCGATTGGGCCATGGCTGGAAAAGTTGTATTCTTTTGATTTCCAATACCTTTGACCAAAAGTGATGGCTTTGGTGAACCACAAATATAAACCATGTTTGGGCCTGAGAGACCCAAACAGAACTCAGCCCTGTCTATGCTCCCTGTTTAACCGCTTTGGATGCACAATGGGACCTCTTCTCGCTCACCTTCTCGCTGGACTCCAGCATGTTGTCCCCGTGCCATCCGGAGATGGGCACGAAGGCCACTGTGGCCGGGTTGTAGCCGATCTTCTTGATGTACTGGCTGACCTCCTTGGTGATCTCCTCGAAGCGGGCCTGGCTGTAGGGGGGCTCGGTCGAGTCCATCTTGTTGACTCCAACGATGAGCTGCTTCACTCCCAGGGTGAAGGCCAGGAGGGCGTGCTCGCGGGTCTGGCCGTTCTTTGAGATACCGGCCTCAAACTCACCCACACCCCCGGCCACGATCAGCACGGCGCAGTCAGCCTGCAAACGGAAACACGACATGGGTTTATACATATGTGCAGTTAGTTTATTTCAGGGACTGAACCAAAGTCTTCAAATGTGTAAAGTATAAAATGAAATAGCATTAGTTTTAAGTGCTTTTTATGAGCCTTTATAATTCATCTGTATGCCTTTCTGTAATCATCAACACAATCATTAATAAGTGATGTGTTAAAGGGCCCTATTTTTCACCTGGTGTGAATTCGTATTGAATAATTCCAAATCAATAGTTAGTTTCATGCTAGGAATATTAACTAATAGCACTTAAAGTTAGAAAAAATAACGAAAATCCTGAAAATGTTTGCGTTTCACCGTTAACATAATAAAATCTCCCATAGCAACTCCCCAGCGAAACACCTGCTAAACCGTACCTGCGAGGTACCAGTGATCATGTTCTTGATGAAGTCCCTGTGTCCGGGGGCATCGATGATGGTGACGTAATACCTGCCGGTCTCAAACTTCCACAGGGCAATGTCAATGGTGATACCGCGCTCACGCTCTGCCTTCAGTTTGTCCAGCACCCAGGCGTACTTGAAGGAGCCCTTTCCCATCTGAGAGGCCATCAGCCCGACCAAAGAGGCGATTTCATAGGTGAAGGGAAGACAGAGTTAGTTTGGTGCACAGTGGACTGAATCTAGGAGTAAAATGCTCCATAAATCCCCATTTGAGAATGGTAATACAGTTGTTTATGTTATTACCCTGAAAGAACTTGAATGACCACTTTCTAAATGGTGAAAATAGTATTTTGTTGAGTTTCTCAATAAACTGGACGTTTGTATGATAACTGTTTCATCCATTGTTTAGTCCTAGAAAAGCAGACCCCAAATTATTGGAATTCAGTTAAGAGATGCCCTTTATCGTATTTACCTTTTTTTTCTTCCAATTGGGTTCCTAATTTTGCTTAAATTAGGTTCTGATTGAGTCTCATGGTTCTCAGACGTTCATATCTTTAGCAAGAAGTCCAAGAAGCACACAAGAACCATGACACTCAATCAAAACCAAATTTTATCAAAACAAAGTGGGGAGAAAATTGCAGATTGCAATTTCACCTAAACCAATATAAATTTTGAAAAGGTTTGACTAACGGTTTTTTTTTAGATCATGGGTACATTTGTTTGTGCAGGTATATTCTTACAATTCAAAAGTGAAAGGCACATTTAGGTTTCGAAATTATGCACGTTATTTCCTCAACACGAGTGAATTTAATCACGTGTACAGTAGATGGCGCTTGTGTCTTAGAAATGGATGTCTGTCGCGAGAAATGGACGACTGAGCGTCCTTCCAGATCCGTGCAATACGAGCCAGGGCTAGAGGCGATCATGGTCGGCTGTGCCGACACTAACCTCAGCGGCTTCCTTCTCGAACTTCTCGATGGTTCTCTTGTCAATGCCGCCGCATTTGTAGATCAAATGCCCTGTGGTGGTGGATTTGCCGGAATCGACATGACCAATGACCACGATGTTTATGTGAACCTTTTCCTTTCCCATTTTGAAGGTTTTGCTGTGGGGGGAATCAGCATCGCAATCAAAGCAAATACAATTCCACTATTAAACATTGTAGTTTCATCGACGACAGGTGTATGAGCCATTTTCATATTGCGTTTTCGGGGCCAGTGTGTCATCACATGCGCCATGTGCTCCACGCCGGCCTCCATGTTGAGTGAACGCAGTGCCGCCATGTTGTCTGCAGCAGACACGCGCACCATGACAGTGCAGCCGGTGGAAAGCGCGTTCATGCGATCAATGTCAAAATGAGAAAATAAGCCAAATAGCCATAGCAATCAATTCTAAAACGGTAAATACCTTTAAAGAAATGTTCAGTATGTAGCAGATTTAGCCCATTTTATAAACAATCCACCCATTGCCCTACAGACTTTATACAGATACAGTAAGTCTTGTCCCTCTAACCAAGAACATGCTTTCATTACATAAGGCAGGCAGAATCATCTATTTATGGGTGGGCTACATGAGAAAATGCTGAGCCCTTTGCGATTCCCTCAACATGCCACAAGACTCAGCTGACATGTCAATAAACAGCCCCTCAGAAATACATAACCATGCAACGAACCATAACACACAAGCATCATATTTAATATTTCACCAACCTGTGCCCGAGAAGCTAACGAATGTCCCCTGATTTAGACCGGAGAAAAGGACAGACTACGCTTGGGCATGAGTTTTTATACTGAGCTAGAGCGAGCGGAGGGAGGGCGGCGCATTCTACCCATCTGCTGTCAGACCCAAGTAAGAGGCGCTATTGGCTGGGACAGCGTATCGCACTGTAGTGATTGGGCATGAACACCATCACCGGGCACGGGATAAGGGGGTCTAAACAGCTGCAAAGACAACACCACAGCGCCCGAACAAGTGCAAATGCAACGCTATTGGAGAGACGGGAGAAGCAGAGGTCAGTAGCTCGGGGGGAATAATTTTTGTAGAACTTTATTAACCAGCAGCGTCCTTTCCAATTCGATATCCAGGTACAGTTCTAAACAATTCAAAACTTAAATTCAACTGAAAAGAGGCACCGTCATCTAATGTTTTAAGTACAGAGACCATGCCATATTCTTAAGTTACTCCGAGTTGGTTCCTTTCCTTCGAAAACTTTTACGATGCGTTTTGATGCGCATTAACCAGTCCTTTAATAGAGCGCTCAGGTAATTCTGCGTCTCCTCCGCCAGGCGATGGACTGCAGAGGCCGCGTCCTGAGGGTCGCCGCTGGGGCCGAAAATTCATTTCTTGGTGGCTACCTTGGCGGACTTGGTGACCTTGGCAGAGCCACCGACCTTCTTGTCGACGCTCTTGATCACACCGACGGCAACGGTCTGCCTCATGTCACGGACGGCGAAGCGACCTGTGGAGGGAGGGAGAGGGGAGTCGGTCAGACCACCGGTATCAACAGCCAAACCGTAACACTTGGGTCAAGAACTGTCAACCAGGCTAGACGGGGTGGGTCGAGTGGCTTACCGAGGGGAGGGTACGACTGGAAGCTCTCCACACACATGGGCTTGCTTGGGATCATGTTGACGATGGCGGCGTCTCCGCTCTTCACGCTCTTGGGCAGATCCTCAATCTTCTTGCCGGAACGACGATCGATCTTCTCCTTGAGCTCGTTGAACTTGCAGGCGATGTGAGCGGTGTGGCAATCCAGGACTGGGGCATAGCCCTGGGAGATGGTGCCAGGGTGGTTCAGGATGATGACCTGCAATGGGGGAAACCAAGGGTTAGATCCTAGTTCAGACTACTGCATGGGCTGGGCGGGGCGGCAAAGGTCTGGTACTGCACTGTCGCAGTGGTGGGCTCACCTGGGCGTTGAAGGAGTCGGCCTGCATGGGGGGGTCGTTCTTGCTGTCTCCAGCGACGTTGCCACGACGGATGTCCTTGATGGAGACGTTCTTGACGTTGAAGCCAACGTTGTCACCGGGCAAAGCCTCAGTCAGAGTCTCGTGGTGCATCTCAACGGACTTCACCTCAGTGGTGACGTTGGCGGGGGCGAAGGTGACGACCATGTTGGGCTTGAGGACACCGGTCTCAACACGGCCCACGGGTACTGTTCCGATACCTGGAGAAGAGCAAGGACATCGGGTCAGTGGACGGCGGAGATACAGGTGCTAGCATGGATCAGGAGGCTCTAGTCCTAGCGGTCTAGCGGCGGTGGCGCTCACCGCCGATCTTGTAGACGTCCTGGAGGGGCAGGCGCAGAGCCTTGTCGGTGGGGCGGCTGGGGGGCAGGATGGCGTCCAGGGCCTCCAGCAGGGTGGTTCCGCTGGCGTTTCCGTCCTTGCGCTCGACCTTCCATCCCTTGAACCAGCCCATCTACGGAGAACAAGAACAGGCAGGTCAGAATAATGTTGGGACTCAAAACCACTCAGCGGGGGTGGTGGGGGGAACGAATAGAACCAAGGAAGAACAACGAGGGAACTTCTTCTCACCTTGCTGCTGGCCTCCAGCATGTTGTCCCCGTGCCATCCGGAGATGGGCACGAAGGGCACAGCGGCGGGGTTGTAGCCGATCTTCTTGATGTACTGGCTGACCTCCTTGGTGATCTCCTCGTAACGGGACTGGCTGTAGGGGGGCTCGGTGTTGTCCATCTTGTTGATGCCAACGATGAGCTGCTTCACTCCCAGGGTGAAGGCCAGGAGGGCGTGCTCGCGGGTCTGGCCGTTGGCAGAGATACCGGCCTCAAACTCACCGACACCACCGGCAACGATCAGCACGGCGCAGTCAGCCTGTTAACAGAAAGGACGGGAACATTAGCCCACAGAGGACATTGAGGTCCATCGCAATTGCAATATTACAATAGTAAACTTGGTTTACCTGGGAGGTTCCGTGATCATGTTCTTGATGAAGTCCCTGTGTCCGGGGGCATCGATGATGGTGACGTAATACTTTCCAGACTCAAACTTCCACAGGGCAATGTCAATGGTGATACCACGCTCACGCTCTGCCTTCAGTTTGTCCAGCACCCAGGCGTACTTGAAGGAGCCCTTTCCCATCTGTGGAATAATGTCATGTTTTGTTTAGTCATTGATTCATTTGATTGAGCCAAAGTATGTATTGGTGTACTTTTTTTTTTTCTCCATAGGCCAGAGACCTATGGTGGCCAATGATGTCGCCTATGCACTTGTGCACTGTCACCATTTAGTACAATGCGAGCTTAGGCCACGCCCAGCGTGCGCGCACCCGATGCCCACACCCTTGCCGGGCTGACGGGTTCAGAATAGGCATGGTGGAGACGCCATCTTTAATTTTCGTGAATTTCTCCTTTTCCTCAAAAGATCAGGCAGGAAATTGACAAAAACCGGCTTACCTCAGCGGCTTCCTTCTCGAACTTCTCGATGGTTCTCTTGTCAATGCCTCCGCACTTGTAGATCAAGTGGCCGGTGGTGGTCGACTTGCCGGAGTCGACATGGCCAATGACCACGATGTTGATGTGGATCTTCTCCTTTCCCATTGTTGCTTAAGTTTCTGAAACACTGCAATGGGAAATAAAAAAGTCAATATACATCAGCAATGCCAACACATTAGCCGAGGTAGACCGCGACGTCCAAACCCGCAGTAACGGGCCACAGTCGGTCGATTGTGTGACGGATTAGGCAGCCCGCATTTCCAAGGGCGGTAAAAACCATTTAAATACAACACCAAATCACATTAAATAAGCCACCGCTGATTAGACTATTGAGCCAACTTTATAGAACCGTACATTGATTTGACAATAAATAGACATTAAATAATGTAAGTTTGTGGCATCCAGTTCAGGCCTAGCCGGGCGCAAGGCCAAGAGCGACACGTGTTAGTTAGCAGGGCCACGTCGTGTATAAAGTTACTAAGACCTCCACAAATCCAACAGGCATGTGGACCGGAGCCAGGCCACTGGGCTCACAGTTGTTACTTAAAGTAGCTTCGCTAAATTCCTTTAAGCATCTCCGGAAATTATGGTTGAAATGATGAGTCTATTGTTCGTCTTCCCCTCCCCCAGTGTGCCATATTTCCTATAATTTCGCGCTATGGAGTTACCCCCAGACGGACACGACTGGACAAACTTCAGCCAACAAAGTACATCGGCGTTTTGAAAGTAGCGCCGGTGAACCATATCCAGGGAAAAGCCGGGCCGCCAGCGAGAAACCCCACAAAGTTACAGCACAAAAAAAACCGAGCCATTCGGTGGAAAAGAAAGACAAAAAAAATGTATAAAAGCAAAAACCGGAAAACGCACCGCATACCGCTAACCATCCTTCAAACCAAACCGAGTATTAATTGTGATAAACGCAGTGCACTTACCGGTGTTACTGGTTCACAAAAGCTGCTGTTGCTGCCCCTAGCCAGGTAACTGAAAAAGAAAGACGGATGCAGGGCTTTGACTATTTATACCAGGGGAGGCGGCCAGCGCGGCTCGCGCCCAGCATCCCCCGGCCCTCCCTAATTACACCCGCAAATCACACACATTCCGCCGGATACGTCATCACGTCGCATGAACCTAGCATGTTCGAGTGCGTCTCACACTTTCATTCCGTCCATGGTTAACGCTATTTTTATTTTATTTTTAAAAACAACAACAATGACGTTACAATGGAAGCACAGTAGCACACTGGCCGGGCTGAACTCGGAGTTATGGGGACTTGTGTGAATGTGTGAATATCTCTCTCTCTTGGATTCATTGCTTATTGTGATGTTTTGGTGTTCTCTCACGAACGACGACGTCAGCTGAGCGCTTTGGTTTACAACTGTCTGTTGTTCACTGAGACACATTTGCTTCCTATAATTAAACACTAGCAGTCATTTAATAGAAGTATGAATACCGGATAGATTCTATTCCCTTGCATACTTCTTGCTATTCTCTCCACCACTTTCTGGGCTGCTATCTACTCTCAAAAACATTAATAGAAACATAGCATATGATGGGTAGGCTGAAATAGTTTGCTATGACTCTTGTAAGCCGAAGTACATTTTGGTTTCTAAGATAATAATGGTTAACGTTGATTGCAAACCCCACATGTGAGAGCTGGTCACAATCCAAACGTTGAAACCTAGAAACATGTATAACCTGCATATGCTCCCTCAATATCTACACTTCATTCACTTATGATGCATTTTTATTTATGATTACTTATGATTACTCATGAAATATCCAAGCAATACTTTTGACACTTTTCAAGAATTCAAGAAAAGCTTATTACATTTTCCAATACATATTCCAAATAAAAGCACATGTAAGATATAAACACAGTTGGTTTAAGCATACAATTGAGATGGAAAAGTTAATACTATAGTTCAGGAAAATAATCTTTAAGTCTGCATCATGTAAAAGCCCATATTCATGATCTAAAATGTACATTCTGCAGACCCTTCATGCAACAAACTTTGCCTTTAGACAATACCATCCACCTAACAAGATTACTGAGATCCTCTCAGATTACCATCAGAACCAGGTGCCACATTGTGAAGAACAACAACTCAAGACAATTTCTGCCAAAGTCTGACGGTGGGACACATACTGTATTCAAAATACAGTATCTGTCCCACAAATAAATTGTGGGAGGATTGGCTACTTACAACAACCCCTAGATTATAAGGCCAAACCAGTTTTAGACCTGATCAAACCCCCCAGCAATCATATTGATTAGCTTTGAAAGATGGGGGTGTGAAGGGTCCATGCTGGCCCAACCCAGGTCCTCTTAAACAAAACCCGCTGTGTGTGGGCCCATCAACAAAGGAACCATTTCCACTACCAGAGGGAAAACTATAGTTCTCTTTTGTTACTGTTGTCATAAGTCAGGAATGGGACTTCACAGAGGCATGCGACCTGATCTGCAGTCAGCTAGCTGGGCCAAGAGCAACCCTTTCTCTCTCTCTCTTTCACACACACCATGGCAGGCACTACATGGCTAGAGCAGCTGTTACTTTCAGTCCGGTTCATGAAACCGGGGGAGAACATTTGAGGATGAGATGATGAGTGGAAGCAGACAGAGAGAGAGAGGAGAGAGAGAGAGAGAGAGAGAGAGAGAGAGAGAGAGAGAGAGAGAGAGAGAGAGAGAGAGAGAGAGAGAGAGAGAGAGAGAAGAGAGAGAGAGAGAGAGAGAGAGAGAGAGAGAGAGA